>JAWNLE010001092.1:4995000-5518645 GCA_035041375.1 Drosophila conformis | reverse complement strand
CCGATTTTCAGACTATGATTTTCACTTGTCTTCCGACTCCAGATCACGTTTTCAACTTTAAATGTACCATCGATTCTATGGGCAGAAAAACCATGATCTAAAAAGCCCTCGCTTTTTTAAAATACGTTGAGTTTTGACGAAGTTATGGCATTTGGAAGTTTCGACCTATGCCCATATATCGATATACCGATTTTCAGACTATGATTTTTACTTGTCTTCCGATATCACGTTTTCAACTTTAAATGTACGATTGATTTCAGGGACAAAACTATGATCTAAAAAGCCCTCGCTTTTTAACTAAGTTCGAGTTTTGACGAAGTTATGGCATTTAAGTTTCGACCTATGCCCATATATCGATATACCGATTTTCAGGCTGTAGTACTTGTCTTCCACTTCAGATCACGTTTTCAACTTTAAATGTACGATTGATTGATTGAGGGGCAAAACTATGATCAAAAAGCCCTCGGCTTTTAAAATATGTTTGAGTTTTGACGAAAGTTATGGCATTTGCAAGTTTCGACCTATGCCCATATATCGATATACCGATTTTCAGGCTATGATTTGTACCTGTCTTCCGACCTCAAATCGCCCACGCTTTCAACTGTAAATGTAGCGATTGATTTAGGGACAAAACTATGATCAAAAAGCCCTCGCTTTTATAAATACGTTGAGTTTTGACGAAGTTATGGCATTTGGAAGTTTCGGACCTATGCCCATATATCGATGTATCGATTTTCACCCTATAATTTTAACTTGTCTTCCGAGCTCCAGATCACGTTTTCAACTTTAAATGTACGATTGAATTAGGGGCAAAACTATGATCAAAAAGCCCTCGGCTTTTAAAAATACGTTGAGTTTTGACGAAGCTATGGCATTTTACCGAAGTTTCGACCTATGCCCATATATCGATATACCGAACCCATTATCAGAGCTATGAAATTTGCCTTCCATTGTCTTCCGACTCCAGATCACGTTTGCAACTTTAAATGTACGATTGATTTAGGGACGAAAACTATGATCAAAAAGCCCTCGCTTTTTAAAATACGTTGAGTTTTGACGAAGTTATGGCATTTTGAAGTTTCGACCTATGCCCATATATCGATATACCGATTTTCAGACTATGATTTTTACTTGTCTTCCGACTTCAGATCACGTTTTCAACTTTAAATGTACGATTGATTTAGGGGCAAAACTATGATCAAAAAGCCCTCGCTTTTTAAAATACGTTGAGTTTTGACGAAGTTATGGCATTTTGAAGTTTCGACCTATGCCCATATATCGATATACCGATTTTCAGGCTATAATTTGTACTTGTCTTCCGACCTCAAATCACGTTTTCAACTTTAAATGCACGATTGATTTAGGGACAAAACTATGATCAAAAAGCCCTCGCTTTTTTAATCTAAGTTCAGTTTTGACGAAGTTATGGCGTGTCCCGACGCTATGCCCATATACCGATACGCCGATATATCAGACATATCGATTTTTCAGGCCTGTCTTCCGACCTCAAATCACGTTTTCAACTTTAAATGTACGATTGATTAAGGGACAAAACTATGATCAAAAAGCCCTCGCTTTTTAAACTACGTTCAGTTTTGGACGAAGTTATGGCATTTGGCAGTTTCTAGACCTATGCCCATATATCGATATACCGATTTTCAGGCTATAATTTTTACTTGTCTTCCGACCCAGATCACGTCTTCAACTTTAAATGTACGATTGATTTAGGGACAAAACTATGATCAAAAAGCCCTCCGCTTTTTAAAATACGTTGAGTTTTGACGAAGTTATGACATTTGGAAGTTTCGACCTACTGCCCATATATCGATATACCGATTTTCAGGCTATAATTTTTACTTGTCTTCCGACTCAAGATCACGTTTTCAACTTTAAATGTAGGATTGATTTAGGGTCAAAACTATGATCAAAAAGCACTCGCTTTTTAAAATACGTTGAGTTTTGACGAAGTTATGGCATTTGGAAGTTTCGACCTATGCCCATATATCGATATACCGATTTTCAGACTATGATTTTTACTTGTCTTCCGACTCCAGATCACGTTTTCAACTTTAAATGTACGATTGATTTAGGGGCAAAACTATGATCAAAAAGCCCTCGCTTTTTAAAATACGTTGAGTTTTGACGAAGTTATGGCATTTTGAAGTTTCGACCTATGCCCATATATCGATATACCGATTTTCAGGCTATGAATTGTACTTGTCTTCCGACTCAATCACGTTTTCAACTTTAAATGCACGATTGATTTAGGGACAAAACTATGATCAAATAGCCTTCGCTTTTTAATATAAGTCGTCTAGGGTTTTGACGAAGTATGGCATTTGGAAGTTTCGACCTATGCCCATATATCGATATACCGATTTTCAGACTATGATTTTTACTTGTCTTCGGACTCCAGATCACGCTTTCAACTTTAAATGTACGATTGATTTAGGACAAAACTATGATCAAAAAGCCCTCACCTTTTAAAGTACGTTGAGTTTTGACGAAGTTATGGCATTTGGAAGTTTCGACCTATGCCCATATATCGATATACCGATTTTCAGGCTATAATTTTACTTGTCTTCCGACCCAGATCACGTTTTCAACTTTAAATGTACTATTGATTTAGGGCGCAAAACTATGATCAAAAAGCCCTTCGCTTTTTAAAATAAGTTGAGTTTTGACGAAGTTATGGCATTTTGGAAGTTTCGACCTATGCCCATATATCGATATACCGATTTTCAGCTATGATTTCTACTTGTCTTCCGACCCAGATCAGGCAACTTTAAATGTACGATTGATTAAGGGACAAAACTATGAATCAAAAGCCCTGCGCTTTTAAAAATACGTTGAGTTTTGACGAAGTTATGGCGTTTTGAAGTTTCGAACCTAGTGCCCGATGTATCGATAATACCGATTTTCAGGCTATGAGTTTAGACAAGTCTTCCCGACTTCAGATCACGTTTTCAACTTTAAATGTACGACTGAATTAGGGGCAAAACTATGATCAAAAAGCCCTCGGCTTTTGAAAATACGTTGAGTTTTCACGAAGTTATGGCATTTTGAAGTTTCGACCTATGCCCGTATATCCATGTACCGATTTTCAGGCTATAATTTTCTCCCCGTCTTCCCGACCCTCAGATCACGTTTTCAACTTTAAATGTAGGATTGACTTAGGGGCAAAACTATGATCAAAAAGCACTCGCTTTTTAAATCTACGTTCGAGTTTTGACGAAGTTATGGCATTTGGAAGTTTCAGACCTATGCCCATATATCGATGTATCGATTTTCAGGCTATAATTTTAACTTGTCTTGCTGATCCTCAGATCACGGCCCTCTAACATTTAAATGTACGATTGATTTAGGGACGAGACTTATGATCAAAAAGCCCTCGCTTTTTAAAATCGACGTTGAAGTTTGACGAAGTTATGGCATTTGGAAGTTTCGACCTAGGCCCATATATCGATATACCGATTATCAGACTATGACTTTTGCTTGTCTTCCGACTCCGAGATCACGTTTTCAAGACTTTAAATGTACGATTGATTCCAGGGCAGACCCACGATACAAAAGCCCTCGCTTTTTAAATCTACGCTCAGTTTTGACGAAGTTATGGCATTTGGAAGTTTCGACCTATGCCCAGTATCCATACCGATTTTCAGACTATCGAATTTTCAGGCTTGTCTTCCGACTTCAGATCACGTTTTCAACTTTAAATGCACGATTGATTTAGGGACAGAACTTATGATACAAATAGCCCTCAGCTTTTAAAATTACGTTCAGTTTTGACGAAGTTATGGCATTTGGAAGTTTCGACCTATGCCCATATATCGATATACCGATTTTCAGGATATAATTTTTACTTGTCTTCCGACTTCAGATCACGCTTTCAACTTTGAATGCACGATTGATTTAGTGGCAAAACTATGATCAAAAAGCCCTGCGCTTTTAAATCTACGTTCAGTTTTGACGAACTTATGGCATTTGGAAGTTTCGACCCTATGCCCATATATCGATATACCGATTTTCAGAATATGATTTTTACTTGTCTTCGGACTCCAGATCACGTCTTCAACTTTAAATGTACGATTGATTTCAGGGACAAAACTATGAGTCAAAAGCCCTCGCTTTTTAAAATACGTTCAGTTTTGACGAAGTTATGGCATTTGGAAGTTTCGACCTATGCCCATATATCGATATACCGATTTTCAGACTATGAGTTTTGCCGGACCTCCGACTTCAGATGCACGATTGAATTAGGGGCAAGACTATGATTCGAAAGAGCCCTCGGCTTGGTCAAGTGACGTTGCAGCTTTCACGAAGTTATGGCATTTGGAAGTTTCAGACCTATGCCCATATATCGATATACCGATTTTCAGGATATAATTTTTACTTGTCTTCCGACTTCAGATCACGTTTTCAACTTTAAATGCACGATTGATTTAGGGGCAAAACTATGATCAAAAAGCCCTCGCTTTTTAATCTAAGTTCAGTTTTGACGAAGTTATGGCATTTGGAAGTTTCGACCTATGCCCATATATCGATATATCGATTTTCAGGCTTGTCTTCCGACCTCAACTTTAAATGTACGATTGATTTAGGGGCAAAACTATGATCAAAAAGCCCTCGCTTTTTAATCTAAGTTCAGTTTTGACGAAGTTATGGCATTTGGAAGTTTCGACCTATGCCCATATATCGATATATCGATTTTCAGGCTTGTCTCTCCGACCTCAACTTTAAATGTACGATTGATTTAGGGGCAAAACTATGATCAAAAAGCCCTCGCTTTTTAATCTAAGTTCAGTTTTGACGAAGTTATGGCATTTGGAAGTTTCGACCTATGCCCATATATCGATATATCGATTTTCAGGCTTGTCTTCCGACCTCAACTTTAAATGTACGATTGATTTAGGGGCAAAACTATGATCAAAAAGCCCTCGCTTTTTAATCTAAGTTCAGTTTTGACGAAGTTATGGCATTTGGAAGTTTCGACCTATGCCCATATATCGATATATCGATTTTCAGGCTTGTCTTCCGACCTCAACTTTAAATGTACGATTGATTTAGGGGCAAAACTATGATCAAAAAGCCCTCGCTTTTTAATCTAAGTTCAGTTTTGACGAAGTTATGGCATTTGGAAGTTTCGACCTATGCCCATATATCGATATATCGATTTTCAGGCTTGTCTTCCGACCTCAACTTTAAATGTACGATTGATTTAGGGGCAAAACTATGATCAAAAAGCCCTCGCTTTTTAATCTAAGTTCAGTTTTGACGAAGTTATGGCATTTGGAAGTTTCGACCTATGCCCATATATCGATATATCGATTTTCAGGCTTGTCTTCCGACCTCAACTTTAAATGTACGATTGATTTAGGGGCAAAACTATGATCAAAAAGCCCTCGCTTTTTAATCTAAGTTCAGTTTTGACGAAGTTATGGCATTTGGAAGTTTCGACCTATGCCCATATATCGATATATCGATTTTCAGGCTTATTTGTCTTCCGACCTCAACTTTAAATGTACGATTGATTTAGGGGCAAAACTATGATCAAAAAGCCCTCGCTTTTTAATCTAAGTTCAGTTTTGACGAAGTTATGGCATTTGGAAGTTTCGACCTATGCCCATATATCGATATATCGATTTTCAGGCTTGTCTTCCGACCTCAACTTTAAATGTACGATTGATTTAGGGGCAAAACTATGATCAAAAAGCCCTCGCTTTTTAATCTAAGTTCAGTTTTGACGAAGTTATGGCATTTGGAAGTTTCGACCTATGCCCATATATCGATATATCGATTTTCAGGCTTGTCTTCCGACCTCAACTTTAAATGTACGATTGATTTAGGGGCAAAACTATGATCAAAAAGCCCTCGCTTTTTAATCTAAGTTCAGTTTTGACGAAGTTATGGCATTTGGAAGTTTCGACCTATGCCCATATATCGATATATCGATTTTCAGGCTTGTCTTCCGACCTCAACTTTAAATGTACGATTGATTTAGGGGCAAAACTATGATCAAAAAGCCCTCGCTTTTTAATCTAAGTTCAGTTTTGACGAAGTTATGGCATTTGGAAGTTTCGACCTATGCCCATATATCGATATATCGATTTTCAGGCTTGTCTTCCGACCTCAACTTTAAATGTACGATTGATTTAGGGGCAAAACTATGATCAAAAAGCCCTCGCTTTTTAATCTAAGTTCAGTTTTGACGAAGTTATGGCATTTGGAAGTTTCGACCTATGCCCATATATCGATATATCGATTTTCAGGCTTGTCTTCCGACCTCAACTTTAAATGTACGATTGATTTAGGGGCAAAACTATGATCAAAAAGCCCTCGCTTTTTAATCTAAGTTCAGTTTTGACGAAGTTATGGCATTTGGAAGTTTCGACCTATGCCCATATATCGATATATCGATTTTCAGGCTTGTCTTCCGACCTCAACTTTAAATGTACGATTGATTTAGGGGCAAAACTATGATCAAAAAGCCCTCGCTTTTTAATCTAAGTTCAGTTTTGACGAAGTTATGGCATTTGGAAGTTTCGACCTATGCCCATATATCGATATATCGATTTTCAGGCTTGTCTTCCGACCTCAACTTTAAATGTACGATTGATTTAGGGGCAAAACTATGATCAAAAAGCCCTCGCTTTTTAATCTAAGTTCAGTTTTGACGAAGTTATGGCATTTGGAAGTTTCGACCTATGCCCATATATCGATATATCGATTTTCAGGCTTACGTCTTCCGACCTCAACTTTAAATGTACGATTGATTTAGGGGCAAAACTATGATCAAAAAGCCCTCGCTTTTTAATCTAAGTTCAGTTTTGACGAAGTTATGGCATTTGGAAGTTTCGACCTATGCCCATATATCGATATATCGATTTTCAGGCTTGTCTTCCGACCTCAACTTTAAATGTACGATTGATTTAGGGGCAAAACTATGATCAAAAAGCCCTCGCTTTTTAATCTAAGTTCAGTTTTGACGAAGTTATGGCATTTGGAAGTTTCGACCTATGCCCATATATCGATATATCGATTTTCAGGCTTGTCTTCCGACCTCAACTTTAAATGTACGATTGATTTAGGGGCAAAACTATGATCAAAAAGCCCTCGCTTTTTAATCTAAGTTCAGTTTTGACGAAGTTATGGCATTTGGAAGTTTCGACCTATGCCCATATATCGATATATCGATTTTCAGGCTTGTCTTCCGACCTCAACTTTAAATGTACGATTGATTTAGGGGCAAAACTATGATCAAAAAGCCCTCGCTTTTTAATCTAAGTTCAGTTTTGACGAAGTTATGGCATTTGGAAGTTTCGACCTATGCCCATATATCGATATATCGATTTTCAGGCTTGTCTTCCGACCTCAACTTTAAATGTACGATTGATTTAGGGGCAAAACTATGATCAAAAAGCCCTCGCTTTTTAATCTAAGTTCAGTTTTGACGAAGTTATGGCATTTGGAAGTTTCGACCTATGCCCATATATCGATATATCGATTTTCAGGCTTTCTGTCTTCCGACCTCAACTTTAAATGTACGATTGATTTAGGGGCAAAACTATGATCAAAAAGCCCTCGCTTTTTAATCTAAGTTCAGTTTTGACGAAGTTATGGCATTTGGAAGTTTCGACCTATGCCCATATATCGATATATCGATTTTCAGGCTATAATTTTTACTTGTCTTCCGACCTCAACTTTAAATGTACGATTGATTTAGGGGCAAAACTATGATCAAAAAGCCCTCGCTTTTTAATCTAAGTTCAGTTTTGACGAAGTTATGGCATTTGGAAGTTTCGACCTATGCCCATATATCGATATATCGATTTTCAGGCTTGTCTTCCGACCTCAACTTTAAATGTACGATTGATTTAGGGGCAAAACTATGATCAAAAAGCCCTCGCTTTTTAATCTAAGTTCAGTTTTGACGAAGTTATGGCATTTGGAAGTTTCGACCTATGCCCATATATCGATATATCGATTTTCAGCTATAATTTTACTTGTCTTCCGACCTCAACTTTAAATGTACGATTGATTTAGGGGCAAAACTATGATCAAAAAGCCCTCGCTTTTTAATCTAAGTTCAGTTTTGACGAAGTTATGGCATTTGGAAGTTTCGACCTATGCCCATATATCGATATATCGATTTTCAGATGATTTTTACTTGTCTTCCGACCTCAACTTTAAATGTACGATTGATTTAGGGGCAAAACTATGATCAAAAAGCCCTCGCTTTTTAATCTAAGTTCAGTTTTGACGAAGTTATGGCATTTGGAAGTTTCGACCTATGCCCATATATCGATATATCGATTTTCAGGCTTGTCTTCCGACCTCAACTTTAAATGTACGATTGATTTAGGGGCAAAACTATGATCAAAAAGCCCTCGCTTTTTAATCTAAGTTCAGTTTTGACGAAGTTATGGCATTTGGAAGTTTCGACCTATGCCCATATATCGATATATCGATTTTCAGGCTTGTCTTCCGACCTCAACTTTAAATGTACGATTGATTTAGGGGCAAAACTATGATCAAAAAGCCCTCGCTTTTTAATCTAAGTTCAGTTTTGACGAAGTTATGGCATTTGGAAGTTTCGACCTATGCCCATATATCGATATATCGATTTTCAGGCTTGTCTTCCGACCTCAACTTTAAATGTACGATTGATTTAGGGGCAAAACTATGATCAAAAAGCCCTCGCTTTTTAATCTAAGTTCAGTTTTGACGAAGTTATGGCATTTGGAAGTTTCGACCTATGCCCATATATCGATATATCGATTTTCAGGCTTGTCTTCCGACCTCAACTTTAAATGTACGATTGATTTAGGGGCAAAACTATGATCAAAAAGCCCTCGCTTTTTAATCTACGTTCAGTTTTGACGAAGTTATGGCATTTGGAAGTTTCGACCTATGCCCATATATCGATATATCGATTTTCAGGCTATATTTACTTGTCTTCCGACACTTCAACTTTAAATGTACGATTGATTTAGGGGCAAAACTATGATCAAAAAGCCCTCGCTTTTTAAAATACGTTCAGTTTTGACGAAGTTATGGCATTTGGAAGTTTCGACCTATGCCCATATATCGATATACCGATTTTCAGGCTATAATTTTAACTTGTCTTCCGACTCCAGATCACGTTTTCAACTTTAAATGTATGATTGATTTAGGGACAAAACTATGATCAAAAAGCCCTCGCTTTTTAAAATACGTTGAGTTTTGACGAAGTTATGGCATTTTGAAGTTTCGACCTATGCCCATATATCGATATACCGATTTTCAGGCTATAATTTTTACTTGTCTTCCGACTCAGATCACGTTTTCAACTTTAAATGTACGATTGATTTAGGGGCAAAACTATGATCAAAAAGCCCTCGCTTTTTAAAATACGTTGAGTTTTGACGAAGTTATGGCATTTTGAAGTTTCGACCTATGCCCATATATCGATATACCGATTTTCAGGCGATAATTTTAACTTGTCTTCCGACTCCAGATCACGTTTTCAACTTTAAATGTACGATTGATTTAGGGACAAAACTATGATCAAAAAGCCCTCGCTTTTTAAAATACGTTGAGTTTTGACGAAGTTATGGCATTTTGAAGTTTCGACCTATGCCCATATATCGATATATCGATTTTCAGGCTATAATTTTAACTTGTCTTCCGACTCCAGATCACGTTTTCAACTTTAAATGTACGATTGATTTAGGGACAAAACTATGATCAAAAAGCCCTCGCATTTTAAAATACGTTGAGTTTTGACGAAGTTATGGCATTTTGAAGTTTCGACCTATGCCCATATATCGATATACCGATTTTCAGGCTATGATTTTTACTTGTCTTCCGACTCAGATCACGTTTTCAACTTTAAATGCACGATTGATTTAGGGGCAAAACTATGATCAAAAAGCCCTCGCTTTTTAAAATACGTTGAGTTTTGACGAAGTTATGGCATTTGGAAGTTTCGACCTATGCCCATATATCGATATACCGATTTTCAGACTATGATTTTTACTTGTCTTCGGACTCCAGATCACGTTTTCAACTTTAAATGTACGATTGATTTAGGGACAAAACTATGATCAAAAAGCCCTCGCTTTTTAAAATACGTTGAGTTTTGACGAAGTTATGGCATTTTGAAGTTTCGACCTATGCCCATATATCGATATACCGATTTTCAGACTATGATTTTTACTTGTCTTCCGACCTCAGATCACGTTTTCAACTTTAAATGTACGATTGATTTAGGGACAAAACTATGATCAAAAAGCCCTCGCTTTTTAAAATACGTTGAGTTTTGACGAAGTTATGGCATTTTGAAGTTTCGACCTATGCCCATATATCGATATACCGATTTTCAGACTATGATTTTACTTGTCTTCCGACTCCAGATCACGTTTTCAACTTTAAATGTACGATTGATTTAGGGACAAAACTATGATCAAAAAGCCCTCGCTTTTTAAAATACGTTGAGTTTTGACGAAGTTATGGCATTTGGAAGTTTCGACCTATGCCCATATATCGATATACCGATTTTCAGGCTATAATTTTTACTTGTCTTCCGACTCCAGATCACGTTTTCAACTTTAAATGTACGATTGATTTAGGGGCAAAACTATGATCAAAAAGCCCTCGCTTTTTAAAATACGTTGAGTTTTGACGAAGTTATGGCATTTGGAAGTTTCGACCTATGCCCATATATCGATATACCGATTTTCAGACTATGATTTTACTTGTCTTCGGACCCAGATCACGTTTTCAACTTTAAATGTACGATTGATTTAGGGACAAAACTATGATCAAAAAGCCCTCGCTTTTTAAAATACGTTGAGTTTTGACGAAGTTATGGCATTTGGAAGTTTCGACCTATGCCCATATATCGATATACCGATTTTCAGCGATAATTTTTACTTGTCTTCCGACTTCAGATCACGTTTTCAACTTTAAATGTACGATTGATTTAGGGGCAAAACTATGATCAAAAAGCCCTCGCTTTTTAAAATACGTTGAGTTTTGACGAAGTTATGGCATTTTGAAGTTTCGACCTATGCCCATATATCGATATACCGATTTTCAGGCGATAATTTTACTTGTCTTCCGACTCCAGATCACGTTTTCAACTTTAAATGTACGATTGATTTAGGGACAAAACTATGATCAAAAAGCCCTCGCTTTTTAAAATACGTTGAGTTTTGACGAAGTTATGGCATTTTGAAGTTTCGACCTATGCCCATATATCGATATACCGATTTTCAGACTATGATTTTTACTTGTCTTCCGACCAATCACGTTTTCAACTTTAAATGTACGATTGATTTAGGGGCAAAACTATGATCAAAAAGCCCTCGCTTTTTAAAATACGTTGAGTTTTGACGAAGTTATGGCATTTTGAAGTTTCGACCTATGCCCATATATCGATATACCGATTTTCAGACTATGATTTTTACTTGTCTTCGGACCCAGATCACGTTTTCAACTTTAAATGTACGATTGATTTAGGGACAAAACTATGATCAAAAAGCCCTCGCTTTTTAAAATACGTTGAGTTTTGACGAAGTTATGGCATTTTGAAGTTTCGACCTATGCCCATATATCGATATACCGATTTTCAGACTATGATTTTTACTTGTCTTCCGACTTCAGATCACGTTTTCAACTTTAAATGTACGATTGATTTAGGGGCAAAACTATGATCAAAAAGCCCTCGCTTTTTAAAATACGTTGAGTTTTGACGAAGTTATGGCATTTTGAAGTTTCGACCTATGCCCATATATCGATATACCGATTTTCAGACTATGATATTTACTTGTCTTCCGACTCCAGATCACGTTTTCAACTTTAAATGTACGATTGATTTAGGGACAAAACTATGATCAAAAAGCCCTCGCTTTTTAAAATACGTTGAGTTTTGACGAAGTTATGGCATTTGGAAGTTTCGACCTATGCCCATATATCGATATACCGATTTTCAGACTATGATTTTTACTTGTCTTCCGACTTCAGATCACGTTTTCAACTTTAAATGCACGATTGATTTAGGGGCAAAACTATGATCAAAAAGCCCTCGCTTTTTAAAATACGTTGAGTTTTGACGAAGTTATGGCATTTTGAAGTTTCGACCTATGCCCATATATCGATATACCGATTTTCAGGCTATAATTTTTACTTGTCTTCCGACCTCAGATCACGTTTTCAACTTTAAATGTACGATTGATTTAGGGGCAAAACTATGATCAAAAAGCCCTCGCTTTTTAAAATAAGTTGAGTTTTGACGAAGTTATGGCATTTGGAAGTTTCGACCTATGCCCATATATCGATATACCGCTTTTCAGGACTATGAATTTTTACTTGTCTTCCGACCTTCAGAATCACGTTTTCAACTTTAAATGTACGATTGATTTAGGGCAAAACTATGATCAAAAAGCCCTCGCTTTTTAAAATACGTTGAGTTTTGACGAAGTTATGGCATTTGGAAGTTTCGACCTATGCCCATATATCGATATACCGATTTTCAGACTATGATTTTTACTTGTCTTCCGACCAGATCACGTTTTCAACTTTAAATGTACGATTGATTTAGGGGCAAAACTATGATCAAAAAGCCCTCGCTTTTTAATCTAAGTTCAGTTTTGACGAAGTTATGGCATTTGGAAGTTTCGACCTATGCCCATATATCGATATATCGATTTTCAGGCTTGTCTTCCGACCTCAACTTTAAATGTACGATTGATTTAGGGGCAAAACTATGATCAAAAAGCACTCGCTTTTTAATCTAAGTTCAGTTTTGACGAAGTTATGGCATTTGGAAGTTTCGACCTATGCCCATATATCGATATATCGATTTTCAGGCTTGTCTTCCGACCTCAACTTTAAATGTACGATTGATTTAGGGGCAAAACTATGATCAAAAAGCCCTCGCTTTTTAATCTAAGTTCAGTTTTGACGAAGTTATGGCATTTGGAAGTTTCGACCTATGCCCATATATCGATATATCGATTTTCAGGCTTGTCTTCCGACCTCAACTTTAAATGTACGATTGATTTAGGGACAAAACTATGATCAAAAAGCCCTCGCTTTTTAATCTAAGTTCAGTTTTGACGAAGTTATGGCATTTGGAAGTTTCGACCTATGCCCATATATCGATATATCGATTTTCAGGCTTGTCTTCCGACCTCAAATCACGTTTTCAACTTTAAATGTACGATTGATTTAGGGGCAAAACTATGATCAAAAAGCCCTCGCTTTTTAAAATAAGTTGAGTTTTGACGAAGTTATGGCATTTTGAAGTTTCGACCTATGCCCATATATCGATATATCGATTTTCAGGCTATAATTTTAACTTGTCTTCCGACTTCAGATCACGTTTTCAACTTTAAATGTACGATTGATTTAGGGGCAAAACTATGATCAAAAAGCCCTCGCTTTTTAAAATAAGTTGAGTTTTGACGAAGTTATGGCATTTGGAAGTTTCGACCTATGCCCATATATCGATATATCGATTTTCAGGCTATAATTTTTACTTGTCTTCCGACTTCAGATCACGTTTTCAACTTTAAATGTACGATTGATTTAGGGACAAAACTATGATCAAAAAGCCCTCGCTTTTTAAAATAAGTTGAGTTTTGACGAAGTTATGGCATTTGGAAGTTTCGACCTATGCCCATATATCGATATATCGATTTTCAGGCTATGATTTTTACTTGTCTTCCGATCACGTTTTCAACTTTAAATGTACGATTGATTTAGGGGCAAAACTATGATCAAAAAGCCCTCGCTTTTTAAAATACGTTGAGTTTTGACGAAGTTATGGCATTTTGAAGTTTCGACCTATGCCCATATATCGATATATCGATTTTCAGGCTATAATTTTTACTTGTCTTCCGACTTCAAATCACGTTTTCAACTTTAAATGTACGATTGATTTAGGGGCAAAACTATGATCAAAAAGCCCTCGCTTTTTAAAATAAGTTGAGTTTTGACGAAGTTATGGCATTTGGAAGTTTCGACCTATGCCCATATATCGATATATCGATTTTCAGGCTATAATTTTAACTTGTCTTCCGACTTCAGATCACGTTTTCAACTTTAAATGTACGATTGATTTAGGGGCAAAACTATGATCAAAAAGCCCTCGCTTTTTAAAATAAGTTCGAGTTTTGACGAAGTTATGGCATTTGGAAGTTTCGACCTATGCCCATATATCGATATATCGATTTTCAGGCTATAATTTTTACTTGTCTTCCGACTTCAGATCACGTTTTCAACTTTAAATGTACGATTGATTTAGGGGCAAAACTATGATCAAAAAGCCCTCGCTTTTTAAAATAAGTTGAGTTTTGACGAAGTTATGGCATTTTGAAGTTTCGACCTATGCCCATATATCGATATATCGATTTTCAGGCTATGATTTTTACTTGTCTTCCGACTCCAGATCACGTTTTCAACTTTAAATGTACGATTGATTTAGGGGCAAAACTATGATCAAAAAGCCCTCGCTTTTTAAACTAAGTTGAGTTTTGACGAAGTTATGGCATTTGGAAGTTTCGACCTATGCCCATATATCGATATATCGATTTTCAGGCTATAATTTTAACTTGTCTTCCGACTTCAGATCACGTTTTCAACTTTAAATGTACGATTGATTTAGGGGCAAAACTATGATCAAAAAGCCCTCGCTTTTTAAAATAAGTTGAGTTTTGACGAAGTTATGGCATTTGGAAGTTTCGACCTATGCCCATATATCGATATATCGATTTTCAGGCTATAATTTTTACTTGTCTTCCGACTCAGATCACGTTTTCAACTTTAAATGTACGATTGATTTAGGGGCAAAACTATGATCAAAAAGCCCTCGCTTTTTAATCTAAGTTGAGTTTTGACGAAGTTATGGCATTTGGAAGTTTCGACCTATGCCCATATATCGATATATCGATTTTCAGACTATGATTTTTACTTGTCTTCGACTCAGATCACGTTTTCAACTTTAAATGTACGATTGATTTAGGGGCAAAACTATGATCAAAAAGCCCTCGCTTTTTAATCTAAGTTCGAGTTTTGACGAAGTTATGGCATTTTGAAGTTTCGACCTATGCCCATATATCGATATATCGATTTTCAGGCTATGATTTTACTTGCTTCGATCAATCGTTTTCAACTTTAAATGTACGATTGATTTAGGGGCAAAACTATGATCAAAAAGCCCTCGCTTTTTAATCTAAGTTCAGTTTTGACGAAGTTATGGCATTTGGAAGTTTCGACCTATGCCCATATATCGATATATCGATTTTCAGGCTTGTCTTCCGACCTCAATTTTAACTGTACGATTGATCGTACATTTAAAGTTGAAAACGTGATCTAAGTCAAGACAAGTTAAAATCATAGCCTGAAAATCGATATATCGATATATGGGCATAGGTCGAAACTTCAAAATGCCATAACTTCGTCAAAACTCAACGTATTTTAAAAAGCGAGGGCTTTTTGATCATAGTTTTGCCCCTAAATCAATCGTACATTTAAAGTTGAAAACGTGATCTGAAGTCGGAAGACAAGTAAAAATTATAGCCTGAAAATCGGTATATCGATATATGGGCATAGGTCGAAACTTCAAAATGCCATAACTTCGTCAAAACTCAACGTATTTTAAAAAGCGAGGGCTTTTTGATCATAGTTTTGCCCCTAAATCAATCGTACATTTAAAGTTGAAAACGTGATCTGAGTCGGAAGACAAGTAAAAATCATAGTCTGAAAATCGATATATCGATATATGGGCATAGGTCGAAACTTCCAAATGCCATAACTTCGTCAAAACTCAACGTATTTTAAAAAGCGAGGGCTTTTTGATCATAGTTTTGCCCCTAAATCAATCGTACATTTAAAGTTGAAAACGTGATCTGAAGTCGGAAGACAAGTTAAAATTATAGCCTGAAAATCGATATATCGATATATGGGCATAGGTCGAAACTTCAAAATGCCATAACTTCGTCAAAACTCAACTTATTTTAAAAAGCCAGGTCTTTTTGATCATAGTTTTGCCCCTAAATCAATCGTGCATTTAAAGTTGAAAACGTGATCTGAAGTCGGAAGACAAGTTAAAATTATAGCCTGAAAATCGATATATCGATATATGGGCATAGGTCGAAACTTCAAAATGCCATAACTTCGTCAAAACTCAACTTATTTTAATAAGCCAGGTCTTTTTGATCATAGTTTTGCCCCTAAATCAATCGTGCATTTAAAGTTGAAAACGTGATCTGAAGTCGGAAGACAAGTTAAAATTATAGCCTGAAAATCGATATATCGATATATGGGCATAGGTCGAAACTTCAAAATGCCATAACTTCGTCAAAACTCAACTAATTTTAAAAAGCCAGGGCTTTTTGATCATAGTTTTGCCCCTAAATCAATCGTGCATTTAAAGTTGAAAACGTGATCTGAAGTCGGAAGACAAGTAACAATTATAGCCTGAAAATCGGTATATCGATATATGGGCATAGGTCGAAACTTCAAAATGCCATAACTTCGTCAAAACTCAACTTATTTTAAAAAGCCAGGGCTTTTTGATCATAGTTTTGCCCCTAAATCAATCGTGCATTTAAAGTTGAAAACGTGATCTGAAGTCGGAAGACAAGTTAAAATTATAGCCTGAAAATCGATATATCGATATATGGGCATAGGTCGAAACTTCAAAATGCCATAACTTCGTCAAAACTCAACTTATTTTAAAAAGCCAGGTCTTTTTGATCATAGTTTTGCCCCTAAATCAATCGTGCATTTAAAGTTGAAAACGTGATCTGAAGTCGGAAGACAAGTTAAAATTATAGCCTGAAAATCGATATATCGATATATGGGCATAGGTCGAAACTTCAAAATGCCATAACTTCGTCAAAACTCAACTTATTTTAAAAAGCCAGGTCTTTTTGATCATAGTTTTGCCCCTAAATCAATCGTGCATTTAAAGTTGAAAACGTGATCTGAAGTCGGAAGACAAGTTAAAATTATAGCCTGAAAATCGATATATCGATATATGGGCATAGGTCGAAACTTCAAAATGCCATAACTTCGTCAAAACTCAACTTATTTTAAAAAGCCAGGTCTTTTTGATCATAGTTTTGCCCCTAAATCAATCGTGCATTTAAAGTTGAAAACGTGATCTGAAGTCGGAAGACAAGTTAAAATTATAGCCTGAAAATCGATATATCGATATATGGGCATAGGTCGAAACTTCAAAATGCCATAACTTCGTCAAAACACAACTCATTTTAAAAAGCCAGGTCTTTTTGATCATAGTTTTGCCCCTAAATCAATCGTGCATTTAAAGTTGAAAACGTGATCTGAAGTCGGAAGACAAGTTAAAATTATAGCCTGAAAATCGATATATCGATATATGGGCATAGGTCGAAACTTCAAAATGCCATAACTTCGTCAAAACTCAACTCATTTTAAAAAGCCAGGTCTTTTTGATCATAGTTTTGCCCCTAAATCAATCGTGCATTTAAAGTTGAAAACGTGATCTGAAGTCGGAAGACAAGTTAAAATTATAGCCTGAAAATCGATATATCGATATATGGGCATAGGTCGAAACTTCAAAATGCCATAACTTCGTCAAAACTCAACTTATTTTAAAAAGCCAGGTCTTTTTGATCATAGTTTTGCCCCTAAATCAATCGTGCATTTAAAGTTGAAAACGTGATCTGAAGTCGGAAGACAAGTTAAAATTATAGCCTGAAAATCGATATATCGATATATGGGCATAGGTCGAAACTTCAAAATGCCATAACTTCGTCAAAACTCAACTTATTTTAAAAAGCCAGGTCTTTTTGATCATAGTTTTGCCCCTAAATCAATCGTGCATTTAAAGTTGAAAACGTGATCTGAAGTCGGAAGACAAGTTAAAATTATAGCCTGAAAATCGATATATCGATATATGGGCATAGGTCGAAACTTCAAAATGCCATAACTTCGTCAAAACTCAACTTATTTTAAAAAGCCAGGTCTTTTTGATCATAGTTTTGCCCCTAAATCAATCGTGCATTTAAAGTTGAAAACGTGATCTGAAGTCGGAAGACAAGTTAAAATTATAGCCTGAAAATCGGTATATCGATATATGGGCATAGGTCGAAACTTCAAAATGCCATAACTTCGTCAAAACTCAACTTATTTTAAAAAGCCAGGTCTTTTTGATCATAGTTTTGCCCCTAAATCAATCGTGCATTTAAAGTTGAAAACGTGATCTGAAGTCGGAAGACAAGTTAAAATTATAGCCTGAAAATCGATATATCGATATATGGGCATAGGTCGAAACTTCAAAATGCCATAACTTCGTCAAAACTCAACTTATTTTAAAAAGCCAGGTCTTTTTGATCATAGTTTTGCCCCTAAATCAATCGTGCATTTAAAGTTGAAAACGTGATCTGAAGTCGGAAGACAAGTTAAAATTATAGCCTGAAAATCGATATATCGATATATGGGCATAGGTCGAAACTTCAAAATGCCATAACTTCGTCAAAACTCAACTTATTTTAAAAAGCCAGGTCTTTTTGATCATAGTTTTGCCCCTAAATCAATCGTGCATTTAAAGTTGAAAACGTGATCTGAAGTCGGAAGACAAGTTAAAATTATAGCCTGAAAATCGATATATCGATATATGGGCATAGGTCGAAACTTCAAAATGCCATAACTTCGTCAAAACTCAACTTATTTTAAAAAGCCAGGTCTTTTTGATCATAGTTTTGCCCCTAAATCAATCGTGCATTTAAAGTTGAAAACGTGATCTGAAGTCGGAAGACAAGTTAAAATTATAGCCTGAAAATCGATATATCGATATATGGGCATAGGTCGAAACTTCAAAATGCCATAACTTCGTCAAAACTCAACTTATTTTAAAAAGCCAGGTCTTTTTGATCATAGTTTTGCCTCTAAATCAATCGTGCATTTAAAGTTGAAAACGTGATCTGAAGTCGGAAGACAAGTTAAAATTATAGCCTGAAAATCGATATATCGATATATGGGCATAGGTCGAAACTTCAAAATGCCATAACTTCGTCAAAACTCAACTTATTTTAAAAAGCCAGGTCTTTTTGATCATAGTTTTGCCTCTAAATCAATCGTGCATTTAAAGTTGAAAACGTGATCTGAAGTCGGAAGACAAGTTAAAATTATAGCCTGAAAATCGATATATCGATATATGGGCATAGGTCGAAACTTCAAAATGCCATAACTTCGTCAAAACTCAACTTATTTTAAAAAGCCAGGTCTTTTTGATCATAGTTTTGCCCCTAAATCAATCGTGCATTTAAAGTTGAAAACGTGATCTGAAGTCGGAAGACAAGTTAAAATTATAGCCTGAAAATCGATATATCGATATATGGGCATAGGTCGAAACTTCAAAATGCCATAACTTCGTCAAAACTCAACTTATTTTAAAAAGCCAGGTCTTTTTGATCATAGTTTTGCCCCTAAATCAATCGTGCATTTAAAGTTGAAAACGTGATCTGAAGTCGGAAGACAAGTTAAAATTATAGCCTGAAAATCGATATATCGATATATGGGCATAGGTCGAAACTTCAAAATGCCATAACTTCGTCAAAACTCAACTTATTTTAAAAAGCCAGGTCTTTTTGATCATAGTTTTGCCCCTAAATCAATCGTGCATTTAAAGTTGAAAACGTGATCTGAAGTCGGAAGACAAGTTAAAATTATAGCCTGAAAATCGATATATCGATATATGGGCATAGGTCGAAACTTCAAAATGCCATAACTTCGTCAAAACTCAACTTATTTTAAAAAGCCAGGTCTTTTTGATCATAGTTTTGCCTCTAAATCAATCGTGCATTTAAAGTTGAAAACGTGATCTGAAGTCGGAAGACAAGTTAAAATTATAGCCTGAAAATCGATATATCGATATATGGGCATAGGTCGAAACTTCAAAATGCCATAACTTCGTCAAAACTCAACTTATTTTAAAAAGCCAGGTCTTTTTGATCATAGTTTTGCCCTAAATCAATCGTGCATTTAAAGTTGAAAACGTGATCTGAAGTCGGAAGACAAGTTAAAATTATAGCCTGAAAATCGGTATATCGATATATGGGCATAGGTCGAAACTTCAAAATGCCATAACTTCGTCAAAACTCAACGTATTTTAAAAAGCGAGGGCTTTTTGATCATAGTTTTGTCCCTAAATCAATCGTGCATTTAAAGTTGAAAACGTGATCTGGAGTCGGAAGACAAGTTAAAATTATAGCCTGAAAATCGGTATATCGATATATGGGCATAGGTCGAAACTTCCAAATGCCATAACTTCGTCAAAACTCAACGTATTTTAAAAAGCGAGGGCTTTTTGATCATAGTTTTGTCCCTAAATCAATCGTACATTTAAAGTTGAAAACGTGATTTGAGGTCGGAAGACAAGTAAAAATTATAGCCTGAAAATCGGTATATCGATATATGGGCATAGGTCGAAACTTCAAAATGCCATAACTTCGTCAAAACTCAACTTATTTTAAAAAGCGAGGGCTTTTTGATCATAGTTTTGCCCCTAAATCAATCGTACATTTAAAGTTGAAAACGTGATTTGAGTCGGAAGACAAGTAAAAATCATAGCCTGAAAATCGTATATCGATATATGGGCATAGGTCGAAACTTCAAAATGCCATAACTTCGTCAAAACTCAACTTATTTTAAAAAGCGAGGGCTTTTTGATCATAGTTTTGCCCCTAAATCAATCGTACATTTAAAGTTGAAAACGTGATCTGAAGTCGGAAGACAAGTAAAAATTATAGCCTGAAAATCGGTATATCGATATATGGGCATAGGTCGAAACTTCAAAATGCCATAACTTCGTCAAAACTCAACGTATTTTCAAAGCCGAGGGCTTTTTGATCATAGTTTTGCCCCTAAATCAATCGTGCATTTAAAGTTGAAAACGTGATTTGAGGTCGGAAGACAAGTAAAAATTATAGCCTGAAAATCGGTATATCGATATATGGGCATAGGTCGAAACTTCAAAATGCCATAACTTCGTCAAAACTCAACGTATTTTAAAAAGCGAGGGCTTTTTGATCATAGTTTTGTCCCTAAATCAATCGTACATTTAAAGTTGAAAACGTGATCTGGAGTCGGAAGACAAGTAAAAATTATAGCCTGAAAATCGGTATATCGATATATGGGCATAGGTCGAAACTTCAAAATGCCATAACTTCGTCAAAACTCAACGTATTTTAAAAAGCGAGGGCTTTTTGATCATAGTTTTGTCCCTAAATCAATCGTACATTTAAAGTTGAAAACGTGATCTGAAGTCGGAAGACAAGTAAAAATTATAGCCTGAAAATCGGTATATCGATATATGGGCATAGGTCGAAACTTCAAAATGCCATAACTTCGTCAAAACTCAACGTATTTTAAAAAGCGAGGGCTTTTTGATCATAGTTTTGTCCCTAAATCAATCGTACATTTAAAGTTGAAAACGTGATCTGGAGTCGGAAGACAAGTAAAAATCATAGTCTGAAAATCGGTATATCGATATATGGGCATAGGTCGAAACTTCAAAATGCCATAACTTCGTCAAAACTCAACTTATTTTAAAAAGCGAGGGCTTTTTGATCATAGTTTTGCCCCTAAATCAATCGTACATTTAAAGTTGAAAACGTGATCTGAGTCGGAAGACAAGTAAAAATTATAGCCTGAAAATCGGTATATCGATATATGGGCATAGGTCGAAACTTCAAAATGCCATAACTTCGTCAAAACTCAACGTATTTTAAAAAGCGAGGGCTTTTTGATCATAGTTTTGTCCCTAAATCAATCGTACATTTAAAGTTGAAAACGTGATCTGGAGTCGGAAGACAAGTAAAAATTATAGCCTGAAAATCGGTATATCGATATATGGGCATAGGTCGAAACTTCAAAATGCCATAACTTCGTCAAAACTCAACGTATTTTAAAAAGCGAGGGCTTTTTGATCATAGTTTTGCCCCTAAATCAATCGTACATTTAAAGTTGAAAACGTGATCTGGAGTCGGAAGACAAGTAAAAATCATAGTCTGAAAATCGGTATATCGATATATGGGCATAGGTCGAAACTTCAAAATGCCATAACTTCGTCAAAACTCAACGTATTTTAAAAAGCGAGGGCTTTTTGATCATAGTTTTGCCCCTAAATCAATCGTACATTTAAAGTTGAAAACGTGATCTGAAGTCGGAAGACAAGTAAAAATTATAGCCTGAAAATCGGTATATCGATATATGGGCATAGGTCGAAACTTCAAAATGCCATAACTTCGTCAAAACTCAACGTATTTTAAAAAGCGAGGGCTTTTTGATCATAGTTTTGTCCCTAAATCAATCGTACATTTAAAGTTGAAAACGTGATCTGGAGTCGGAAGACAAGTAAAAATCATAGTCTGAAAATCGGTATATCGATATATGGGCATAGGTCGAAACTTCAAAATGCCATAACTTCGTCAAAACTCAACGTATTTTAAAAAGCGAGGGCTTTTTGATCATAGTTTTGTCCCTAAATCAATCGTACATTTAAAGTTGAAAACGTGATCTGGAGTCGGAAGACAAGTAAAAATCATAGTCTGAAAATCGGTATATCGATATATGGGCATAGGTCGAAACTTCAAAATGCCATAACTTCGTCAAAACTCAACGTATTTTAAAAAGCGAGGGCTTTTTGATCATAGTTTTGTCCCTAAATCAATCGTACATTTAAAGTTGAAAACGTGATCTGGAGTCGGAAGACAAGTAAAAATTATAGTCTGAAAATCGGTATATCGATATATGGGCATAGGTCGAAACTTCAAAATGCCATAACTTCGTCAAAACTCAACGTATTTTAAAAAGCGAGGGCTTTTTGATCATAGTTTTGTCCCTAAATCAATCGTACATTTAAAGTTGAAAACGTGATCTGGAGTCGGAAGACAAGTAAAAATCATAGTCTGAAAATCGGTATATCGATATATGGGCATAGGTCGAAACTTCAAAATGCCATAACTTCGTCAAAACTCAACGTATTTTAAAAAGCGAGGGCTTTTTGATCATAGTTTTGCCCCTAAATCAATCGTACATTTAAAGTTGAAAACGTGATCTGGAGTCGGAAGACAAGTAAAAATCATAGTCTGAAAATCGGTATATCGATATATGGGCATAGGTCGAAACTTCAAAATGCCATAACTTCGTCAAAACTCAACGTATTTTAAAAAGCGAGGGCTTTTTGATCATAGTTTTGCCCCTAAATCAATCGTACATTTAAAGTTGAAAACGTGATCTGGAGTCGGAAGACAAGTAAAAATTATAGCCTGAAAATCGGTATATCGATATATGGGCATAGGTCGAAACTTCAAAATGCCATAACTTCGTCAAAACTCAACGTATTTTAAAAAGCGAGGGCTTTTTGATCATAGTTTTGCCCCTAAATCAATCGTACATTTAAAGTTGAAAACGTGATCTGAGAGTCGGAAGACAAGTAAAAATCATAGCCTGAAAATCGGTATATCGATATATGGGCATAGGTCGAAACTTCAAAATGCCATAACTTCGTCAAAACTCAACGTATTTTAAAAAGCGAGGGCTTTTTGATCATAGTTTTGTCCCTAAATCAATCGTACATTTAAAGTTGAAAACGTGATCTGAAGTCGGAAGACAAGTAAAAATTATAGCCTGAAAATCGGTATATCGATATATGGGCATAGGTCGAAACTTCAAAATGCCATAACTTCGTCAAAACTCAACGTATTTTAAAAAGCGAGGGCTTTTTGATCATAGTTTTGTCCCTAAATCAATCGTACATTTAAAGTTGAAAACGTGATTTGAAGTCGGAAGACAAGTAAAAATTATAGCCTGAAAATCGGTATATCGATATATGGGCATAGGTCGAAACTTCAAAATGCCATAACTTCGTCAAAACTCAACGTATTTTAAAAAGCGAGGGCTTTTTGATCATAGTTTTGCCCCTAAATCAATCGTACATTTAAAGTTGAAAACGTGATTTGAGGTCGGAAGACAAGTAAAAATTATAGCCTGAAAATCGGTATATCGATATATGGGCATAGGTCGAAACTTCAAAATGCCATAACTTCGTCAAAACTCAACGTATTTTAAAAAGCGAGGGCTTTTTGATCATAGTTTTGTCCCTAAATCAATCGTACATTTAAAGTTGAAAACGTGATTTGAGGTCGGAAGACAAGTAAAAATTATAGCCTGAAAATCGGTATATCGATATATGGGCATAGGTCGAAACTTCAAAATGCCATAACTTCGTCAAAACTCAACTTATTTTAAAAAGCGAGGGCTTTTTGATCATAGTTTTGCCCCTAAATCAATCGTACATTTAAAGTTGAAAACGTGATTTGAGGTCGGAAGACAAGTAAAAATTATAGCCTGAAAATCGATATATCGATATATGGGCATAGGTCGAAACTTCAAAATGCCATAACTTCGTCAAAACTCAACTTATTTTAAAAAGCGAGGGCTTTTTGATCATAGTTTTGCCCCTAAATCAATCGTACATTTAAAGTTGAAAACGTGATTTGAAGTCGGAAGACAAGTAAAAATTATAGGCTGAAAATCGGTATATCGATATATGGGCATAGGTCGAAACTTCAAAATGCCATAACTTCGTCAAAACTCAACGTATTTTAAAAAGCGAGGGCTTTTTGATCATAGTTTTGTCCCTAAATCAATCGTGCATTTAAAGTTGAAAACGTGATTTGAGGTCGGAAGACAAGTAAAATTTATAGCCTGAAAATCGGTATATCGATATATGGGCATAGGTCGAAACTTTAAAATGCCATAACTTCGTCAAAACTCAACGTATTTTAAAAAGCGAGGGCTTTTTGATCATAGTTTTGCCCCTAAATCAATCGTACATTTAAAGTTGAAAACGTGATCTGAAGTCGGAAGACAAGTAAAAATCATAGTCTGAAAATCGGTATATCGATATATGGGCATAGGTCGAAACTTCAAAATGCCATAACTTCGTCAAAACTCAACGTATTTTAAAAAGCGAGGGCTTTTTGATCATAGTTTTGTCCCTAAATCAATCGTACATTTAAAGTTGAAAACGTGATCTGGAGTCGGAAGACAAGTAAAAATCATAGTCTGAAAATCGGTATATCGATATATGGGCATAGGTCGAAACTTCAAAATGCCATAACTTCGTCAAAACTCAACGTATTTTAAAAAGCGAGGGCTTTTTGATCATAGTTTTGCCCCTAAATCAATCGTACATTTAAAGTTGAAAACGTGATTTGAGGTCGGAAGACAAGTAAAAATCATAGTCTGAAAATCGGTATATCGATATATGGGCATAGGTCGAAACTTCCAAATGCCATAACTTCGTCAAAACTCAACGTATTTTAAAAAGCGAGGGCTTTTTGATCATAGTTTTGTCCCTAAATCAATCGTACATTTAAAGTTGAAAACGTGATCTGGAGTCCGAAGACAAGTAAAAATCATAGTCTGAAAATCGGTATATCGATATATGGGCATAGGTCGAAACTTCAAAATGCCATAACTTCGTCAAAACTCAACTTATTTTAAAAAGCGAGGGCTTTTTGATCATAGTTTTGCCCCTAAATCAATCGTACATTTAAAGTTGAAAACGTGATCTGAAGTCGGAAGACAAGTAAAAATTATAGGCTGAAAATCGGTATATCGATATATGGGCATAGGTCGAAACTTCAAAATGCCATAACTTCGTCAAAACTCAACGTATTTTAAAAAGCGAGGGCTTTTTGATCATAGTTTTGCCCCTAAATCAATCGTGCATTTAAAGTTGAAAACGTGATTTGAGGTCGGAAGACAAGTAAAAATTATAGCCTGAAAATCGGTATATCGATATATGGGCATAGGTCGAAACTTCAAAATGCCATAACTTCGTCAAAACTCAACGTATTTTAAAAAGCGAGGGCTTTTTGATC
The DNA here is from genome assembly GCA_035041375.1 of Drosophila conformis. Classification (NCBI taxonomy): domain Eukaryota; kingdom Metazoa; phylum Arthropoda; class Insecta; order Diptera; family Drosophilidae; genus Drosophila; species Drosophila conformis. The sequence continues at coordinate 5,492,723 of JAWNLE010001092.1, read as the reverse complement.
ATAGTTTTGTCCCTAAATCAATCGTGCATTTAAAGTTGAAAACGTGATCTGAAGTCGGAAGACAAGTAAAAATCATAGTCTGAAAATCGGTATATCGATATATGGGCATAGGTCGAAACTTCAAAATGCCATAACTTCGTCAAAACTCAACGTATTTTAAAAAGCGAGGGCTTTTTGATCATAGTTTTGTCCCTAAATCAATCGTACATTTAAAGTTGAAAACGTGATCTGGAGTCGGAAGACAAGTAAAAATCATAGTCTGAAAATCGGTATATCGATATATGGGCATAGGTCGAAACTTCCAAATGCCATAACTTCGTCAAAACTCAACGTATTTTAAAAAGCGAGGGCTTTTTGATCATAGTTTTGTCCCTAAATCAATCGTACATTTAAAGTTGAAAACGTGATCTGGAGTCCGAAGACAAGTAAAAATCATAGTCTGAAAATCGGTATATCGATATATGGGCATAGGTCGAAACTTCAAAATGCCATAACTTCGTCAAAACTCAACGTATTTTAAAAAGCGAGGGCTTTTTGATCATAGTTTTGCCCCTAAATCAATCGTACATTTAAAGTTGAAAACGTGATCTGAGGTCGGAAGACAAGTAAAAATCATAGTCTGAAAATCGGTATATCGATATATGGGCATAGGTCGAAACTTCCAAATGCCATAACTTCGTCAAAACTCAACGTATTTTAAAAAGCGAGGGCTTTTTGATCATAGTTTTGTCCCTAAATCAATCGTACATTTAAAGTTGAAAACGTGATCTGGAGTCCGAAGACAAGTAAAAATCATAGTCTGAAAATCGGTATATCGATATATGGGCATAGGTCGAAACTTCAAAATGCCATAACTTCGTCAAAACTCAACGTATTTTAAAAAGCGAGGGCTTTTTGATCATAGTTTTGCCCCTAAATCAATCGTACATTTAAAGTTGAAAACGTGATTGAGTCGGAAGACAAGTAAAAATTATAGCCTGAAAATCGGTATATCGATATATGGGCATAGGTCGAAACTTCAAAATGCCATAACTTCGTCAAAACTCAACGTATTTTAAAAAGCGAGGGCTTTTTGATCATAGTTTTGCCCCTAAATCAATCGTGCATTTAAAGTTGAAAACGTGATCTGAGGTCGGAAGACAAGTAAAAATTATAGCCTGAAAATCGGTATATCGATATATGGGCATAGGTCGAAACTTCAAAATGCCATAACTTCGTCAAAACTCAACGTATTTTAAAAAGCGAGGGCTTTTTGATCATAGTTTTGCCCCTAAATCAATCGTACATTTAAAGTTGAAAACGTGATCTGAAGTCGGAAGACAAGTAAAAATCATAGTCTGAAAATCGGTATATCGATATATGGGCATAGGTCGAAACTTCAAAATGCCATAACTTCGTCAAAACTCAACGTATTTTAAAAAGCGAGGGCTTTTTGATCATAGTTTTGTCCCTAAATCAATCGTACATTTAAAGTTGAAAACGTGATCTGGAGTCGGAAGACAAGTAAAAATTATAGCCTGAAAATCGGTATATCGATATATGGGCATAGGTCGAAACTTCAAAATGCCATAACTTCGTCAAAACTCAACGTATTTTAAAAGCGAGGGCTTTTTGATCATAGTTTTGTCCCTAAATCAATCGTACATTTAAAGTTGAAAACGTGATCTGAGTCGGAAGACAAGTAAAAATTATAGCCTGAAAATCGGTATATCGATATATGGGCATAGGTCGAAACTTCAAAATGCCATAACTTCGTCAAAACTCAACGTATTTTAAAAAGCGAGGGCTTTTTGATCATAGTTTTGTCCCTAAATCAATCGTACATTTAAAGTTGAAAACGTGATCTGAGGTCGGAAGACAAGTAAAAATTATAGTCTGAAAATCGGTATATCGATATATGGGCATAGGTCTGAAACTTCAAAATGCCATAACTTCGTCAAAACTCAACGTATTTTAAAAAGCGAGGGCTTTTTGATCATAGTTTTGTCCCTAAATCAATCGTACATTTAAAGTTGAAAACGTGATCTGGAGTCGGAAGACAAGTAAAAATTATAGCCTGAAAATCGGTATATCGATATATGGGCATAGGTCGAAACTTCAAAATGCCATAACTTCGTCAAAACTCAACGTATTTTAAAAAGCGAGGGCTTTTTGATCATAGTTTTGTCCCTAAATCAATCGTACATTTAAAGTTGAAAACGTGATCTGGAGTCGGAAGACAAGTTAAAATTATAGCCTGAAAATCGATACATCGATATATGGGCATAGGTCGAAACTTCAAAATGCCATAACTTCGTCAAAACTCAACGTATTTTAAAAAGCGAGGGCTTTTTGATCATAGTTTTGTCCCTAAATCAATCGTACATTTAAAGTTGAAAACGTGATTTGAGGTCGGAAGACAAGTAAAAATTATAGCCTGAAAATCGGTATATCGATATATGGGCATAGGTCGAAACTTCAAAATGCCATAACTTCGTCAAAACTCAACGTATTTTAAAAAGCGAGGGCTTTTTGATCATAGTTTTGTCCCTAAATCAATCGTACATTTAAAGTTGAAAACGTGATCTGGAGTCGGAAGACAAGTAAAAATCATAGTCTGAAAATCGGTATATCGATATATGGGCATAGGTCGAAACTTCAAAATGCCATAACTTCGTCAAAACTCAACGTATTTTAAAAAGCGAGGGCTTTTTGATCATAGTTTTGTCCCTAAATCAATCGTGCATTTAAAGTTGAAAACGTGATCTGGAGTCGGAAGACAAGTAAAAATCATAGTCTGAAAATCGGTATATCGATATATGGGCATAGGTCGAAACTTCAAAATGCCATAACTTCGTCAAAACTCAACGTATTTTAAAAAGCGAGGGCTTTTTGATCATAGTTTTGGCCCTAAATCAATCGTGCATTTAAAGTTGAAAACGTGATTTGAGGTCGGAAGACAAGTAAAAATTATAGCCTGAAAATCGGTATATCGATATATGGGCATAGGTCGAAACTTCAAAATGCCATAACTTCGTCAAAACTCAACGTATTTTAAAAAGCGAGGGCTTTTTGATCATAGTTTTGTCCCTAAATCAATCGTACATTTAAAGTTGAAAACGTGATCTGGAGTCCGAAGACAAGTAAAAATCATAGTCTGAAAATCGGTATATCGATATATGGGCATAGGTCGAAACTTCAAAATGCCATAACTTCGTCAAAACTCAACGTATTTTAAAAAGCGAGGGCTTTTTGATCATAGTTTTGTCCCTAAATCAATCGTGCATTTAAAGTTGAAAACGTGATCTGAAGTCGGAAGACAAGTAAAAATCATAGTCTGAAAATCGGTATATCGATATATGGGCATAGGTCGAAACTTCAAAATGCCATAACTTCGTCAAAACTCAACGTATTTTAAAAAGCGAGGGCTTTTTGATCATAGTTTTGTCCCTAAATCAATCGTACATTTAAAGTTGAAAACGTGATCTGGAGTCGGAAGACAAGTAAAAGTCATAGTCTGATAATCGGTATATCGATATATGGGCATAGGTCGAAACTTCCAAATGCCATAACTTCGTCAAAACTCAACGTATTTTAAAAAGCGAGTGCTTTTTGATCATAGTTTTGTCCCTAAATCAATCGTACATTTAAAGTTGAAAACGTGATCTGGAGTCGGAAGACAAGTAAAAATTATAGCCTGAAAATCGGTATATCGATATATGGGCATAGGTCGAAACTTCAAAATGCCATAACTTCGTCAAAACTCAACGTATTTTAAAAAGCGAGGGCTTTTTGATCATAGTTTTGTCCCTAAATCAATCTTGCATTTAAAGTTGAAAACGTGATCTGGAGTCGGAAGACAAGTAAAAATTATAGCCTGAAAATCGGTATATCGATATATGGGCATAGGTCGAAACTTCAAAATGCCATAACTTCGTCAAAACTCAACGTATTTTAAAAAGCGAGGGCTTTTTGATCATAGTTTTGTCCCTAAATCAATCGTACATTTAAAGTTGAAAACGTGATTTGAGGTCGGAAGACAAGTAAAAATTATAGCCTGAAAATCGGTATATCGATATATGGGCATAGGTCGAAACTTCCAAATGCCATAACTTCGTCAAAACTCAACGTATTTTAAAAAGCGAGGGCTTTTTGATCATAGTTTTGTCCCTAAATCAATCGTGCATTTAAAGTTGAAAACGTGATTTGAGGTCGGAAGACAAGTAAAAATTATAGCCTGAAAATCGGTATATCGATATATGGGCATAGGTCGAAACTTCAAAATGCCATAACTTCGTCAAAACTCAACGTATTTTAAAAAGCGAGGGCTTTTTGATCATAGTTTTGTCCCTAAATCAATCGTGCATTTAAAGTTGAAAACGTGATCTGGAGTCGGAAGACAAGTAAAAATCATAGTCTGAAAATCGGTATATCGATATATGGGCATAGGTCGAAACTTCAAAATGCCATAACTTCGTCAAAACTCAACGTATTTTAAAAAGCGAGGGCTTTTTGATCATAGTTTTGTCCCTAAATCAATCGTACATTTAAAGTTGAAAACGTGATCTGGAGTCGGAAGACAAGTAAAAATCATAGTCTGATAATCGGTATATCGATATATGGGCATAGGTCGAAACTTCCAAATGCCATAACTTCGTCAAAACTCAACGTATTTTAAAAAGCGAGGGCTTTTTGATCATAGTTTTGTCCCTAAATCAATCGTACATTTAAAGTTGAAAACGTGATCTGGAGTCGGAAGACAAGTTAAAATTATAGCCTGAAAATCGGTATATCGATATATGGGCATAGGTCGAAACTTCAAAATGCCATAACTTCGTCAAAACTCAACGTATTTTAAAAAGCGAGGGCTTTTTGATCATAGTTTTGTCCCTAAATCAATCGTACATTTAAAGTTGAAAACGTGATCTGAGGTCGGAAGACAGGTAAAAATCATAGCCTGAAAATCGGTATATCGATATATGGGCATAGGTCGAAACTTCCAAATGCCATAACTTCGTCAAAACTCAACGTTTTTTAAAACGCGAGGGCTTTTTGATCATAGTTTTGCCCCTAAATCAATCCTACATTTAAAGTTGAAAACGTGATCTGGAGTCGGAAGACAAGTAAAAATTATAGCCTGAAAATCGGTATATCGATATATGGGCATAGGTCGAAACTTCCAAATGCCATAACTTCGTCAAAACTCAACGTATTTTAAAAAGCGAGGGCTTTTTGATCATAGTTTTGTCCCTAAATCAATCGTACATTTAAAGTTGAAAACGTGATCTGGAGTCCGAAGACAAGTAAAAATCATAATCTGAAAATCGGTATATCGATATATGGGCATAGGTCAAAACTTCAAATGCCATAACTTCGTCAAAACTGAACGTATTTTAAAAAGCGAGGGCTTTTTGATCATAGTTTTGCCCCTAAATCAATCGTGCATTTAAAGTTGAAAACGTGATCTGAAGTCGGAAGACAAGTGAAAATCATAGTCTGAAAATCGGTGCCTTTTTACCTTCCTGCCTTTTTACCTTCCTGCCTTCCTGCCTTTTTACGTTCCTACCCTCATGCCTTTTTACCTTCCTGCCATCCTGCCTTATTACCTTCCTGCCTTTTTACCTTCCTGCCCTCCTGCCTTTTTACCTTCCTGCCTTTTTGCCTTCCTGCCTTTTTACCTTCCTGCCTTTTTAACTTCCTGCCTTTTTACCGTCCTGCCTTTTTGCCTTCCTGCCTTTTGGCCTTCCTGCCTTCCTGCCCTTTGGCCTTCCTGCCTTTTTGCCTTCCTGCCTTTTTACCTTCCTGCCTTTTTACCTTTATGCCTTTTTGCCTTCCTGCCTTTTTGCCTCCCTGCCTTTTTACCTTCCTGCCTTTTTACCTTCCTGCCTTTTTGCCTTCCTGCCTTTTTACCTTCCTGCCTTTTTGCCTTCCTGCCTTTTTGCCTTCCTGCCTTTTTGCCTTCCAGCCTTTTTAACTTCCTGCTTTTTGCCGTCCTGCCTTTTTACCTTCTTGCCTTTTTACCTTCCTGCCTTTTTACCTTCCTGCCTTCCTGCCTTTTTACCTTCCTGCCTTTTTACCTTCCTGCCTTTTTACCTTCCTGCCTTTTTGCCTTCCTGCCTTTTTACCTTTTTGCCTCTTTACCTCCCTGCATTTTTACCTCTTTAACTCCTTGAATTTTTACCTCTTTACCTCCCTGCATTTTTACCTCTTTACCTCCCTGCATTTTTACCTCTTTACCTCCTTGCATTTTTACCTCTTTACCTCCTTGCATTTTTACCTCTTTACCTCCCAGCATTTTTAACTCTTTACCTCCCTGCATTTTTACCTTTTTACCTCCTTGAATTTTTACCTCTTTACCTCCCTGCATTTTTACCTCTTTACCTCCCAGCATTTTTAACTCTTTACCTCCCTGCCTTCCTGCCTTTTTACCTTCCTGCCTTTTTACCTTTCTGCCTTCCTGCCTTTTTACCTTCCTGTCTTTTTACATTCCTGTCTTTTTACCTCTTTACCTCCCTGCATTTTTACCTCTTTACCTCCTTGGATTTTTACCTCTTTACCTCCCTGCATTTTTACCTCTTTACCTCCCTGCATTTTTACCTCTTTACCTCTAAGCATTTTTAACTCTTTACCTCCCTGCATTTTTAACTCTTTACCTCCCTGCCTTCCTGCCTTTTTACCTTCCTGCCTTCCTGTCTTTTTACCTTCCTGCCTTCCTGCCTTTTTACCTCTTTACCTCCCTGCATTTTTACCTCTTTACCTCCCTGCATTTTACCTCTTTAACTCCTTGAATTTTTACCTCTTTACCTCCCTGCATTTTTACCTCTTTACCTCCCTGCATTTTTACCTCTTTACCACCCTGCATTTTTACCTCTTTACCTCCTTGCATTTTTACCTCTTTACCGACCTGCATTTTTACCTCTTTACCTCCCTGCATTTTTAACTCTTTACCTCCTTGCATTTTTACCTCTTTACCTCCCAGCATTTTTAACTCTTTACCTCCCTGCATTTTTACCTCTTTACCACCCTGCATTTTTAACTCTTTACCTCCTTGCATTTTTACCTCTTTACCTCCTTGCATTTTTACCTCTTTACCTCCCTGCATTTTTAACTCTTTACCTCCCAGCATTTTTAACTCTTTACCTCCCTGCCTTCCTGCCTTTTTACCTTCCTGCCTTTTTACCTTCCTGCCTTTTTGCCTTCCTGCCTTTTTACCTTCCTGCCTTCCTGCCTTCCTACCTTTATACCTTCCTGCCTTTTTACCTTCCTGCCTTTTTACCTTCCTGAAAGAAAGTTTTTCCTCTTTTTCAAAATAAATTTTAAAAAAATCACAAAAATACTCGCGAACCAAGTATAATTGGTTTCTAGAATGTTTATGATGTATGTGTATATATTTATTGCTTGACAATAAACTGCAAGAAATTTGAACTTGCATCGCAAGCGGCTATAATCTATTTGTCTGTCTGTCTGTGTGTGTGCAAGTCCTGAAATTGAGTACCCACACATTTACCATTTAAAATAATCCACAATTGAAGAAAATGTGTAAAATTTGCATTGGTCTCACTGATTAAGGATGGCTTGCGGGTTCCAGTCCGTCAGCCTTGATGAAATCCTTTGAAAACCGAGAGATGTATAGACCAGTCCGGCAGTTAACATTTGCGATACAATGTCTGGCATTCAAAAGGCACACAAGGATGAAGGCAACTGACATGGAAAATCGCAATAATAATTTTCTACTGCAGACCTGTTAGTGTATGTGTATGTGTGTGAGTGTATAGCTTACTTCCTTGTGGGATGGCCCAAACTTTTAAGTGGCAAGGCCAGGTATGTCCTCGAATATGCCAAGTTTACAATTGGGGTGCCCAGAGGAATGTGCAATGGGGCTTACCGTGGCAGGCCAAATATATGGCCGAGCGACCGCAGATGCCCACAATAGGAGATAGAATTGAAACAGAGTCCTCGGCTTGCATATGCTCAACTATGTATAACTTATATTTGTTTGTAGTTTCGTGTAGTTTTTAGTTACAATAACGTTTGGATTAAATTGTACAATGCATTTGTAGACACATCTCAGATCCACTCTCAGCGTTAAACTCGTTGCTCTCTAGGTTGTACGATAGAGGGACGTGTGGTCCATATAATAGGATTTTTTAGGTTTATTAGGTACTTATGCGTTTCAGGTTATCAGGTTACTCGTAAAGCCGTGTCTTAGTAATCTTAACAGTCGATTGGATGTAGAAAGCTCTGGATATGATCACCAAGCATATTCCTATGAAACAATACAAATATTCAAAATGTATAGTATGAAAAGCAATTGCATCACAGTCGCTTACCCAAGATCGTATCCTTTCCGGCTGCTGTTCAACTTGGAATACAGTAGAATCAGAATCAGTGCCTGGCCAGTAAACAAAAGTCCTTGTTTGCAGTAGTTATTGCTTAACCAACTAATTGCTTTTTTCTGGGTGGTGTGCATTTGGTTTTTCAGACTCTCTTCTAAATACATTAGCGAGAAATCTCGTTCCTGTGTTCGCTGGGTATTCAACTTCCGATCGACTTCATGTTCCCGCTCCTGCCTTCGCTCCTCGTGTCGCGAATCTTCTCGCCGGAGATCAGTGTGTTGCTCTCGTCGGCTTTCACGATCCACATTGCGTGACAAATTGTCTCGCCGCTCTTCCAAACGATTATCATTACGATTATCTGTGCGATCACGGACTTCCCATTCCTGTCGTCGGGTCAGTTCGTTCTCCTTACGATTTATTCGCTCTGTATTTACACGATAGCGGTCCTCACGCTCCTGTCTTCGAGATAGGTCTCGTTCCTCCCGTCGGATTTCATTTCGATCCTCACGTTTGAGGTCGTTTCGTTCTTCACGTCGGCGAGCATTGCGTTCCTCAGTTCGGAAGAGATTCTCTCCTCGTACTTCCATGCGAATTACATTACGAACGCGATCTTCTCGTACTAGTCTTCGTGTCAAATCATTCTCCTCCCTTCGCTCCATACCCAAACGAGAGTGGTTTTCACTCTCCTGTCGTCGATATGAATCTCGTTCGTTATGCGTTAGATCAATACGACGAACTTCCAAACGATGCTCTAATCTGCTATTACGAGAATCCAATTGGCGAAGTTCTTCTCGTTCTTGTCTTCTGGTCAAATCTCTTTCCTCCCGACGCATTTCCTCTCTATTTTGTCGTCTGTCTACTTGCTCCACTTCCATTCCGCGGCTGTCTTCACGTTTGTGTCTTCGAGATATAGCTCGTTCCACACGCCGATGATTGGCACGTTCCTCTCGGCGAGAATTATCTCGTTCTTGGTCGACGCGCACCTCACGTCGTAGAAAATCACGTTCCTGCCATTGGCGATCTTCGAATTCCTCACTTCGAAAATCACCTTGTTGATTCCGTCGAAGATTGCCTCGCTGCTCTCGATTTGGATCATCTCGATCATTTTGTTTGTGATGACGAGCAGGTGAGCGCTCTTCAACTTCTCGCTGCAGTCTTCGTGTAAGGTCTCTTTCCTCTCCCTTCACCCGATTATCCATTCGCTCGGCATTCAAAATTTGACGTTCTTCTCGCTCCTGTCTTCGAGAAGCATCTCGTTCTTCTCGTCGGAGACTTGCTCGGACCTCTCGTCGGAGATTGTCTCGCTCCTCTCGTTGGAGATTGTTTCGCTCCTCTCGATGGAGATTGTCTCGTTCTTCTCGTCGTAGACTAGCTCGGTCCTCTCGCCGGAGATTGTGTCCCTCCTCTCGTCGAAGATTGTCTCGCTCCTCTCGTTGGAGATTGTCTCGATCTTCTCGTTGGAGACTAGCTCGGTCCTCTCGTCGGAGATTGTCTCGCTCCTCTCGTTGGAGATTGTCTCGTTCTTCCCGTTGGAGATTGTCTCGTTCTTCTCGTTGGAGACTAGCTCGGTCCTCTCGTCGGAGATTGTGTCCCTCCTCTCGTCGGACACTAGCTCGGTCCTCTCGTCGGAGATTGTCACGATCCTCTCGTTGGAGATTGTCTCGTTCTTCTCGTCGTAGACTAGCTCGGTCCTCTCGCCGGATATTGTGTCCCTCCTCTCGTCGGAGACTTGCTCGGTCCTCTCGTCGGAGATTGTCTCTATCCTCTCGTTGGAGATTGTCTCGTTCTTCTCGTTGGAGACTAGCATGGTCCTCTCGTCGGAGATTGTGTCCCTCCTCTCGTCGAAGATTGTCTCCATCCTCTCGTTGGAGATTGTGTCGCTCCTCTCGTCGGAGACTGTCTCCCTCCTCTCGTCGGAGATTTTCTCGTTCTTCTCGTCGGAGACTAGCGCGGTCCTCTCGTTGGAGATTGTCTCTTTCCTCTCGTCGGACATTTTCTCGTTCTTCTCGTGGGAGACTAGCTCGTTCCTCTCGTCGGAGATTGTGTCCCTCCTCTCGTCGGACACTAGCTCGGTCCTCTCGTCGGAGATCGTCTCGGTCCTCTCGCTGGAGATTGTCTCGCTCCTCTCGTCGGAGACTGTCTCCCTCCTCTCGTCTGAGATTGTCTCGTTTTTCTCGTCGGAGACTAGCTCGGTCCTCTCGTTGGAGATTGTCTCTCTCCTCTCGTCGGACATTTTCTCGTTCTTCTCGTGGGAGACTAGCTCGGTCCTGTCGTCGGAGATTGTGTCCCTCCTCTCGTCGGACACTAGCTCGGTCCTCTCGTTGGAGATTGTCTCTCTCCTCTCGTTGGAGATTGTCTCGTTTTTCTCGTGGGAGACTAGCTCGGTCCTCTCGTTGAAGATTGTCTCTCTCCTCTCGTCGGACATTTTCTCGATCTTCTCGTGAGAGACTAGCTCGGTCCTCTCGTCGGAGATTGTATCCCTCCTCTCGTCGGAGATTGTCTCGTTCTTCACGTCGGAGACTAGCTCGGTCCTTTCGTCGGAGATTGTCTCTCTCCTCTCGTCGGAGATCGTCTCGCGCTTCGTGTAGGTTATTAACGCGATCCTCTCGTCTGGATAGAAAGTCATGACGCTCCTGTCTTCGAGAAATATCTCGCTCTTCACGACGGAGATCGCCTTGCTCCTCCCGTCGGCTGTCATCCCGTTCCTCAGGCAGAGAGCGATCATCGCGTCGATCTTCACGTTCCGCCCTTCGCAGGTTCTCCAGATTCATTTGTTTGCCAAGGCGACTCTCCATACGCTTTACATCGACACGTCCGCTGTGCTCAAGGTTTTGCCTTCGAGACACATCTCGCTCCTCACGTTGCAAATCGTCGCGTTCCTCTCGTCGGCGGCCATCGTGTTCCTCTCGTCGGCGGTCATCTAGGCGAGAAGGATCAACACGTCGAGCTTCTCTGCGATTGACTTGGCTCTCTTCTCGCTCTAGTTTTCCTAAATGGTCGGTCTCCTCGCGCCCAGAAGAACGTTCGATTTGTCGATTATCTTCTCGCCTTAAGCGCCTGTTATTATCCTCGAGCTTGTCATTCCGCTCAACCATTTGTCTGTACACAAGATGTTCATCATAATCTTCCAGCTCGCCTCGGCGGTCTTCCATCAGCCGATCCAGCGAGCCCGGAGGACACTGCTGGACACGACTACCGCAAGTCTGGCTGTCAGCGTGCGCTAAGCCGAGCCAGACCAACTGCAGAAGCAGTCCGAGGATATTGAGCCTCAGCCATTGTCGATTTGCGGCCATCTTGGTGCTGATGATATTCCCAAGCAAATGCGTTTTCCAGCTACAGTTATCAGCAACGGTCTCGGAATTCGATTAAACTCTGTGGTACCAGTTACCTCAGCAAGCTTCGGAGCTTGAATGATTTTCTTGGTGCAGATGATCCGTTTTTATACAAACATTTCTAGACAAAGAACCAATTGGAAGGACAGCGCCCACGCAACGTTTTAGACGCAGCTTACCGAATGAACTTCAATTTGCCACTGATTGATTCAATTTCGCTTATCGCACTTGTGCACCAATGGGCATCGTCCGTGCCACAGCTACAACTCCGCTGAAGTGTTTTTAATACGTATGTACATATATACTGTTTCCAATCAACAAATTTCATGAATGAAATTGAAACCGTTGTGACGTCAATGAAAATAGAAACTTGTCATTGAATCTATTCATTTTCAGTTGCTCAGAATACGTTCAGTATCGTTTGTATTGGACTACACTATTTGAAGTTGGAGAGATGCATTTATTTAATACCTCAAGCATATACAAGTAATATTTACGTAGCATATTCTCAGCGAGTGTACTTCTTTGAGACACTTTGACTCGATCTGTTGTGTACATATTGATTGCTGGAATAAAAATAAAATATATACATAAATATATATATATATATATGTATATCTATACATACATGTATATATATTTTTAGAAATAATTTCCAAATGTAGGATAAATATGGTGTCTTTTTATAGATATATATATTTTGTTCTATAAAGTAGACAAAATCCTTTGTAATTTTAAGAAATTAGTAATGACATTTTACAACTCGGCTGTTCTGCTAGAGTTTACCTGCTATCTACAGCCTTAACACCCTGGAAATTAAATATATTATTTAGTGTTCTTTTTCAGAATCAATCAGAAAAAGCCATAAATTTCAATTTTATAAATTTCTTTTCTGAATAATATGTCGAGGAATAATAGGCGATTTTTTTTCTGAGTGCATACTTATCCTATGTATTGCTTGCTGAAATGAAAAAAAAATCGTCGGAAGTGGAGTCAAGGATATAAGCAAGGATATATGTATGTACATACACATGTTAAGCAGGCGAGACTGTCGAGCACAGTCTGGTGCTTGGGCTGTGTGCACAATTGCGATAAGAGTGTTCCAATCAAAATCGAATTAAAGTGCAATGAACAATATCCTTGAGCAGTGTTGGACAAGCGCTCAATAAATGAATAAGGTTAGATGCGCATCTGGGCGTAAAATTGTGTATAGGACACGCAGATGGGGCGCAGCCGAAAGAACAGTATAAAAGCGCCACTTGTCGCCCACACGGCTGACAGTTGTGTTTCATCGCGGGGCGTGGATGCCCCCAACGATGGTTGCCCCGCGCGACAGCTCGGTGGTGCGGCGGCGCAGCGGCTAGTCGGTGTTGTTGGAGAACAGTTGTAATCAGTGAGAGGTAAAGTTAAGCAGCAGTGTCAAGGGTATTCCTAATGCTTGTTACCGCTCTTTCAGCGCTTCGAAAGACCAGTGCTTGACAACACTTTTGTTCGACTACCCTACTAGTAAGAAAGATGTGAATCGCCATTATGGAGAACTCCGCAAAACTACATTAATCTTGGATGGAAATTTAGTACAGATGCTTGACTTGTAACCCGTAGTTAACCGACCCGTAATGGATGTACGTAAACTAATCACATATACTATACTATTACTAATGAATGTCTACGTAAATGTAAACATTAACTAATTTACCATAACGGTCCTATGCCGTAGTTAAATGTTGCTGTTGTTTGGGATCGTATTGTCAACAGAATGGCAAATGTCTTCTTGTCAAGATTCGATTAGCACTTGAATTTATTGAAAATATATGCATTATAAACCATATTCGTCAATATACAACATACGAATGTAATTGAAATATTTATCACATTTAGCAGTTGATATTGTTATACACATGTCTGCCATGTCCTAGAGAAAAGCAGCATGCGAGCAGCACAGATGATAATATACCACTTAAATAACATAAACGTGTCCAACTTTGGCACCTGCTTAAATATATATGTATCCTATACTCGTAAATCGCAAAATAAACTAAACTTACCCATGTGTTGAGCAAAAAACAAAGTCGATTGCAATTTGTTTATCTTATTATTCACGAGCTTATTTTGATTGTTTCCAAATTACCTAATTGAAATGTAGCATGAACGTTTGGTGAACCATCATGTGGCACATTTATACTTCTGAATAAATGTATGCAATTAAAGGAAGAGCATGGAAAATCGTTTGTGTTATGTAACTGCTATTGGTATTTATCTCACGACTAAAGCATATCTTTGAGGCGAGAAATATCAAAGCTACTCTTCCTAAAAATCATACTTCTGCACTAGGATAATTCCAAATAAAAAAATATACCTGGCACGGCCAAATCCATACATGCAGATTCTGCAAAGGATATGATGCGCAAGGACGAGTCTAAGTAAGACGAGCACCCAGGATACAAAAAGCGTTAATCGAAATTGAAATTTGTATTTTAAATTTTATTTTTATATCATTATTATATTGTTTTACGCTTAACAATTACTGCACTTTCATTGTTTGTTACATTCTCAATGCGTTTTGCGTTGCTTTTAATTGTCTTTGAATTTGTTTTATTTATTATTATAATATAATAATTTTCGTGTGTTCTCTTTGGTTAAAACTGAGCAAATTAACAAAGTTGAAAACTTGATTGGTAAATTTTTGTTTATAAATAGTTAAATTTCATTTAAAACGTTTCTCTGCTGCTTTTGTGTGTCTGTGTTGAATGGTCATTATTGGCATTTAAATCGAAAAAGTACAAAATTTGAAATGCAATTTGCTTTAACTTTTGAGTATATATATATATATATATTTTTATATATTTGATTTAAATGTGCGACTTATTAATTTCGTTTAGTTAGTTTTTGTTTTTTCGTTTTTTTTGTTTAATGCCCCGTTCAATCAGTTAGATAATAATTGTTTCTTATTTTGTACATTTCTTTTACTTTGATACAATTCAACAATGCTAACAATAAACTTAATAATTTTTCAACTTCGTTTCCAATTAAAAACGGCTTACAAATAAATAAACAAATTTACAAAAAAGAACAAAAAAACACATTTCGAATTTCACTTGTTCAATGTGTGCATTAAATAGAGAGAGAGAGAGAGAGAGAAAGAGAGAGAGAGAGATAGGGATAGTAAGAGTCTGAGTTAGAAAGAGATAGCGGTTAAGTTAAGAGTGTTTTTTGGTTCTATCTCAACAAATTTTTGTATAATTTTCTATTTGTATTTGTATTTATTATTTTGGTTTTTTTTTGTTCTTCATTATTTTGCTGTCATATATGGTTTTTTATGCCTTTAGCGGCTGAGCTTTAACAACAGTCGTCGATTTTGTGTATTTGAATTTATTTCTCATAGATTATATAAACAAATGTAACATTAGTTTCCTCTCCGAACTCCGAATTAAATACCAATTCTCATATATTGATTGCAATTAACATTTCTCTTTTACTTTATGGACTTACAATAAATATAATTTTGTCGTAGTGAGTCTATAATGTTTGTT
This sequence comes from Drosophila conformis, assembly GCA_035041375.1. NCBI lineage: Eukaryota > Metazoa > Arthropoda > Insecta > Diptera > Drosophilidae > Drosophila > Drosophila conformis. The sequence goes on along the minus strand of JAWNLE010001092.1, from coordinate 5,477,546 downwards.
CATTTCCCAAAGTTATTTATTTATAATATATATATATATATATATATATATATATTTGTTTTAGTTGCTGCTAAACAAATCAATTGCATGCATTTTTTAACTATAAATTTGTATGTAAAATTTGTGTCTTGTTCTTTCTATAAATTTGGTTGATAGTCTCTAAAAAATACACAGTATGTATGTATGTGCATATATGTATGTTTATATATATTATACACTAAAATAAATTATTAAAAACTGAAAATGCATGCATTTGAAAATCCAAATTATATTTCTATCATATCATCCAAACATTGTAGTAATGATTTTGGCTTTTCTCAGACTTAAATATAAATGTCTATGTATGTATGTATAATCAATAATAATGATATATATATATATATATATAGTATATAGCAAATATAGATACTGTTCATAGCTCTATAATGGTGGCATACATAGCATACGTAGCTTGTATCCTGCCTTTGCTTCATAAGATACACTACGAAATGTCATGAAACTGAACAATTATAATTATGTTTGTAAATGTGTGAAATGCAATGGATTTGATAAAGCTTTCCGAAAGTTCTATAATGCTAATGCCTGCTGATGCGCTGTGTTATGTAAACTATTGAAATGAAAATTGAAAAATGTTTTGGCTCCATTTGGTAGCCTCACTAGCAACGCTTTACATTGTGGATTTGGTTTTTGTTTTTTTTGTTCGTTTCTCATCATTATTCATTGTTTGGTTTATAGGAGTGTTTTCTTAATGTTCGTTATATATATTTTTTTTATTTTTTATTTGTTTTTTTAATTTATATATTTTTTTTGTTTCCATTGTTAGGTTTATGCCTTAAACAACTGAGGAAATTCGTTGGCTATCTCGCGCACAAGCTGCTGATCGGATGCGCTGCATTCGGTCTCCTCGCAGAAGATGCGTGTAAAGATTTTCATGAGATCATGCTTGCGATGCTGGTGTTCCTGATAGTTTGTATTGCGCAAAATGCGGCGGCACAGTTCCAAATAGCAGGGACGTGTCTACCACAATGTGAACAAAAATTTGAGATGTAAGCTTAATTGGCTGGCTATCATATTATTTAGCATAATTACCGGACTGCCCGCATCCAAATCGGAAAGCTGACGTACCACAATGTCTATTAGCACCTTAATGTCATTCGTATAAAACATGCCAGCCGTATCCGCATGGCTGAATATGTCAATAAACATGCGCAGCACCGTATTCATATGTTCATTATGATGTTTGAGCAGTCGCGTCGGATCATCTGTTAAGATCAATGAAAGTTAAGTGAACTACTTACTAACAAATGGTGATCAACTTACCCTCACGATTGAGCAAGAGCAAAAGCTTCTCGGTGAACACTTTGCCCGTGGGCAGATTCTGCATGGCCTCAATGATCACATTGACCGTATGGTCGCCGAACTGCTGATTAAAGGCAAGTATTAGGGCTATTACCATATCCACCAGCAGCTCCGGATTGTTGCCCTCAACAATTTCCAGCAGAAAACTGGCAAAATGCACGCCCAAGTAATCTGCGAATGGAATTATTATAATTATTATTGTTGATAATAAATCTATTCTGTATATTATGTAAATATTTTTAATTACTTGGCTACCAATTCTGAGTTGGCATTCCTCACTCACTAATCAGACCTATTATATTCAACTCCCGATTTTTGTCCAACTTTCTTGTAGCTATTAACTATTTGCACACAGTTTATAAATTAAATTTACTACGAATTTGCATTGTTTGGTTTTTGTTCTCATTAATTATTCAACTTCGAGGAGGCGAGGAGCAATCCTCCCTCCCGCTCTCATCTTTCGAGGTTGAATTTGGCTACTACAACTCATGACTAATATGATGAGAGGCAAAACATATACTAAAGTAGGTAGTTAGAAAGAGTTAGAACATATATATAATATATAGTGAATAGTTAAATATATATGCATGTATAAAATATTATATGAAGTTGCTCTTCACAGGCTTTTGATTGATTATTAAGACAAATTTTATAATGATCTGTTACATAAATGCATCAATCATTAGCCGATCAAAATGCGGAAGAAACGCACAACAAGTGCAACACTTGAGTCCATTTGAGTTCAACATTTCGGGAGCCACGCACCTTGATGATTAACCGGCATTAGCTGGCCCAGCGAGAAGATTACGGTCAGCATTTTGACCAGTTGCTTGAAGCGATCCAAATTGGCAAAGTGTGTCTTCATGTCCTCTACCTGATAAGCAAATTCTATTTAATTGCAATTACTTGTCATAGTCTTCTATACAATCTTACAATCTCTAGGGGTAGAACCGAGGTTAGGAGTATGTCAACAATGATGTGGTCCAAGTGACAGGCAGCAGTGAAAGTCTTAAGCAAGAGGTGTTTGATGGACCAGCGGGTCTCCATCTGATAGTATTGCACCAGATTGATGAACATCTGGTACTGATCGCACGACATCTCGTAGCAGCTGATGTTCTCATCGGCATTGTTCTATAAAGGTGAAAATTATGGCCAAATTCAAATATATTCAATGATATATTATTATGATTTTCTGATTATTTAAATATGAGTAACAAACAAGATTTCGTTGATAATGTTCTGAATCCATCTTCATTATCAAATATGTAACAAATCATTTCATTCATGTTCCTTTATTGGGCAACAAAATCTCGACGACTTCAAGGATGTGCCAAAAATAAATACTTGTTTTTTCAGTGCTCACCAGTATCTCAACAAGCTCCTCGAGAAAATGCATAATGTCCTCCTCGTCCTCGTAAAGCATCCAGGTGCGTTGCTCCGTATCATTCTTGCAATCGGCCAGTTGGGCAAACAGATACTGCAACCGCTTCGAATCGTGCGTGATGCCCAGTAGCTCTTTGGGTGTGGCCACCTTGCCGGTTACGTGGACAGCGACTGCCTCCAGATATGGATTGATGGCACCATTATACAGCTGCTCCAGACTGGTTAGCACGACGCGCAGCGCCTCGCAGGACAAATCAAAGCTGAGATTGGTATTGCGACGCAACGCATCCACAATTTGATACACATCCGATGACTCGACCTTAAGCTGACCACGCCCATTACCATTGCCATTGCCGTTGCCGGAAGCGAGCGCTACACCAAGGCGATGCGATAGCGATGGACTCTCGATGCTTTCGTCCAGTGCCTGGCTATTGTCGACGCTGTTGTTGGCCGCATCGATGCAGCCATTGCAGCCGTCATCGCTCGCCTCATCCGACTTGTCGGCCGCACTGTCCGCCCCCTGGCTGAGGCTCAGACTGAGCGGCTCGTCGTGGCTGGTAGTGGCAGCAGTGCTGCTGCTGCCATTGTGCGGCTTGTGCGATGCAGCAGCGGCAGATGATGATGATGCTGCTGCTGCAGCTAATGCTGCGGCTGTTGTTGTTGCTGTGGCGGCGGCGGCGGCGGTTGCAGCTGCTGCTGTTGTGGTTGCACCGTTGCTGGCGCTCAGCTGACTGGTCTCCTTGTAGGTGGTCACCACATCCTCGCTGGTCGTTGTTGTCGTTGTCGTCTCCGATGGCTCCGAGGTGATGCTATTATCCTGTGTCACATCCGAAACGGATGCGGACACCTTTTGTGCTTGTGCTTGAGCCACTGCAGCAGCTGTTGCTGCTGCTGCTGCTGCTGCTGCCGCTGCAGCTGCTGCGGATGTGCTTGCCACTAGCGGAGGCGCTGGCAACGGCTGTTGCTGCTGCTGCTGTGGAGTCTGTATGGTGCAACTGCTGCTTTGAAGTTGCTGCATGCTGCCCATGCTGGGTGATTCGGGCATCGAATGAGGCACTTTTCCGCCCACAGCCGGACTGGACATGCTCTTCTTGCTCGTATCCAGGCGTTGCAGGGCAGGCGGACTGTTGCTCTCTTGCGATGGGTGCGAATGCGGCTGGTGTGGATGCGTGTGCGAGTGCGAATGCCGATGCGAATGACTGTGGCTGCCACTCAGCTGCTGCTTATCGCTGCAGCTGTGAGAATACGACAGCGACGAGTCACCATCATGCTCCCAGCTTTCCTGGAAACATAAATCACTCAATTAGTTTAATCGATAACATTTGAAGGTCGCAATTTTAATATAAATAGCACTGTTTTTCAACAATTTACTAATTTCGTGCGCGGCATACTTACGGCATAAAGGCGCTCCATGGTGTTTTTCTTTTCGCGCAGCCTGTCGAGCAGCTCGTCCTTGGACATGATGCCATTTATCTCTGGCTCAGTGCACTTCTCCAGCGACTCAATCGATGAGTTGAGAAAACTGATGAGAAAATCATGTTCCACCTGTATAAAAAGAACATCAAGTTGATTGTGGCTGGCTAAGCGGGTAGGAATTGCTGATAGGCGACGCTTACCTTAATCTTCATTACGTAATTTGATGGCACAAAGCCAATGTTCCCCTTCATGCTAACCACCTGCCACCAATTACGCTGGCGTGCGGATGTCTGATACAATATAAAGTATTCGCCCTCATCGAAGCTAATCGTCTTGGGATAAACCGCCTGAAAATCATAGAGTGCCTTCAGCATCTCAATGCCGTTCCCAGTATCGATGCCGACGACAACTTCAGCTGCCGCTGTTGTTGTTGCTGTTGTTGATGCTGCTGTTGCTGTGGCTGTTGTGGGCGATGTTGACACTGCTCCTGCTGCTGCTGCAAAAATAAAAAATAAAAATAAATGAACATACAAAATAGGATAAGAAATGAACATGCAAAAATGTGTCCTTTTTTGTTGAATAGCTTTACGTTTATAATACAGTCATCACTCAAAATGTTGAACGCTTCAAATTGCCAAATAATTGTCATTATTTATTATTCTGCAATATGCGATATATATTTATATATATATATGTATAATAAATTCTAAGTTTAGAATACATTGCACATTTTGATTACTAGTGGTTCAAACTTTCGGAGCGACCACTGTAACTGTAAAGGGGCGTGAACAATTCGCATACACAAACACCATCACAACACACACACACACACACAGCAACACCGCAGAAGCGCAGTGAAGCGAATTTTGATGCACTCGCCTGGACTTTTGCTTGTGCTAGCGGCCCTTCCTGGCAGCCAGGCGCTAAAAAGTTCACTGCCGAGGGCTCCAACAGCTTGCAGGGGCTTTGGCTATGCACACACACACATACAAACACACACTGGGAGCGAGGCACGAGCGCATTAAACGAACGGCGACAAAAAAACAAAAAAAACCCACGAGAACAAAGGCGTAAAAGGCAAAAGGCATTATAACAACGTACAGAAAAATGCAATTTTTATATTGTATGTGTCCTTTTGAACTTTCTTAAGCTTACATTGTTTTCTTCACACACACACACAGAAGCACACACACCTAGAGACTCACACACCTATACCTTTACAAGTGCGCATGTTAAAACATTTTACTGTGTGAAGGAACAAGTAAAAGAAAACCCGTTTCAAAACAGGACATAGCACTTTCCCGCTCGCAAACAGCGGCGCTCGTTTGCTTGCTCTCAATGTTTTGTGCTCTCTCTCGCTCTCGCTCTCTATCCCTCTTACTCTTGCTCTCTGCGTTTGTGGTATCTAACTAATTCAACTGTCAATTGCTACTGCGGCGGCCATTGTCACCTGCAACTGCTACACTACACGCTCAGTAACACGCTCACAGACACACAAACACACATACATATACACAAATACACATACAAATTTGTATATATTTTTGAAATGTTAAACAACCCACTTACCCATATTTTTGTAGCACACCTTTTTTTCGTTGTATGCCCGTCCTTCTGTTTGTTCTTTTTATGCCTGTTCCAGTTTTAACGTTTGCCGTTACCAAGGACGTTACGTTACTTATTGTTACACTTTGCGCCACTTGGCAACACTGTCTGCGCTGCTATTGTTGTTTTTGTTGTTTGGGCAGGAGTCCCTTCCTCGTATGCAACACTTTATGGCTATCGCTTTGGCCGTATTACGACGTTTCCACGTTATTTGTTATAAATATTTATGTAAGCTGTAATCCACATGCATACCTATGCATCTACGTATGTATGTATGTATGTATGTATTTACTTATTTACAGTAGCAGTTTGCGATTATTTATCACTTGTTGTTGCCTCGTCATTTGTCTTATCCGCTCAACAGTCCACTCTGCCTGTTTGTCCCTATGCCGACGAGTATTGTATATTGCAATTTCTTGTTAATTTTCCGTGTTTTCAATTTTTAGCCATACTTTTTGCCCGTTTTGCTTCGGCTGCCCAGCTTAACACATTTGCGGTCTCATTTCGTTCTTCAAAGAGCGGCACACAAATAGACACACATACACACACACACATGCACGCACACACACTAGCGAGATGTTAATGCGGAAACACAGAGAAAGGATACAACAGAGCATCACAAGTTAATACATTATTCTTAACGATAGAGTTGGGCGCGTATCGTGTTCACTATTACGACAGCACAGATTTCAAGTATATGGCATAAAATAAAGTCATAAATCAAGCAACAATAACAACTGTAAACTGATGCCAATTTACGAAATATCATAAATATTGTATATGAGTATAAATATATATATTGCATAAGAATATAACTATTAAAATTGTAATCGTTGAAAAATTTCGACACGCGTCCACCTCTAGCTAATATGTATGGATGTATGTATGTATGACTGCATCGAATACACACGTATACTCCACCCAACAAAAAAAGACACATACGTAGACTCGCACGGCGGCGCACTAACAGCTTAACGGTATTTTTCTTGTTTTTGTTTTGCTCGGAATGCAGAATGTGAATCACAAAACAAAACCAATTAAATAGTTGCAATGACACATTCACAACACTAGATGCTCCGCCGCTTCGATAATTAACAATATAATCAATTGCAGTGAACGGACGTGTCGCGGAACGCTCACAGAGGAGACGGTACTTGTTTACTGTTTACAGCTGATTTTATTATTTAATCAATCGTTGTGAGCAACTGCATTCAAACATGTGCAAATACGCAAACATTTGCACACCACAGAGACAAGGCAATATATTTGCGAGAAAGGTTGGACATTGCAACGTAACATTTAAACACACACGTTGTCTTCCAAAAATAAAAGAATATGTATATTGAAAATTGTATGTTGATGTGGGGTTTGATATGTAAACAAAGAAACACGAAAAACACAACGTAATAGGCACAACGTAAGGTTAACAGAGCGTTAACATGCGGCATCATAACGCTAAACGGAGCAACATGGTACTAAACGCTAAAATGAGTACGCTGATACACAGGCAAAATTGCGGGCAAAACAAATATTTTGCTTGCGCCCAAGTCAATTTTGTGACATTTATATTTATATTTCTGCAATAAAAATGAAAGTCTTTGCAAATCGGCTGCAATATTGTTTTTATTTGCATTCGATGATTGGAAAACACATGTAGATATTAAAATGCACTTGATATTATCAAAATACTGTTAGCGCCCATGGGCAGAGCTGGCAAATCAACACACCGAACGAACACAAAATTGTTTTTGAAAATATTTGAACTTAAATGCTATACTGACCACACCATGTGCAAGACAATTTTCAAGTGCTATACATATGATTTAAATTGGCTACAAGTATGTTTCCTTTTTTTTTATTTTATTTATTTTGTTTTGTTTTATCTGATGCCAAAACTTATTTTGTATAAGTACAATTAATTGTATGTATGGATTGGTGTATAGTAAAGAAGCACATTTTGATCATGCATTACATTTCTTTGATTTTGCTATTTACGCTAGTCTAGTTAAAAGTTCATTGTTTCCCTAACTTTGCTTCGTTTTATCTTTTTCTTTTTGTGTCTCTCTCTCTATATGTATATGTATTTGTATGTAGGTAAGTCTAAGTATTTGTTAAGTTTTTAATATGTATGCATGTATTTAATATATCTCATTCAGAAGGCATTTTATCAAAAGTTTTTTTTCTTTATAAATCTTACGAAGGAACAACACATGCACATATATACATTCTTGGAAAACAGTTATAAATCTATGTATCTATATAAATTTCAAATTCATTCTTGTTCTTTCATCATACATGTATATATTTTTTTTAAGAACAACAATCTTTAAATTGTCTTCTTTTTGTTTTTGTTTTTGTAACGTATAATTAAGTTTCAACAAGAGTTTTCAATGTGTTTGTTTTATTTTCGTGGCTTGTCGGTCACATTAATTGCAGTGATAGTGTTTTTAGAGTACGATAGCCATAATGATAATAATAATAGTAATCGTGTTACAAATACATACACATACAATAAATTATAATAACACAAGTTTTTTAATGCTTTCATTTCATTTTCTTTTTTTGATCATTTACATATACAAATTTAATAACAGCAGTTTGTAGAAAATTAGGAGAAAAAACCAAGCATCTCAAAATATATATATTTAATTGTGTATATGCATATATATATATATATATATATATATATATATATAAAAAACAACTCGGTTTACTTTGAACTATATATTTCATAATGGTTAGGTAGATTTCGTTTATTGCATCATGTGGAACGGCTCTTGGTTCAGATTTAGCTAACTGCGCCTGGGCATTTTTTTTCTTCTTCTTTGGGTTTGGGTCGGCATTGGGGGAAGGGGGAATGTGGAAACGACACGAGAAACCCAAACGCAGTTGGCGGTCTTTAAAGCATAGTTTGCTTAACTTTCGGCTAACGTAATTATATAGTAGTAATAATAATACAAACATTAGAAGATCTCACTTTAAAAACAAGAAAAAACTAAACAAAAAAAAAAGCATAGAATATGTAATAATAATTATAATATATAATGAAGTAGCCAGTAAATTGTAATAATTATTATTATGTATTATGTGATAATAGTTTTGCAACTAGCGGGACACGCCTATCAACTAATTCGCCTACACTCCTCTGTCCCACAGATCCCCCCGCATTATCCGCTAGTCCGTACAGCCATCGATTCGATACCATGTTGCAATCAATGCGAAACATATCAAACATGCCACGCCTTCGGCTCTGCCCTGCGCGATTTACACAATTTTTCTGGTGCACTTTCTCTCTCTGTCTGTCTCTCTATCTCCCTCCCTCTCTCTCCCTATCTCTCTCTCACGCACACACGCTGTGTCTTGTCTGGTTTGCACATTTGCTCAGTTTGCGTTGTAATTGTTAACTTGTTAGAATTATGCTACAAAAATAATAATATTGATAAATGTTGACCCCGCCTTTCCCTCACCACGCTGGGTTCGGTACCCCTGCTATCGTCCCACCGACCAACATCGACCGACCGGGTGCGCAATTGCAACACAAGCGCACGTCCTCCTCCGCATCTGCATCCGCATCTCCTGGTCAGCACGATCTGCTTCAGATTCAGCTTCAGCTCTTGCCAGCGTTTATACATATATATATATATAAGTACACATAATGATATATATATATAAATATATATATATATCAGTATATATATGCATATGTTGTGTGTATGTTATATTGTTGTTTTGTTGAAGTTGCAGTTGCGAGTTGCGATTGATTGATTCAGCGCGATCATTTGTCCTCGCAGCAGCAATTCTGGGCCAGCTGCTTCTGCAGGGCGGGCGGAATGAAATCTTTCGTCTTGGAATGATTGCCCTGGCCAAGCAGCGCTGGCTCAATATGCTTGCCCTCCTGTATGGCCTGGATGCACTTCAGCAGATCATAGTTAATGCGATCACTGACCACCGAATCTTTCCTGCAAAGCACCAACGCACGAACGAAATTCAATTACAATCAATCAATGTTTATGTGTGGAATGTTCAGAGGACTCACTTGTAATCCGGATGGTTGAGCACCTGTTCGCGTATCCAGGTGGCCGTTGTTATTAGCTCACCGGCAGCGCGCTTCTGTATGAAGCGCAGATACTGTTCAATGGTGCAGTGCGTGTCCGTGTCCACCTCCATGGATTGCAGATAGCTGCGTATTAGTGGCACCAGTCCAGGGAATACGCCAGGCTGCAACACACACAAATAATCAAAAGATATTCAAAAATTTGCACTTGACTCTCACTCACCTTGCCATTGAAGATCTCATTGATGGAGAGCAACTGGAACATTTCGTTCTCCTCATCATCCGTATCGGTGTGATCGCTATCGGTGCCGTTGTGTATATCGCTGCCATTGCCGTTGCCGTTGCCATTGACATTGGCGTTGTTACCATTGCAATTGAGTCCATTGGCATGGCCATTTAGCTTGGCGGTGCCATTGGCGAGTGGCTGCTCATCAGTTGCATGGCTCTGGCGATTTGTTGTGGCTGCCACGCCGCCATTCATTTGGGCGCGAGCCGCACGCTGTTCCGTCGACTTGGACGATTTGCGAAACCAGAACTTCTCCTTGCGGCACGCATCACGCTTCTGGGCCGTCTGCATATTCTCATCCACCTTGCTGATGGGCGTGAGGAAATTGAGTTGATACGACAGAATGACACGGGTGAGCAGCACCACAAAACAGACAATTGCCGCATTCTCAAAATCAGAGATTTGCGCCTCGCACGGACGAAACTCGACGCGCCAGCCAATCGAGCTATTTGGTGGCGGCGGCTTGAATCGCATCGTTTGCCAATTGGTTGACTGAATGTTCTCAAAGTGATCCGTATCCTCGTTATCATTCTGATGCACCTTCTCGCTAAACAGCGACACCGTGTCCCTTATAAACAAATGGGCCACATGCTGCGCAAGCAGATGATCGATGCCTCCCTCGATTAGACGCTGATAGACATGATCATCGTACGTCAGTTTCACATCGTTATATTTGGCGCCCTCGGGCGACAGATACGAATCGATCGAATCGTAACGTGATTTCGCAATACGAAACTTATTCTCGCTGAGCGGCTCCAGGCCGCGCTCCTCGGGCGTTCGACAGTCCACCGACGAGCTAATCACATTCCAGCGGCAATCCGATTCGGTTAGATAGCCGCGATAAACTGGCGAGGCGGCGGTCAATGCCAACATGATTGGACAGAGCGGTGCCAGTTGATCGTAGAGTCGACGCGCCTCTGTAATGTTGCATGCTTGAAAGGTCAACTGGAGGCAGCAGCAACCCATGCCAAAGCCCATCGCATCCAGCAGCACCACATCCGGTTCGCCAGGCGGTGCACCCTCAACGGGCAGCTTTGTGTTCACATCTTTGAATACTGCAAAATGATGCAATGCACAGTTAGCAAATAGAGTTGCAGAATCTCTCAACTAAATATTTACCCTTCAGTTTGATGGAGACCTTCTCGCCGCGTCGCATGCGAATGTTGCGCGTGAGCGTCTTGAAGCGTGGATGGCCCGGAAAGATGGCCTCGTCCGGAAAGTAAAGGGATCGGGCCGCACTCGTTAGATCATCGGGACGAGGCTGATGCAACGGATACGTAAAATTGGGCGCACCGAGACGGGGAAAGTTTGTTATGGACATCACACACTCATCGCTGGCCAGCAGCTGGGTGACCTCCTCGCGTCGATAGCGCATATTCGCCTCGACCAAATTGAAGTGGGCCATTAGGCCGCCAAAGGGTTTGCCCGGTGTGCCCTCGATCATGTAGGCGCCATATTCGGGACGCCACAACGATTTAACACCATTGGGATCGGCCAGCTCCTTCTCGTTGAGCTTCGCCAGCAGATCACTGGCGCGGAGCGCAACACGCGCCACCTGCTTCTCATCATCGAACTTGACTATTATGTACTCAACCTCGTCACCCCATTTGAGTATGTCGCCCTGGCGATCCTTGAGCCTGTGATACAGATTTATGAACTGATTGATGCCATGCTCGCGCACATGATCCGCCAGTTTTTTGGTCTCCTCCCACGACAGTGGATTGCCCTCGCTCAAAAGGCCCATTGCTGAAATGAGACAGTTAGACGGAGAATTTTATTTATAAAGTTTGCATTTCAATTGAAACCCAAACACACGACTGAAATTTAATTGAACAACTGCTGACCCCCAAACAAAATCCAAGCTTGTCAATCAATATGATTCATATTTTGATATATGGAATTTATCACCAAAAAAAAAAAATAGCTAATCTGTCAAACGACTGCCAGATAGGCGCCCATGTTTGTGAACAAACAACGAGTCATTATCTATCCGTTTTATTATTATTATATTTTCATTTCTTAATTACTGAGTTAGGCACAGGTTTTAGCAAATAATCTGTGAACAACACGAATGGATCGTATTATTATCGCAGCAAGGTTTATGGGGTTTCTCAAAGGAATTCTCTGTCTCCCCCCCCCCCACTCAAGAGAAATTTTTTATGATTTTTTTAATTGTCCGGCATCGATTAACAGTAAAAGTGCAAGTAATAGCCAAAAGAAATAATGGGGAAAATCACACAAAAAGTAAAAGAAACACATAATTTTTGTATATATATTATTGATAAGGCAAAGTATAGCAGTCTAAGGCTATTTTTATATACAACAAATGCCACATAATGTATTTATTTATATGCATTTCATATGTATACGCGAGATGTATTATTAATAGGTAGCAGAGTCTATTGACTTTGTGCAATGTCTATTTACACTCTGATGCGAATATATATTCGTGTTTCTCTTTGTTTGTTTGTTGTTGCAACAAGTTGAAACTAGTAACACCCAAACACACAAACGGAAAACCTATTTGCCGACCATGCCCCAACACTTTGCAAACAATTGTTAAGCAACTATAAGTATATATCTAAATAATTCACTTCGACGATTAGTAAAAGAAAATTGTTCGTCCACGCCCACAAATGGCTTAATCCATATCTTGCACAGTTTTAGCTACACTCAGAAAAAAAATCGATCTGAAATCTGAGCTACTGAGAGCGACAGAGAGAAGTGGCACAGCTGTTTTACTGTGAACAGATATTGACTTCAACTTGAGCTTAAACTCGCACTCAACTCAAAGTTTTTTCTTATTTTCTTTCATTATAGATATATATTTAACTGATTCCGATTCGCTTGTTTGACAAACGACACAGCCAAACAAAAAAAACGTATTGAGCAACTAGAAGAGTTAATTGCTTGTTGGCTGTGATCTGATTTTGTGAATTATACGGTTGCCACGAACAAAAACAAATTAAATTTAATTTGAAAACAGCAAAAGCAAGTTGCACAAAAAGAACAAAACAATTTCGCAACACAAAGCATGCCACACCTTTCAGTCAGTCTACTAAGACTAGGAGAATATTCCAAATATATTTTATAGATGATTATGATTAAAGTTAAGCAATCTCAAACAAATAAATATACCTGAAGTTCAGTTAGATAATTCAGTGAGACAGACTGGAAAATGTCAGTTATACTATGGATATAGTATTCTTAGTTATGTATCGCTTGGAGCACGGTCTAAACTAGAACTGGGTTCCTTCACAGCACAACGACGACTAAATGTACCCGCGGTCAGACTCCAACTTATAATGCGGCGGCGGATGTGGACGCCGCAGTTGCCGCTCGGCCAACTTCAGTCGCTGCCGTTGCCGTTGCCGTTACAACCGTTACACACCGCTTTGCCCCACGAAGATCCATCGATCGTATCGGATTGATGACGATGCTGACGACAACAAACAACACAAACAAAAACAGCATCGAAGGAAAGCATACACTTGGCAAAAAATCACCCATAAATGATTTTGTAAGTCACGAGGTTGGATATATAAATATATATATATAGCATCAGAACAAACAAGTGTGTATTTTGCACATATATTTACAAGAAACTGTGTTCACTGCGAAATCGAGGCATTAAAAGATTTCACTATATTCCCAAAATACAAAATAAAACAACGAAATTTGAAAAAACCTAGAGAAATATGTCTCATTAATGAAGAGTCCCGTAATCGTACTCGCACCATATACAAATATGTAGATACTACATATGCTACAAAAAGTATGAATCGAAAAAAAGTAAGGAAGGAAATATGCAAGGAAATAATCATTGCTTAGAGACGAAATTAGCCAATCATTAAATCGATTTACGTTCAAAAATAAAACGATTTCGCATTTTTTATAGTAGATGCCTGATAAGATCCGTAATATACGTTTCAATCAATTCCGAAATTAGTTAGCCATAAATCTGAATAAATATAAATCAAGTTCAATTAAAATGTTTTTTTTTTAGTTGCTAAACTGTAGAATTCAATGGGTATTAGTCAAATTTGTTGATTGGTTAATAATTATTGCATAATAATGAATAATTATAAAGTATGTGTATATAGTGAAAATGAATCATGATCAGGGAGCTCGTTATGTAGGGCTGAGCAGGGGTAGCGTGGTGGGGGATGGAGAGGACGTGTCTGGGGTCTGGAGATTGGAGTGCTTTTCATGGAACTGCGACCAAATGTTGAATCAGTGAATCAGCTGGTTAATGCAACAATCCTACTTAGTTATTTATTAAAGTCGAATGACTAAGCAGCTGCAGAAGTTTTACAGAAATCGATACCGCAGAAGTCGCAGCTGTAGCCAATTATAATAAATTCCTTTAAACACCCACACACACAGTAGTCATTAAATCAAATCTATCACGAATGGAGAAAATGCGTATCGAAAACCCAAAATCGATTCTGTAACTCACAAATAAAATTATCATATATATATATATATACCAGTAATGTCAGACAATTGCTTGTAAACTAATTCAGTTATCGTTGAGGAAATGGCTTATAATTAAATATAATAACATATCATTTACAATATATTCGATATATCAAAGAAATCACAGTGAATGTGCAAAACTAACAAATATGTGATTGGGAAAAATATCAATCTGAAATTTAGAAAATCACTCTACCCTAGAAATAATTTCTAAAACGTAGTAGAAAATAAAAAACCTCTCCACAGAAAGAAGAAAATAATGACCGTGTAAAGACTAATGTTTTTGATATATACTTGCCACATAATGAGGTGAGCTAACCTTGGCGACAAAAGTATTCACGTTGGTTTTTGTTCTACTTTTAATGCGTTACACATTTGATACCCTCGATAAGGGTATGGAAACTACACACTTAACAACCTAGTTATCAATTCATGTGCTTGAAATTCAGCACCTGTCAATCATGAATTTCGTTATAGTTCCTTCTGATTAATTCCAGGGGGTAAGCTATGAATAAATAAAATAAAGCAATCGGAATTTAAGGCAAAGCAGAAATGTGCTTGAGTTACATGTTGTTCTAATTGGAAGCTAATTGTCGCCTATTTTGCTTAACGTGTAACACACAGAGCAATTGGGAAAATGGCTGGAAAGCCAAGTAAATAAATATATATATAGAGGAGGAGATAGCGGCTGGCTTGTAAGTCGCACATTTAGATAAGGGTCGCTGTAAGAGGGCCTGCCAGTTAATAATTAGCAACGTGCGACGACAATTGGTTATTCAATCAATTATTCATATTCATAAGACGTAAATGCTACATACAAAGTTGTCTGTAAGCGCTTTATTCCTTAGTAGGCATGGCGCAACTGACCAACGCAATTCACACTTGCTTTCAAGCATATAGAAACGATCCAATTCTGCGAAGTCACTTTAAACAATTGCCAAATGTGTGTGTGTACAGCATAAAAATAGCTTCAGCCAAATGTGTGCATGTGTGTGTGTGTGTGTGTGTGTGTGCGGTCGAGTATGACTCATCGTTCTACATGAGTCGAGTTGATAATTAGAATTTATATTGGCAATATTTACACTTCTAAGGGTATATAAAAATCAAAAACGTTCAACTAAATATTAATCTGATTTATCGAATAAATCAAAGATACGACAGCTGATTAGAGCATATTGGGTTGTCGGGGGTGGGTGTGCCCTTTACTGATCAGAAACAATGACAAACGTTGATTATTACAACAAGAATAATTACAACGCAACAGTTGCTGGTTTCTGTTTACGTTTCGCGGCATATACGCCGTATACGTAATACTCGTGCAAAAGTCGCGAATCAAATACGGAAAGAATGCAAAAGCCAGAGCAGCAATAATAATAAACATAGCAATAGCAATTCAGGGCCATACAACGTAGGCAAATAAAATAGAAAACATACAAAATCTATCGATATATATATGCATCGATAGATCTTACGTAGATACAAATGCACACACACACATACATTTTCGAAGGTTTAACTGCAACGGAACGTAAACAAATGGCAGATAGACAATAGGAAATTGCAGTTGCTGCACTTGAAATATTTGCACGGCGTGCAAGATTACGACAGATTACGAATACGACTCACAAAACAGGCGAAAACAAACCATAATAATAATAAACGATAATAATAATAAACGATAATAATAATAAAAAAGAATATTACAAGCATAATAATAATAAAGAAGACGCCAGACAAAGCGGTGTGGAGTGCAAAGAGATGAACGAAATTAAGTGTCGGCCGACAGAAAATAATATTGCGACGTAATAGAAATGTAAGGGACGTGTACAGAGAGAGAGAGAGAGAGAGAGAGAGAAAGCGAGAGGGTGATGAGTGGGCATTATTGCATAGATAAGCTGTAGTATATAGCCGTATATACACACACACACACTTGCTTACACAATATACATTATTTGCATGTAGCTCGCCAGAAAATGGGTCTCTGAATTTGGCAGCTGTCAATTCAGCGAATTTGTCATTTGCATTTGTTCTTTATTTTATTATTATTATTTTCTCCTTACACTTATCTGCATGCGATTTGTGCTAAATAAATATATATAAGAAAAAACCGTTAAAGTTGATAGTCTTTAATATTTTCCGGGTGAAGCCAATCAGTACACTTCAAGTGCCACTCTTCGCAAAAAGAATATTGTATTTCCTAGAAGTTATGCACAAATGACAATAGCCAATAGATATTAGAGCCAAATAATGACTATAATGATAACAAGCCTCAGAATGACTCGCAAAACTTGCTCAATACCACAGAACCATTTGACATTTGAATTCCCCCACATCTATCATGTCCTTTATTTATACATTTTGAATAACATTTATAACAATTTTTGTTTAAAATATATTATACTTTTTTTTACTTTTTTAATTTAAATTTTGATTTTTTCTTAAAGTTTTTTCGTTTATTTATTTTTTATTTATCTTTTAACTTTAACTTTAATTTAAATTTCATAATATGTAGTCTACATTTAATATGTAAAATAAATTACAAAATAAATATTAAAAATATTATATTTATATATTTGTCAATAAATAAAAAATACTACCAGCAATCATAATCTGTATCTGTATCAATCATAATAATTTGAAATTGTATATAAAAGCGCCTCAAGTTAAGTCTTAAGACTGCTTCTGGTTCATTCCGAAAGTAAATAAATAAAATGAGAGTATATATTATGATGATGGGGTCTTTCATAATGGGCTATGCTGGTCTGATTATGGATGGAAAATAAATTGCATTTACTTTCGACAATCCGATTTATTATCGTCTATAACATTTGTTTATCTAGGTATTTATGGAAAATGTCTCTATTGCCCTGACTATAATTGCATTTCGCAAAACTTTTCTTATTTACCGACTGAATTCTATTTGCTTGAATTATATTTGCAGATATCCCCCATATAATTGACAGCGACACGTGTTGTTGGCCTACGCTTTATATTTGTATCACATTTTTTTTTATATGGCCAGAAGAATTGAAACTGATATGGAGTTGTTTCAAGCACTTGTCCAAATGCAAACGAAGATACAACTTCAATTTCTGTTAAAATTTCCTGTGGAACATTTGATTGAACAGCTTTCAAATGAAAAAACACGTAAACTGGTCGCAGGACGGACTACGCCCGACTACGAGATACCCCGTTTTTTTTTATTCACACTCCACTCTCGAGTTCTAAGAAGGAATAACATTGGGATAGATAGGAAATATATTGAATTTTGTAAGTTCCCCTAAATATACATATTATTCATACATAACGCGTATTATTCAATTGTGTTTTAATTGGATTTTAGATTCGATTTTACACAAGGGCGATGGTAATTTTCTAAATATAAATCACACTTAATCTGCTTAAGTATAAGATCCGCATACAAAATTTGATTGCTTTGCATAATCACTGAGATCACATTGATATGCAGCACGAAAGAATACCCAGAATATATATATGTGTACATTTAGAGACATATACTGGGAGTCATTTATGTTTTTTATTGCGTAAAGTGAGCATGCAAATAGTTAATGAGGCACTACAAAGTATACCCTTCAAATGACGCACTCCAAAATACATGGAGAATAATTGCCGTAATTCAAATACTGACGCTAATGACGATGACGCAATAGAGAAATTAAGCTTTTATACTCCAAAGCAATAATATTTACACAACTGAATTGCGAATGGAGCTCGACAAATCAAATGGGGTGGTATCCAAATACCATATGATATTTACATTTGTTTGAAAGATTTGTCAACAGCAGAGTGGGATACAGAAAACTTAAATCGACTGCGTTTTCCCGCAAATCGCATAAATAATTGCACATTCCAAAAAAATAATAAACACAAATCAAATAACAAATAGAAAATATTTGAACACTGCAATCTTTTATTCAGTTTGCAATTCATTTCCTGGCATTAATAAATGGTGTATAAGGTAGGAACGGAAGGCAGGGGAGGGAGGAGGTATACAATTCATCAGCGTTGATGTTTCTCGAGCTGAATGAATATGTATTATTAGCGTAAATGATGGACACCAAAATGAACAAGAAAGTTGGCTATGAAATACATACAACGAATCATAAATAAACTTGGATTAATGGCTTACAATTTAGCTCCAATTTGTAGAGCACTTCAAGTTCGAGCAACTTCTTTTTGGGCTATTTTTTAAATTTATTTTTTTTCTCTTTCCTTTTTGCGTTGCTAATTGACATTGCGATTAGTCGAAGAACGGCGCCGTTTAGCACCAGGGGCCGATTGAGGTCGATTTTAATGAGTTAATAAATAGCAAGGCCAAATATCTCATTCACACACACACACACAATAGATACAAGCGTATAATACAAAATAGTTATCTATGCGCACAACCTTATGTATGTGTGCGTACTTAACTGTTAAGGCGATAAAAACATGACAAATGACATGATTCCGATAACAATCGACTGTGTGTGTGTGTGCAAAATTGTCATATGTGCGAGGCCAACTGCATAGCGTGTCGTTTCGTGTTGTGTCGTGTCGTGCCCTATCGTGAGTCATCCGTTAGTTTGCTGCGTCATGATGAGATAGATGTTAGAGCATGATATGCTAATTCTCGAATTGTTCTGGTATTTGCTATTGTTCTCTTCTGCTATCTCTTTTTTGCTGATTATTCGTCTTGTGGTGAAATTGCAGCTTATACATATACCTACATAAAATGTATATGTTGTGTGAGGCACGTGCAATACAGATATCAATGTATGTGTACTTCGATCACTCTCGCTCTCTCCCACTCTCTCTCTCCCTGTCTTTACGTTTTGCTTACGAAAGTGCCTTGAACTTCATACTTCCACTTGCCCGCAACTGGCTGCCCCTCATCCACTTATCCCCAGGCAGCTGCTGTTGCTGCATTAACTCGTTTTCAAGTGTGGTTTTCACACGCGACTTGTGCATGCGTAATACGAAAGTGACGTCACTGCAGCAGAAGCAGCACACTTTGATTATCGTTATGCTTTGTTATTTTCCGTTTGTGTTGCGCTGTGATTTTTGACTTAATTGATTTGGCTGATCAGAAAACAAGTTAAAATTGGTGCCGTGTGAATGACTCCACACAAATGTGACAGCCAATAAATCGATTACGATATAAAATAGTAAGTATGTATGTGTGTATTAATATGTATTTTATGTGCTTGATTCCAGATTAGTTTCAAATTGATTTCGAAAAAAATTAAATTAGAAGCTTCCAGACCAAATACTCAATGGCCTTGAGTGACTTGAACGTTCCAGTCCAGTCCAATTGATTAATGTGTAAGCTGGCTACCTGGCTGCACGCTCACTCGCACTCGTATTCTCTTACACACATTAGCAATTGACATGCACATAAATTTGTATGAAAAACGAATGTCAAGGTTGTGCCCGGCCTTTAGCTGGACACACACACATACATAGCGACAGCAGAAACAACAACTAAGCGACTAGGAAAAATCTAATTGTCTTGTAATTTACGAACAGAAACGAAAATCAATAATGAAAAAAACAAATACCTGAAAAAATGAAACTACGCACATAAAAAATGTTCGTCGGGGTTTCAGGGAAAACAAATTAAACATACAAAAATTACCACTTAATGTCTAATATATAAACACATACATATATATATATATATATATATTTATATATTGATACATATATTGATATATATATATATATATATTTATGTGTGTTAATACAGGTTATACACATAACAACAACACTTACCGGCAAATGCAGATGAAGAAGAAGCAACAAAAAAAACAAGAACACTTGTGCTCCAAGAGGACTTTTTCTTATTGTTGTTGCTGGTGTTTTTGTGTTTGGAAGCTGCTCAGCTGTTGCTCTCGCTGCCGATTGTTGAAAATCTAACAACGACGTCGGCGCCGGGAAGACAGAACAAAAATGACCTGTTTGTTGTTGGTGCTGCTGCCCTCGCTCTCACTGCTTGCGTTGCGCTTGCTATCTCTTTTGCTCACTCTCTCGCTCTCATACAGCGGCGCTATGTTTGCGTGTGCGGCGTATGTGTGTGTATATATATCTATGTGACCGCGTGCTGCTGCTGCTGCTGTTTTTTTCCTTTTTTTCTGTTCACGTTTTGTTTCTGATTTCAAAAGCCGATTCAGAATGTCTGCTGTTGTTGTTGCCTTTGTTGTTGTTTGTTGTGTAATCCAAGTGACCAACACTAATTTACCAAAAAATGTTCTCAGATTTGTCCGATTTATCGACTTTTGTTATTGTTGTTGTTGTTCCACTTGTGTTTTTAATTAATTGTATTGCCACGATTTTCACAATTTGCTTAATAAACAAAAGAAATTCATATACTAATTACAGTCGTCGCTCGATAATTGAAATGCTTTCGTTTCGAAAGGAGTTTCAATAAATTCATTTAAATTGACTTCAAAATGTACCTTTTACCATAAAATTTGTGTTCCTCCCCAATATTTGAAAAATGAGGATAAATATTTTAAGTTAGTTTCTAATTGCGATGAACCACTGTACAAACATTTACATTTAGTATCATCTGCTAAGTGTATATGTATATACATATATGCATGCATGCATGAGTGTGTGTGTGTGTGTGTGAACATTTGTATGTGAAGTGTGCGTGGTGTGTGCATGTTTGAGAAAACAACAAAGTGTGCTGGCCGCATGTTTTTTTTTCTTCATTTTTTTTGTAACTCCCCTTACAGCTGGCGACGACGTCAGCGGTGGCTCACGATTTTCGAATATTTGTTAATAATAGACGCTGTTCACACAAAAAAAAACCTTTGCACATGTAGTAAGTAACAACAACTAAACAGTGCGGGTGTTTTTTTTATTTATCGCATGTGAAATATATGTACATGCATGTATATGTATGTTTAGATGCCAGTGTGTGCGGATATGTGTGACCAAGTTCTTATTAGAAGACGCGCTGCTGTTTAGCATGTGTGTGTATGTGTGTGGGTGCTGGTGCGATCCAATTGCTTACTGCTTATTTGCTTTCCGATCAATGCCTGATGTCGCCGCACCAACAATTTCACAATTCCACAAAAATGCACTCTGTTATTTACTAGAAGTTTCACTCGAAATTTCTATTTAAAGCGGCCGCGTTGAATTACTTTGTTTTAATTTTTTTATGTTGCTGTAATTAGTTACTCGAATTGAATTTCCAGCGTAATAACGACAACGATATTCAACACAAATTCCAAAAAAAAATAACTATGAGACCTGCAACTGCGCGCGGCTATTTATGTAAAAAAAATGTTGTACGTATTTCGTGACGAGTGCTGCCAGATAACGAAAATTCCCCAATATACCATGCGGTGCATATGGCAACACAAACAGCTGTTTGTGCTCAAAAATGGCGCTAAAATTGAAAAACGCATTTACATTTACATTAAATGTATTTGAACCAAACAAAAAATAGAGGAAAAACGTAGCTTTTGGAATCACATTGTCTATACTTGTAAATAGAGTAAAGCATGTTCGGTGAGAATAGTGATGACATTCGGAGCAGTTGCATAGCCCATTACCTCGCCCACATCATGATCGAGTGTGACCAAATTCTGCTTGCCGATAACCACCTGCGGCCCGTTCCGATTTCGAAGGCCACCGGCGGAATCGTAACGCGGCTTATAGATATACACATGGCGATAGTCCAGTATGACCGCATAGTCCAGCTCCGGGCAGCAGTCAATGAATTTGCGCTTCCTCTTCGATGCCTGCACATAGCCAAACGCATGCAGATTTCCTTCGTGCCGTACACTCCACTCGTCCGGACGTGCCGGCTGATATTGTTGCAGCCACATCGATGCATCCACATTCTGACGCGTCACAAATGCCGCCGGATAGCCGGCGCGCAGCGTGGTCGCAAACAACGGCGGGTTTGCCCCCAATAATATTATGTGCGTTATCCCCGAAGCGGATAAGTTGAATCGAACTGCAATCGAAGAGAAAATGTCAATTAATTAAATTAAACTACATTTTTTAAAGTACAGAAAAAATGGTTGAAAACTCTTTGAAATTTGTCTACTAATATTTACAATTGGTACCATAACAGAAATTGTTAAGTGAAAATAAAATAAAAGTTTGTCTACGAAAATTTCGAATTTGTTTTTCGTTTTTTTTTTTTTGCTCACCCATTTTAACTTCTGCATCGCTGTCACCGAGCGGAAAATCGCATTCTTCAATGGGATCCTCCAGATTCGGTATGGGCAGCTGACCTGCCTCCGATTCTGAGTCCGACGATGCTTCTGCATCCGCTGCCGGATGCCGCTCAGCCGGTTCGGTGGGTAGCAAAAGTTGTGGCCAAAGCTGCTCCACCCGCTTGACGAGCGTCAATTGCAAGCACTGCTCTTCCATCGTCCAGGTGATCAGCTCCTCCGTCACACTGGCAAAGAGGCCCCCATCGAGCAGCGCCTTTTCCAGCAACTCTACCACAACATGATCCTGCGTGCAGCGTATCTGTATATCATTGAGATTGACGCTGGTAGGCAGGGGGAAGCGAACAACGATATCCTCGTTGGTCTGCGACCAGCTGTACGCAGGTTCGGTTTCCTCCTGCTTCAAGAGCCGGGCAGCAGCAGCGGCTTCCGCTTCGGCTTTTGTTTGGACTTCGTGATTGGAGCAGAGCACCAAAGATTCTGCACGCGGCTCAAAGGCACAATAGTAAAGGGAACCAGTTGTCTGCAGTCGCTCGCAAATGTTGTACATCCATGTTGAGTTGGGCAAAGCGTCCAGTGTCCAACGTGACCAGATCAGCTGCATTGCATGGCCCGATTCCATGCGCTGTACATGACCCGCCGCAATGGAGATTTGTTTGCGCTCCTGCACCATGTCCAAACGAGCATCGAATAGCACAAATCCCCGCTGCGGCTCAGCCACATTAATGGGCGCCTTGGTCACCAATTGCCACATGGACGAGTCACGCCTGCGATCCCTAGTCTCGAGCAGGTGAAGTGTCAGCATACCATCGCACAGCACACAATACTTCTCCGAGATGAAGCGCAGCGTATAATTGTAATCGCCGGGAAGCAACCCGTAGCCATCGCCATGGTCCATTCGCTGCATCGTGTGAACGATGCGCTGCTGCCGCGGCTGCCCACGCAGCTCATCATAGGAGCACATTACGATCTGATGGTTATCGTTGACGTAGTAGCTGCTGTGACGCGCCCACGGATCGCTGTGCAGCAAATTGTGGCGGGCGAAGAGCTCAACGTGCAGCAACGAATAATGATTTTCGTGCGGCTTCAATTGGATCGGATCGCGATCGAAGCTTTGTCGCAGCACCGGCACCGCATCCAAGGAGAGTTTGTAGCCATCGAATTGGGGACAGAGCAGGTTGCGGTCAACTTTTAGGTCTACCACAGTCGACATGCTGCTCCGATTACCACTTTCCTCAACCAGATCAATTTTAAATAAATAGAAATACGACTACAAATACAAATGTTGCTCGAATTTCAATTTTGCAAGCACAGTGTTGCAAAACGGTATATAGTATTCTGTTAACGTACTTTGCAAGGATGGCTTCTCTGTAGTTCATTGCAATAATGAAATTGCTATGCATATTTTACACAAATTGCTTGATAATTCATGAATTCTTCAATATTTTTTTCTTAAACAAATTCATAAATATTATAGCTTAACATAAGCTGTAACTAAAATATTAACGAGGTGGCAGCGCTCTAGCGACCAACTGCTGTAAACAAACATTTCAAATGCGCTTGTTAGCGCAATAATGAGATTGGTATTCACACCTGCAAACAACATGCAAATGATTTTTGAATAAGCACTAGAATGATGACCTAAATCAAATATATTGAGAAAAATAAATAAGTACAGCAAGTGTCATTACAGCATACCCATTGTGACTGTGCCCATCTGTTGACAAAGTTGGCATACGTGTTCTTTGCAACTCTGCCCGCCCAGTGCTGCACAACACAAACTAAAAAGAGTGTTGACACGTTGACAGAACATTTGGCAAGTGCCTTAAGAGAACTAATTTGTTAACAAAAAAAAAACAAATTATTTTTAGCCCGCAAGCGAGTCACAAGAATCAAGACGAAACGGGACAATTGAACAGGTGAATATTGTTTAATATATACGCCATTGTTATTATGTGTAACAATATTGACTGTGTGTGTGCGTGTGTTTTGCCTTTATGTATTTTGCAGTTGAAGTAGCCAAAGGAGAAGAAGAAGAAGCAGAGAAAAATCCGATATTGACGACTAACGGGATATAAGGGTCATCAGCTGCTGCAGCGTGGCAATAAACACATAGCACCCAAGTACACACACACACATATACGCTTTTAATTATAAACTAGCCGAATACCAAATAGTCAACAAGCAATAACAAAAAAAAAATGCGTGACAACCAAAGCAAAAACTGCAATACCAGCAGCAGCAACAGCAGCAGGCGCAACAACAAATGGACAACATTGATGTTTTTGTCGTTGTCGTTGTCATTTTTGGTGTCGTGGAGCGAAGCCGTGGAGTTTACATTCGATTTGGCGGACAATGCCGAGGATTGTTTCTACGAGGAGATCAATCGCAATACAAGCGCCTATTTTGAATTTCAAGTCTCCGCCGGCGGCCAACTGGATGTGGATGTTGTGTTGAAGGATCCAAATAATCAGATCATATATACGGTGGAACGGGCGACATTCGATAGTTATCAGTTTCTGGCGCAGTTGAAGGGCGTGTATACGGCATGCTTCAGCAATAAATTCTCAGCGTTCTCGCACAAAATCGTGTACGTGGACTTTCAGGTGGGCGAGGAGCCAGCGCTGCCCGGTGTCGATGAGCATGCGACGGTGCTGACGCAAATGGAGACATCATCGCAGGCGATACACAAAGCGCTCAACGATATCCTTGATTCGCAGACGCATCATCGCCTGAGGGAGGCGCAGGGACGCAAACGGGCCGAGGATCTTAATCAGCGTGTCATGCTTTGGTCATCGATGGAAACGGCGGCCGTTGTCTTCATTGGACTGCTGCAAATTATGGTGTTGCGCAATTTCTTTACGGATCGCAAGCCCAGCCAGACTCAATATGTACGCCACTAGAATAGATAGGGAAGAATCTGAAGAAGAAATACACACAGAATGCAGGTCACACACACAACAGGATGCCACTATCTCTTCTAGCCACACACATAAATGCACATACACAAATTAGATCTTTTTGAGCTAGCTCCACACATGTATTTCATTCCCCCCCCTGGTCATCTATCGATAATTGTTTTTTTTTTTAGCCACGAACCCAAAAAATAAGAGCGGAATGCTATTTTTTTTCCTAAAATATAAACAAGCGATAAAAAACAACAACAGCAACAAAAAAAAAATCATAAAAACAATGAAAAAATGCTGCGTTTGTCTTTCTTTTTTTGTTGCTAATAACAATTTCGTTTCCTTTTTGCTGCAGATGGGTGTAGAGAATGGCGCCATTAATGGTTGCCATCAATTATGTTCGCTGTTATGGCACAGACAGAATGTTGTTGCTGTTGCCGCTGCCACCATGCAGCAGTTGCTGCTTGCAGGAAGCAAGAGAATTACGCAACAGGCGGAAATTCGCCAAGCTCCCTTCATACGACAGATAAAGATAGCAACTATTACAGCTGGCTGCTCTTTGTTGGCACCGTGGCATTTTCCACTCAAAATCATCATATTTTGATCAAAATTGCTTTTCGGCTCGTTCACTGCCACAGGGCAAAATGACCCAAATCCACAAAAAAAAAAAAATAAAAATTTTGTGATAGCTTGACAACAACTGTATAAGCAAAAGTGTTCCACAGAGAGAGGAAAGTGCACACACACACATATATATATACATATGTCATGCTTAGCATGACTGAACCGTCGTCGCCGCAACGGCGAATTCGATGCGGCAATATTGTCGGGTCTCATAGTTCAAGCGACAGGCAGTCAGCAGCCGGCGCAATTTGTACGAAGCAAACAACAAAAACACGTTTGGCTCCAGCGACAACAGCAACAGCAACACCAACAACAACAATAGCAACAATTGCGGCAACTGCGATGACAGCGTTCATTTAAATGAGCTACACAACAGCAACTTGAGTCTCGCCGCCTGACCTGCTGTTCCACTACACCAAAGAGCAGAAAGCAGCGGCATCGTCGCCAGCGAACTGTTAGACACACACACACACACACACATGCACACACACACTCACAGACACGTGCATGCAAGTGACTTTAACATAGGTCGAGGTTGTCGCGATTTTTAATGCTGCTTCCTCGTTTTCAGCTCAAACGACAAAAGAAAAACAAAAAAAAAAAAAAGACAGGGAAAAACAAAAAAAACTTTGCAGAAACCTAAATACACTTGCCACCTTTTAATTGGGCTTTAAGATTTGCTACTTAATTGTGGTTACTATTGTGGCGTGATGTCAATTCAAACAAAGTGGGGTTAAAAACGTTTATAACAGTTATTGATAAACAATTTCCACAACTGAGAACGAAAAAAAACTTAAAACTTAAGTAAGAGTATTTGAAGTCGAATATTGCAGTTTCGTCGTTTTCATTACTTGATTACTCAGCTTAACTGAACTTAGTTAGTTTGTTGGAAAAGAAATATATAAAAGTTTTGAAATCAAGTATTGGCAATATTGTTTTGGCATGTGAAATAGGATGGGCTTGGCGTAAACATACAAAATAAACATTTAATTTTGATTCGCTGTTTTCGAGGCTGGTGGGGAATCCAAATCCAACTGAATTATTGGACACAATTGTGCCTGCTGCGAGACAAAAGATTTAACGGCATTTTTTGTTTGTCCTCTGCTGCATCTGGGTGGGGTAGGAGAAGGGGGGGGGGGGGTGATGTTCAGTGGAAAGAGGTATTTACTTGACTTTTACCGTTGTCTTGCGACAAGCAACATTTCGTTTAGCAACGCTGCAATTTGCGATTTATGTTTTCATGTTTTTCTTCGCCCCTTCTTTATTTTTTGCCATAACATTGTGTAATTGTCGATTATTGATTTTTATGCCTTTTTTTATACGCATTTCATTTCAAAAAGTATTTAGAGTTTTTTCGGTTTTGTTTCTTTTGTTTTTTAAGAAAATTGTGTCTGTAATTATACGCACCACCCATTGCTAAAGGGTTAGAAAGTGTGCCATCAAGTTGTGCAAGTTTATGCAACAGGCAGTTGAAAGCATATACACATTTGTTAGTTTTTTTTTTCTGAGTGTATATGCCTGTCAGAGGATTGTTTCTACTCTAGCATTTGGCGGTAGTCTCGCAGACAGATTTCCTTGTTAAATGTTGTTTGTTGGCCTGTAGGAAGCATCTACGAGCTGATAAAGTTGTTTTCCTTTCCTGGGCATATAAACGTAATAAATGAATGATGATGATGCATGTGCAGTTCGATTCACAGACAGATTTCCTTATTCAATTTGTGCTCATTTCAATTGTTCGATACATTTTTGATTACACTTCGATTTCTTCCTAGTTTAGCTGAGGTCAGCGAGTATCTTATCTGCAAGTGTGTGCCCTATCATAATTATAGTGATTGTGTGGCACTTATTTAAAAAATGTTTTCCGATGAGTGGTAAAATGCTTAAAAAGTCGTTGGCTTCAAAACCAAATTATTATTATGATTATCATTATTAGTATTTCGATTATTATTATTATTTTTATTATTATTTCTATTAGATATTTATAAATGATTGTGATTTAATATAACAAACTTTTAATATCCATTTTAATAAATATATGTGTATATATCTGTACTCTGTGATACCCTGCCCAGCACTCAAACTTAAGCTGCTATCCAGCAATTGCATTCAGGGCCAAGTTGACGAGTTTTGCGGTTATCCAAAATCCTTAGCTAAAGGTCTTATCCGATCCCGGCCTCTACGTTTGACCCCGTGGAGTGCATAGTAATTTTGATGAACCTTCATTTTTACGTGAATAAGCGCAAAAAATAAAGCTACTGCGAATATTTTAGTAGGTATTAACCGACTGGGAAATACTCTTATAGCTGTGTAATACCAATAAATATTCCAAACTGCGGAGCGAAATTTGAAAATTTCCATACAAATTTGTTTACTCTAATTCTTAAATTCCGGGAGTTATAGGCTTGAAGAATTTTTGCAGGACTTGGTGAGCTCTGTAAGGGGTGACTCAAAAACTGTGCAAGAATAGAAATTTCCATTGTTTGGCAGTGGTATGCCTGGCCTGGGAATATATACATGTGTGTCCACGTTTGAGGAATCTCTTCAAATGAGAGGTTTGTATATATATACCAATTTACAAGTATGAATTTTATAATGAAATAAAATCTTCTAGCTTCGCTGTTAGACTTATATAAGGCCAGCAGCAATGCGTCGTATACGTGTTGCATACATTGCGCATACGCAGCGTGTTTGTCAGATTTGTAGACAGACAAATAGAACCGAGGAGTGGCATCTAATGTCGTTGGTCATGCAACAAAGTGGCAAATGTAAATCAAGCAACGGCAGCAGCAACAGCAAACAGCATTCAGCAAAATGAGCAACAAGCTGCCAGTTGGGCCGAAGCAACGACAGCAGCAACAGCAACAGCAGCAACAGCAGCAGCAGCAGCAGCAGCAGCAGCAGCAGCAGCAGCAGCAGCAGCAGCAGCAGCCTCTGCTTATGTAATGGGAAAGGTGCATTTAATGGCTGTGTGGCTGTATCTGAGGTTGCGGCTGTGGTTGCTGTTACTGTTGATACTGTCGTTGTTGTTGCGGATGCAAACGCAAACAAGTCGCCCCCAACCCTGGCAGATGCTGCTGTTGCCGTGGCAGCTGCAGCTGCAAGTGCAGATGCGACAAGCGCACAGTAAAAAATAATCGAATCGAGGTTGGTTTAATATAAGCGATATTTGAAGTATGTATAAAACTAGTCTTTAATTATTGGTGCGTCTTTTTTCCATACCTATTTTCATTGTTTTTATTTGACAAATTATGCCAGTAAATGTAAGTATCATTAAAGGAAAACGTAAAATAAAATGTAAAAAAATAATAAAATGTAGGTGAATAAATATTAAGGGGAAATAACAAAAAAAATATTGTAATTATATTGTGCAGCAGCATTTTGTTGCCTCTTATGAGTGGTTGCCAATTGCTGGCTGAGTAAGGCTGAAAGGGGTACGGTCGGGGAGGGGTGGGAGGCGAGGGTCTATTGGTTTGCCGTCTAGCTGGAGTCTCACTTTCGCTAATGCCAAATGATGCGGCAGCATTTGGCCCATATTGTGAGAAAGGCGCTGACACACACACACACACGTACACATACATACAGACAACGCGGCAGACGGTTGGCAGTAATCATGACTGCATCGGGAAAAATCGTAGATGCACAAGCTTAGCTTGGCATATCATGGCTCAAGAAATGCTGGGACAGCGAGGCAGGCGAATGGTGTTTGTTGTTTTTATTGTGTTTTTGTGTTTTTGGAAAAGCGTTTTTCCGGTTAACGTGTGGCACAGTTGCCAGGGGTATAAAAGTCTCAACTGCCGGCTGTGTTCATGTCAGTCTTGATTCGTGCTGCACTCCAAGCGGGCAACACAGGATATAAACAGATTATAAACCGACAACAACTATTACAGAACTTGAACGTCTTCAGCTATGAAAGTACGTACGCGAATTCACGTCGCGTATACGTGATAAGAATAAGAGCAATCGCATATTGCGCATACGCCGCGTGCAACAGTTGCAACATTTGATGTTGCTTGTTTGTTTATTTTTTTTGCTGTTGTTGTTGTTGTTGTTGTGGTTAAGTGTTTTGTGTTATTGCTCAAGTGTTTGTTTGTTTTGTTCTCCCTTTTGCAGGCCTTTGTGTGTCTCCTGCTGATTGGTGTCGCCAGCGTTACGGCCAAGCCTAAGCCGGGAGGAGGCGGTGGCTGGTCATCAGGTGGCGGTGGCGGTGGCGGCGGCGGTGGCTGGTCATCAGGTGGCGGTGGCGGCGGCGGACATGGCGGTGGCGGTGGTGGTGATATCCAAGTCATCAAAGTCATCACAGAAAGCGGCGGTGGTGGCGGTGGCGGCGGCGGTGGCTGGTCCTCCGGTGGCGGTGGAGGCGGTGGTTGGTCCTCCGGAGGTGGCGGCGGTGGCGGTGGCTGGTCTTCTGGGGGCGGCGGCGGCGGCGGCGGTGGTAGTGATATAAAGCTAATCAAGATCATAAGCCTGGGCGGCGGTGGAGGTGGTGGCGGCGGACATGGTGGCGGCGGCGGACATGGTGGCGGCGGCGGCGGCGGTGGCTGGTCCTCAGGCGGCGGTGGTGGCGGACATGGTGGCGGCGGTGGAGGCGGTGGCACCAAGATCATCAAAATTATTAAGCTGGGCGGCGGCGGAGGTGGTGGTGGTCACGGTGGCGGCGGCGGCGGTGGTGGCTGGTCCTCCGGTGGTGGCGGCGGCGGTGGTGGTGGCTGGCAGCCATCTGGCGGCTGGGCCTAAGCGACATAAGTCAGGCTCAATAACTGTAAATATTGTAAATAATTGAAGTGATTTTTTTATGTTATTTTTTTATTTTGTTATTTTTTTTGTTACAAAAATTTCGTTTCGTCTGTAAAAATAAAATAATTAAATTTAATTATGCAATGAATGGCAAAGATTTTGTATTTTGAGTTGGCCAAAAGACCATCGCATATCTGACGACAATCAATAAACATATTATCAATTGTTGCTGGCATCTGTCTTTTAACTCCAAATCTATATATTGGCTGGCATCTGTGACAAATGTTCATTGTTTATAATAAAAATAATAATAATAGTATGTAAAACGATTTGAGGCTCGACAGCTTTTGTTTTTTACATTTGACTGAATTGAACCAGAAAAAAAGACCTAAGTATCCGACTGATTTATACCCTGTTAGGTTAGATTAGGTTAAACGGTGGCCAACCTGTAAGATCGACACACATAGGCCAAGTTTGCCCGTTGTGATTCCGTGTTTATTCCCTGTAGCCGCTTGAGATTTCTTTGCTGAATCAATCGATGTCTTATCCACCTTTTGACATTGGCTGCCGTTGCAAGCTGTCTGGTACCCAGCATCCAATGGCGTAGCTGCTGGTCTATAACTTTCCATGCCATGGTTACGCAAAAGATCCTTGATGTACACACCATCAATTGCCGTGCAATTCCATTGGCTATCATTGGCGCCCGTTGTCGCTGCGAATACACTTGATCAGCTCTACCAGATATTTGGACTTCGCGCAACTTAATCCATGTCTCCTGCGACGTTGTGCAATATCCAAACTGCGATGCCTAGTGTCGCGAACAACACAAGCAGTTATTTCTACTTTGTTTTTACTCAAACCTTTTAGTTTTTACTTTTTCGTAAGAAAAATCATAAACCACAAAAAAATTATAAAAAGCGAGGTAGCCGAACCCGGCCAGCAAACTTTACGGTCGACAAGCAATTCTCCGGCACCGTCGACGACGAACTGCTACCGTCCCTGAATAGTGCTTTGATTTCCATTGACTACGGGCCATGCGAGAAGCATCCGCTGGAGCACACTTGGACACTGTGGACCAGGGACTCGCCACATGAAATGTGTTCACCTCATGTTGAACTTCATGGACTGCAACAACTTCTTGAAGGCTACGGATTCGCTACCACAGTGGAAGGGACCAAAGATTGTAGTTATATAGAATGGCTTCTGGCAAAAGACTCCACCATGGACATCAGCATCGTCATCCATCTTCTTACCCATATCAGCAGGATTTGCAGACGTGTATCGTGATCAATTGTGGAACTCTGCTGCCCTTGCTCCAGTTGTGGCTGCCCTTGTGTTTGGGGATGAGTACTAGAGGGCAGAAGATCCTGCTGCTGTTCCACCCGAGCTTGGGACTGAGCAGTGGTCGTGGCAAATGCATTACACTTTCCAGTTAATATTAACTACGGATATCGAGTCAATAAACTTTATCAATAGTTATGTGGATATGATAGATATGTGGATATATATCAATTTACAAGTATGAATTTTATAATGGAATAAAATCTTCTAGCTTCGCTGTTAGACTTATATAACGCCAGCAGCAATGCGTCGTATACGTGTTGCTCACATTGCGCATACGCAGCGTGTTTGTCAGATTTGTAGACAGACAAATAGAACCGAGAAGTGGCATCTAATGTCGTTGGTCATGCAACAAAGTGGCAAATGTAAATCGAGCAACGGCAGCAGCAACAGCAAACAGCATTCAGCAAAATGAGCAACAAGCTGCCTGTTGGGCTGAAGCAACGACAGCAGCAGCAACAGCAGCAGCAACAACAGCAGCAACAGCAGCAGCAGCAGCAGCCTCTGCTTATGTAATGGGAAAGGTGCATTTAATGGCTGTGTGGCTGTATCTGAGGTTGCGGCTGTGGTTGCTGTTACTGTTGATACTGTCGTTGTTGTTGCGGATGCAAACGCAAACAAGTCGCCCCCAACCCTGGCAGATGCTGCTGTTGCCGTGGCAGCTGCAGCTGCAAGTGCAGATGCGACAAGCGCACAGTAAAAAATAATCGAATCGAGGTTGGTTTAATATAAGCGATATTTGAAGTATGTATAAAACTAGTCTTTAATTATTGGTGCGTCTTTTTTCCATACCTATTTTCATTGTTTTTATTTGACAAATTATGCCAGTAAATGTAAGTATCATTAAAGGAAAACGTAAAATAAAATGTAAAAAAATAATAAAATGTAGGTGAATAAATATTAAGGGGAAATAACAAAAAAAATATGGTAATTATATTGTGCAGCAGCATTTTGTTGCCTCTTATGAGTGGTTGCCAATTGCTGGCTGAGTAAGGCTGAAAGGGGTACGGTCGGGGAGGGGTGGGAGGCGAGGGTCTATTGGTTTGCCGTCTAGCTGGAGTCTCACTTTCGCTAATGCCAAATGATGCGGCAGCATTTGGCCCATATTGTGAGAAAGGCGCTGACACACACACAGACACGTACACATACATACAGACAACGCGGCAGACGGTTGGCAGTAATCATGACTGCATCGGGAAAAATCGTAGATGCACAAGCTTAGCTTGGCATATCATGGCTCAAGAAATGCTGGGACAGCGAGGCAGGCGAATGGTGTTTGTTGTTTTTATTGTGTTTTTGTGTTTTTGGAAAAGCGTTTTTCCGGTTAACGTGTGGCACAGTTGCCAGGGGTATAAAAGTCTCAACTGCCGGCTGTGTTCATGTCAGTCTTGATTCGTGCTGCACTCCAAGCGGGCAACACAGGATATAAACAGATTATAAACCGACAACAACTATTACAGAACTTGAACGTCTTCAGCTATGAAAGTACGTACGCGAACTCACGTCTCGTATACGTGATAAGATAAGAGCAATCGCATATTGCGCATACGCCGCGTGCAACAGTTGCAACATTTGCAGTTGCTTGTTTGTTTGTTTGTTTTTTTTGCTGTTGTTGTTGTTGTTGTTGTGGTTAAGTGTTTTGTGTTATTGCTCAAGTGTTTGTTTGTTTTGTTCTCCCTTTTGCAGGCCTTTGTGTGTCTCCTGCTGATTGGTGTCGCCAGCGTTACGGCCAAGCCTAAGCCGGGTGGAGGCGGTGGCTGGTCATCAGGTGGCGGTGGCGGTGGCGGCGGCGGTGGCTGGTCATCAGGTGGCGGTGGCGGCGGCGGACATGGCGGTGGCGGTGGTGGTGATATCCAAGTCATCAAAGTCATCACAGAAAGCGGCGGTGGTGGCGGTGGCGGCGGTGGTGGCTGGTCCTCCGGTGGCGGTGGAGGCGGTGGTTGGTCCTCCGGAGGTGGCGGCG
Organism: Drosophila conformis; assembly: GCA_035041375.1. Taxonomy (NCBI): domain Eukaryota; kingdom Metazoa; phylum Arthropoda; class Insecta; order Diptera; family Drosophilidae; genus Drosophila; species Drosophila conformis. The sequence goes on along the minus strand of JAWNLE010001092.1, from coordinate 5,443,201 downwards.
GTGGCGGTGGCTGGTCTTCTGGGGGCGGCGGCGGCGGCGGCGGTGGTAGTGATATAAAGCTAATCAAGATCATAAGCCTGGGCGGCGGTGGAGGTGGTGGCGGCGGACATGGTGGCGGCGGCGGCGGTGGCTGGTCCTCAGGCGGCGGTGGTGGCGGACATGGTGGCGGCGGTGGAGGCGGTGGCACCAAGATCATCAAAATTATTAAGCTGGGCGGCGGCGGTGGTGGTGGTGGTCACGGTGGCGGCGGCGGTGGTGGCTGGTCCTCCGGTGGTGGCGGCGGCGGTGGTGGTGGCTGGCAGCCATCTGGCGGCTGGGCCTAAGCGACATAAGTCAGGCAACTGTAAATATTGTAAATAATTGAAGTGATTTTTTAATGTTATTTTTTTATTTTGTTATTTTTTTGTTACAAAAATTTCGTTTCGTCTGTAAAAATAAAATAATTAAATTTAATTATGCAATGAATGGCAAAGATTTTGTATTAAACGTTGTTGCACAACTTGTGGTCCGAGTTGGCCAAAAGACCATCGCATATCTGACGACAATCAATAAACATATTATCAATTGTTGCTGGCATCTGTCTTTTAACTCCAAATCTATATATTGGCTGGCATCTGTGACAAATGTTCATTGTTTATAATAAAAATAATTAATTAATCGTTGTATTTATACTTTTTCAGCTACCTACTTCTTAAGGTTAGGGATGAACAGCAGCGCGGTAATTCGACGCGCAGTGGTCGATTCTAACAAGAAAGCTTCGTCCGAACTAGAGTATGTAAGAGAAGCATTTTCTGTGTGCTGAACACACATTTGTGAAGTGAATTGAAGTGAGTGAACAAGTATTAAGTATGCCGCTGAAAACTAGTGGAAAGGCAGCCAAAAAGGCTGGCAAGGCTCAAAAGAACATCACCAAGAATGACAAGAAGAAGAAGCGCAAGAGGAAGGAAAGCTATGCCATCTACGTTTACAAAGTGCTGAAGCAGGTCCATCCTGACACCGCGATTTCGTCAAAGGCGATGAGCATCATGAACAGCTTCGTGAACGATATTTTTGAGCGTATTGCTGCCGAGGCATCTCGTTTGGCCCACTACAACAAACGTTCTACCATCACAAGTCGGGGAATCCAATCCGCTGTCCGTCTTTTGCTGCCCTGAGAAATATTTTTCTCTCTTTAAAGATAAATTGTAGGCCTGAAAAGGGCTTTGTTAAAATGCCAATTTCATAAATCATAATACATTTTGAAATTCGCTTCTACTCTGATGAGTATGTGCTTTAAATTATTTCTTGGCGGCAGATGCAGATGCAGTCTTTGCCTTCGGCTTCTTGGGAGTAGCTTCTTTCGGTGTCGCTGCCTTTGCCTTTGCCTGCTTTGGCTTGGCACTTGCGGCTTGTGTCTTAGCCTTTGGTGCCTTTGCCTTGGCTGCGCTTGGTTTGGCCTTTGCCTTTACCTTTGTATCACTCTTTTATATGTATAAATGCGGATAATCAAACATTTCGGAAACTGTTGAATATTGATAATCAAATCTTTTCTAACTTTCAAACTGACTTGGGACACCAGCGAACTTAAGTTCAACTCTGACAATGGGAAATGGGGCTTATTTGATATATTTTGTATTTATTTTATATATTTAATGTGTGGCCAGTGCTTGACACATGGACAAGGCGACGCTATTGTTGTTAGATTGCTCAATTTGTTAACAATAAATAAATAGTTAATAAATGGCAATTAGCAAATGGCAAAATCTTGGCAGTTTTTAGCCAAAGCCAAACTCAACTAAAATTGGCAGTTTGTTTTTGCATTTAAGCCGCTGGCGTTTTTTATGTTTTGGGCCACACACGTCAATAAAAGTGTTCCACTAACAAAAGTGTCGACTGAAATTTGATGCACAGATGCAGCTGAATTGGCCCAGATGTTGTGAAGGACATTAGTAAATGAATTTTGAGGCCTGAAATTGGTGCGTTTAAACGATTGGAGCGATTTGATTGATGTAATTTTGGTTAATGCAAGTGGTGACTTGAGGGGGATGGCGGAGAAGTGTGGCCAGAAAGCTGTCTGTCAATACATATTTGCCACATTAAAAGCCCATTAAAGATCAACACAACTCACAGCTATCAGCTTGCCACAGTTAGTAGACCCGAAGCCCCTTTAAAACCAGTCTTCATGCATTCATTTATATCTTTGACTGTTTCCACATACATTTGGATTTGCATCCACAGCATGCATAATAGATGATGCCAATCAATGAATCTCCAATTCCATAAAAAAAAACAAAACATAAATAAAAAACTCACATATTAATAAAATAAACCTCAACCCGCCCCAAAAAACAGCAACGGAAGATTTGGGCAAAAGTTTGCCGCCGCTTTGGCTGCCGCGGCTGCAAACGCTTGATGCTTTATGTATCAATTAGCTGGGCTGCTAACAGACAATGAAGGAGATGGCTAAAGAGAGAGAGAGAAAGAGAGAGAGAGAGAGAGAGAGAAAGAGAGAGAGAGCATACGGGAGATCGGAAGATCGGAAGATCGACAACCCAAAAGACAAAAATCCACATGACACGAGAGTCAATCAATGAGTTTAGCTCAGCCAAATTCATTCAAATTTTAAGTTTTACAAGGCTTTGTGATTTTCAAATAAATATTTTTCATTTCAATTTCAATTTTTGTAATAATGTTTATGGGGATCACTTTTTATAAGCTAATAAAGGAAGAATGGAAATAGAAATTGAAAGAAGCTGCCAGTTCAATCATCAATTTATTTTTGTTCCACTCAAGTTAGCTGCATTAAATACACTTTGTTTAAAAACCATTATCTTACATCTAGCATACCCAACTGGACGCGTGCGTTGACCCACAACGTACGCGTGCGCTGACGCTTGAGTTGAGCCACAATGACCCATATGACGATTTTCAGGCCAGAATTTTAGCTTGTCTTCCGACTTAAAATCCAGTTTTCAGCATTAAATGTACGATTGATATACAGGCAAAACTATGATTGAAAAGCCATAGCTTTTGAAAATACGTTGAGTTTTGACAAAGTGATGGCATTTTGAAGTTTCGACCTATGACCATATGATGATTTTTGAGGTTAGAATTTGTACTTATGTTCCGACCTAAAATCACGTTTCGATTGATTCAGGTGCCAAGATATGATTAAAAGACCCTCGCTTTTGAAAATTTGTTTGGTATTGTTTAATGTTGCTACTTTATTGTTTGTCTGTTGCTTGTGCCACCCAACTCCGATTGGGTTGTAAAACTTGCCGATACAATAGGTTTACGGGTATCACGGATGACATTATCACGACACACACTTAAAAATTGATAAACGATTTGACAATACAACTCATGTTTATGCAAACGAGAAAAACATTTGAAATAGCAACATCAACAACATGTTCAGATTCGAGATATTAATTGGCATATGTAGAGGATCTCTCGAGCCTATTTAGCATAGGATACTATCAAAATAAAAATTGGGTAAGATAATGCCAATTAAATGATAACGATTGCGGCTCTTATAATATACGACAGCAGAGAGATAAACAAATAATTTGCTTCACACATTTGAGTTGTAGTTTCATTAGGGGTGGTCAGGTCTGGCCCATTGTGTTGACCAACTTGTTAGCATTTTTATGCCGGACTACAGCTTAAGCTCCATGTGCCAAGGTTAACAGATGGGAAAGTGACACACAAGCCAAATATGGAGAAAAATGAGAGGAAAAATATTTTGGATGACAGTCGATTGATTGACATTGAATTTGTTTTGAGTGATTCGGATACGAAGATGAAAATCAAAAAAGTGAAAGTATTCAAAATAAGTAGCTTAAGTGTGTGTGTGTGTGTGTGTGTGTGATTATCTTCGCAGTTAGTTCGCCCTTAAACAGATTTTCAATCCAATTCCCACAACATACGAAGCCCTGCTCAAAGGTCAAAGCTTAAAATATATGAATGAAACGTGAAGCGTGAACCAGTGCAAATACGTTAGTCAAGCTTCGTAACATATTTGTTAGTAGCAAAGCGTTTCCCTGAAGCTCCTCTATACACATACATATATGCATTTTCATGGGATATGCTGAAAAGATTTGAGCTAGATCAAATTTCTTTAATAAGGATGTTAGACAACATTTACAAGAAAGACATTATTATTGGGTCAGCAATTGATAATAGTAAAATTTCTACTTTTTAGAGATTATTTAATGCTTAATTGGATACTTAAATAGTTTATAGCCTTAAATAGATATAAATGATAGATTCTAGATATAGAATATAGTTTATAGAATACAAATGGTAAATGCCATAGAATCAACTTGTTGAGTTGTTGTTTCGAACGTTTTGATCACTCAACAGTTCTGCCAGCTGAAGAAATAATAAGTAAATAAATATATATATAAAATGATTATTGTTAGTTAGTAATAATGGTTAAACTGATGAAATACGATTGGTTGAGATGTCCACTAAATGAATATTAATGAAATTAAATTAAATTATTACGGCTAACTTTTAATGAGCCATTAGATAGTGCCCCGGCCCTTTGCCCAATGCATATGCCAAATGAAACTGCTTCATTAACATTTATATTTGCATATATGCATATGATGCAGACGATATTAAGTGTTTGGCCCATGGGCCCAGAGGCACACCCATAGTTCGGATTGTACATCCCGCTTGGAATCGAATGGAATCAACCAATCGGATACGCATCGATATCACATCCCTAATGAGCCGACACGTTTATTAGTACATAATTAATGAGCCCAATGCCAAAATAGCCACAGCTATATGTACGTATATATGAAGGGAGACACGCCTCCCCTCTAAGCTACCACCGCAGATCCATCAGTTCCCATTCCTTGCTGCTAATGATATAATAATTTCGCTGGGCATTATGAGGCAATGACAGAAAACTTAAGCAAATATTTTCGTAAGATGTAATCAGAGTTGATAAGTGGCATATGCAGATATACGAAAAGCGAATTTAAAACAACAAAAAAAGATCAAATTACAAGTCAAAAGAAATAATCACAACCATAATTATACATAATAGATATTTAAAGCTTGAGCACAGCAGGTTGATATCAAATTAAAACATTTCACGGCGCATCAAAATGTAAATATTGACAAGAAATTGATATTTGATCAATGGAGATAAATTCCATAAATTTGACGATGATGCAAGTGGCAAATGGAGTTGGACAAAAAGAGAGAACCGTTTTGCGGCCAAGCCTACAGTTGATGAATTATGACTGTTGTTGCTGTTGTTGTTGTTATGATTTTTGTAGTTGTTGTTGCTGTTGCTGTTGTTGCAGGCATAATAATAATATCCGCACTGTGCAAACAATCGTGGAATTGGCATAGTCTCGATTTTTGGAGCATTACGAATGAAATGTTTGTAATAACTCAATAAACAATTTGCATTTCAAGCGAGCCACACCGAAAGCGAGACAGAATGAGAGATAGCGAGTGAGAGGAAGAGAGACAGCGACAGGGTCTAATATTAAAGTTAAAACGCAGCAGCAAAAAAAAAATAAAAAAAATGTTGCGCAGGCGCCAATGAATTAATGAAAGGCCGGCGCACTGTTTGGGCCATGGCTTTTGGGATGACTCTAAGTCAAATAGACACACACACACACACACGCACACACACACACACTAGCGGTTTTTGAGGCAAATGCTTAACTAATGCGCGCCCTTGTATAAAATGCGTGGACGGGTCAAGCTGGCCCATCATTTAACGGTTGGACATCGAGGGCTCAAGCACGACCAACGTGAAGATGAATGTAAGTGCAACAGCAGCAGCATCACCAGCAGCAGCAATAAATAAATAATATAAAAAAAAGTGCCAGTGACAATATTAAAATCATAAATATATATCTAGTGCTCTGACCCATATTTATTACGATTTCATTTTTTTTAACGTGCAACTCTTTTGCTCTGTTTTTTTTTTTCGTTTTACTTGTGCCGTAAAGTTAATCGGCGCTTTGTTGGCACTCGCCGCCGCCTGCTCACTATGTGGATTAAGTGCAGCGGATATATCGCTAAAGCATCCGAATCGCTTCGAGGAGAGCAGATATGGCAATTCGCGCTATCAGGTCTTCGAGGTGCACAACGCCTACTTGCCGCCAGCTTCCAGGCAAACTAGCCACGAGGAGTTACACATACATCATCAGCAGCAAACGCCCCATCGGCAACATCTTGCAGCAGCAACAGCTGCTGACCATGACAATTTGGATGTATCTTTTCTAAGCTTTGCCGATGGCGGCCATTTGCAGCCGCAGCCACAGCCTCAGCCACTGCAGCCACAGCAGCCACAGCAGCCGCAACAGCAGCGGCCATTGCCCGTGGCAGCAACTATTGCTCGGCCAGTGCCAGCACCAGTGCCAGCAACTGTTGCTGGGCCAGCGCCAATTACTCACACTGTGCCGGTGCCCTTCCCCTCCAACTATCGGCATGATTTCCAGCGCAAGCAGCCCCCACCTCAAGCTCCAGTTTCTTTTGATGCTCATGCATATCTGCCGCCCACGGCTGCCACGCCCAGCCACGCCAACCAAAACTATCAGCAGTCTAGTTTGAGCTCTATTTTAAGCTCAACGGCACCACAGGTCTTCTCGGATCCGTCGTCGAACTATGAGGCGCCGGCATTGTTGCCACCCTCCACCAGCAATGTAGAGCAGCAACAGCAGCAGCAACAGTTGCAGCAACAAGTTCATCAGCAACAGCAGCAGCAACTTGTGTCCAAGCCCGTTTATCGAGCCAACAACTATCTGCCACCTACAATAACGACGGCTGGTACACTTCCTACCTATCCACAGCAACAGCAACTGCCACAGCAACAACTGCCACAGCAACAACTGCCACAACAACAACTGCCACAGCAACAACTGCCACAGCAACAAGTGCCACAACAACAACTGCCACAGCAACAACTGCCACAGCAACAAGTGCCACAGCAACAACAGCAACAAACCTATCGGGCACCACCTTATCTGCCACCTATCAGCAGCAGCAATAGTATCGCCAGCAGCAGTGGCAACAGCTTCGCCAGCAGCAACAGCCTCGCCAGCATCAACAGCATCGCCAGCAGCAACAGCATTGCCAGCAGCAGCGCCAGTAGCACCACCAGCAGCAGTATCAGCTCGATTCCTTCGAAGTACCGCGCACCTGATTACCTGCCACCTGGCTATGACTTTAACAATCCAAATGTTGTGCAACAGCCGCAACAGCAGTTGCAGCCGCAACAGGTACAACAACAATTGCAGCCTGTTGCGCCAGCAACAACAGCTAATTATCGCGCACCCGGCTATTTACCACCTGGCTATGCTTTTGATAATCCCGATCAAGTTGTTGAGCAGCCCGTGCAACCAGCACAGCCAGTTGCTGACGTGCAGCCAGCAACAGTTGGTGATTATCGTGCACCAAGCTATTTGCCCCCTAGCTACGAAGCGGTGAAGTCACAGCCACAACAACAGGGAAACATATATCAGCCGCCTCTTCAGCAGGAGCAGCAGCAGCAGCCATTGCAGGTGCCACAGCAGCAGCCATTGCAGGTTCCACAGCACCAGCCATTGCAGGTGCCACAACAGCAGCATCCTGGTGTGCTGCCCGAGGGTTATGAGTTTACAAAGCCCGAGAACCCTGAGGCAGCTATTGCAGAGCTCCACAGCCTGCAAACGCAAACCAAATTGCTCAAACAGCAACAGCAACAGTTGCAGCAACAACAGTTCCAGCTGCAACAGCAACAACAGCGACCAGTTGTCTTGCCCAGCTCTAATATTATTTACGGCGTGCCAAAACATCAGCAACAGCCGCAGCAGCCGCAGCAGCCGCTAAGGTCAACAACAGCAACCGCAAGAGCACCAGCAGCAACAGTTGCTTATCAGGCGTCTGCTGTTGCTGTCGCTGCACCACTGCCAGCACCACCCACACAACACTCACATATACACACATTGAGCAGCTATATGAATACGGTGCAGCCTTACGCACGCTACGGACAGCCACAGCAGCATCTGCAGCATCAACAGCAACAAGTGCAGCAACAGCAACATGTGCAGCAACAGCAGCAGCAATTTGTCGAGGTGTCGCCCATGTATCGTGAACAATCGAAGCGACCACTTTTCTATGCGCCAGCCATGTCCTATACACGCAATGCAGTGCCCACGCAACTTCACCAATTCCATCAGCACCACCACATACATCATGTGCAACAGCAACAGCAGCAGCAACAGTTGGCACATTCACATGCCTCACTCAGTTTGCAGGCGCAGCAGTCGCTGCAAAAGTTTATGCCACGTGAAATGCAATTGGCCGTCAATGTGGCAGTTGCCGCCACCGGGCCAGTGGCACGTGGCAGTTCCAAGGTGCGCACGGTGCAAATTGTGAAACCGAATGCGGTGCGCACATTCAAAGTGCTCGAAACTCTCGATGCTGCCGGTGTGAAAACAATCAAAATTCTCGGCACAAGTAATGAGCAGCCACGGGGACAGCATCACATTGTCAAAGTAGTCACCCAAGATTCCCACAATGTTGCGAGTCATGTGGAGACGACGGTGAAGATCTTCGATGAGCCGCAGCATTTTCAGCCAGGTGGCAGCGGTAACGTCAACGGCTACTTGCCACCAACTGTGGCACGTCCACGGGCACGCATTGTAAGGCAGTCGACGATGCCGTTGCGCCTATTCCCAGTGCCCAGACACTGAGAGGCAATCATAGCTTCCAATCCTCGTAGTACTGATTAGCTATTTAATTTCATCACAACAAATCCAGTTTTCGGCGCTGTTTGTAAAACGCACCCTTCATTTTAAACTTATCCATATGTATACAAGTGTTTTTTTTTTTATCTCTGCTTTAACGATTTCCTAACTAATAAATCGACTTATATTTACATACATGTACATAATTTGTGATTTAATTAATTAGCAAAGCAAAAAATGCCGGAGAAAATCACATGCGTAGTTCCAAATGCGCTACGACGACCTTCACCTCGATTTATTGATAGAGAAGGGGGGGGGGGGGGGGTATCTTTAAGTGAAAGTCAAACATTTAATGATTTAGTTGGGCGCTTTGACTATGAAAATTCAATGAAAAGCCCGCGAACAAAACGCAACAAATAAATGACAACCAAATCACAATCAAAACTCAATCAAAACCTAATCAATCGCAGCGCATTACAACTGATTTAACATTCTTTTTCTCTCTCTCGCTCTCACTCTCTCTTTCGCGCTCTAGCATTAAATTGCTTAAGGCTTATCAGCAATCGACGGTGATATAACTGAATGACACACAACCCGGTTACACCCATCACCCAAATAACGAGGCAATCATTTGCCAATGGTCGCAATGTCATCATTTTGATGCTTATATTTTATTTGCTCGTCAAAAGTTTTGTGTTTTGTTTGTGCATGTTGTCGCCTCAATCTGTTCATTTTGCCATCTGTTTGTACTCATTGATCCCAGTGGATGAATTGGTTCCGCAAACTAAATCTGCTATGTGGGCTCTTGTTGGCTTTCCAAATCTTTCACCTCTCGAAATCACTTGTTGCATTCCAAGGCCCTGTAATCAACTAAAAATTGAAAAAGGTTGTCGCAACGTTGTGCAGACAAATGAAGAAGACCGTCCACCAGAAATTCAAGTTACATTATAAAATATTTCCCCGATCCGTTGTAATGATTTCGATAGCTAGTATCAAATCGAATTTGGACTTTAAATCGGTTAATTTCGATTAACTTTCGCCCGTCTCGTGCACACCTAATTTCTGATATTTACAATACTTATTCAAATAATTGGAGGTCAAAGGTTAAGCACAGCGTGACCTCTATACAATATGCCAGGCATGTAATAACCTCCAATGTGGGTTCCAGCTCACTTAACTGAACTACTGCCTGCTAGGGCGTGGCACAAAGTCCAGCCAAATGCCGCCCTTGTGTACACCCACAAAGATGAGCGGGTCGAGATCGATGCCATCGAGAGTGCGTCCATTGATGTGCACCTCGAAGCGTCGCACAATGGCCGCCAGTGCGGCCTTGGTTTGCGTCAGACCCAGTCGTATCCCGACACACTGACGCGGCCCATTGCCAAAGCCGAGAAAAACGCCCAGCTGCTGGAATCGCTTTAGGCCGCCATTGAGAAAGCGTTCGGGTCGAAAGGCATGCGGCTCCGGATAGTAGATGGGATCGTGATGCAGTCCATAGATGGGTATCATCACATTGTCGCCCGGTAGCATTTTCAGCGGACTATCGTGATGGCTGCCATGGAAGGTGTAGGGCACTGTGCAGGTCTTCGATGCCCAGCCGCCAGCCGGATAAATGCGTAGACTCTCTGCGGGTTAAACGATAACTGGTTTATATTTTGGTTGCTTACAAATCATTTAAATAATTTCATTAATAAAAATGCATATATCTTAATTAGAGAAATCAAGTTTGTAGCCACATAACATATAACCTATATGAATTTTAATTAACTATGTTAATCTGCCAATACTAATGATTAATAATAATATTAGTAACAAGAAAAGTTATATAAGAATTCTTCGTTGCATATAGAAATGAACAAAGTGGAAATGAGATTTTTGAAAAATCCATCTTGAAATTAAAAAATTTTAAATCTCTTTTTTTTTGTGATTCTGGAGTTGGAGACGTCTCTTTCACTGCATTACAAACAATGGGGACTAATCAGCAAGAATGTTTTCTACTCTATACAATGGAGATACATTTAACAGCCCCGATTTAACACACCATTTAAGCAAGCACTCAAATAGGGTAGCTCATTCAGCGCCTCAAAGTCGGGCAGCAGCTGATCCCGTCCAGAGCAGGCATTGTCAATCTCTTGCCACAGCCGCTCCTGGCAATCCGGATGGCGACCGAGCTGCGCATGAACAGAACAAGGATTTTGGCAAGGATAAGTCGATTTGTTGCTCAACTCACGAGTAGCAGACAATGCGCAATGGTCGAGGATGTGGTGTCCAGTCCATCGAACATGAAGGTCATCGCATGCGATGCCAGCTGCGCGTCACTCAGCTGATGCTCCTGCTGCATGTCCAGCAGATGATTGATGAAATCGTTGCGATCCTGTCGCTTGCAGCGCCTCAAATCAAATGCCTCGCGCACAAGTTCCCCAAAGAAGCGATCATATGAGGGCGGAATGATCTTGGGCCGCAGGCAGAGCGGCAGGCCAGGAAAGAGTCCGTTCAGAGCGCCAGCAAGAGCCAGACGGCGATTATCCTCGGACATCTCCTTGTTGTGCTTGGCCACTGGCAGCGGTGAATCGGTAAAGCTGCGCGCTTCGATCCCCAGGACGCAATCGAAGAGATTCTCGCTGGTAAAGCGCAGTCCAAGCTGAACAATATTCATTTGAAATGAGTTTTAAGAGTTTTTAATGCATTCCACAATAACAATAAATCTAACTTAAATCATTGTGTAAGTTTTAGCTTAAGTTGTAGTCAGTAAACTGACACGCTTTAGGCTTAATATAATTTGAATTTTGAGATGCAGTCAGCAAATAAGCCTTGAGCTTTGACTAGGCATGATTCTATTCAGATCCTTTGAAAGTTGTTTATTTTATTGAACACTACTCACATCCATGCCATTTTGTGGCTCCCCACAATTCGAATATTTATCAATGTACTCGCAGAGCAGGTCGCAGATGCGCTTCATATTTCCGTATGCATTCCGTATACGTCCACTGGTTAGCAGGGGGGAGAAGATGCCACGCTGCTTTCGCCACTCGTCGCCATCGAGCACGAAAGGATTGCAGGCGACAAGCGGATCCTTTCGTGTGTCAATCATGCGCGACGCATCGTTGTTCTCAAAGTGCCGAAAGGCACTCACGAACACCTCATTGATCAGCTTCGGCTCCAGCAGCAGCAACTTGGGCGCTCTCAGCAGATACGTTCCCACGTAGCTGTCCGTTTCGCGATATTGCCTGCAAGAATATATCAAAAACCTTTCACTATTTCCCTAAAGGATCCATGATAAATTTCCATTTCCAAATCTTTCAATTTGTTAAATGAAACTGGAATCGAAACTCGCTCACATATATATGTCACGCATATCGTTGGAGAAATGTCGACGCGGCCACACGATGTTCGGAAAGGAGCCGAGGAGCGGCAGGGCACGCGGCTCCCGGATGCCGCGTCGACGCCAATGTCCGAAATTCCATATTAGAAAAGCATACAGCAGCACGGGCAGTGCGATTATGAGGGTCAGCAGCAGAATCGTCCGATACATGCCGGGCAACGAGCACAAACGTTGAGCAGCAACTGACGTGGAGCTGTAGCAATTGCCTTCAATTGGAATCCAGCAAGTGCCATAATCAACGTATTCACAGAGTTGTCTCATTTGTCACCCACCCACAACTTAAATCTGGCGTTGCGTAATGGGACAGCGGCACGACAGTTTGTATAACGAAGTGAATTGGGGATTTGCATTATCATTATCGAATTAGATGCTAAGTGTGCTGCTTGCAATGTGTAAAATGTGGAATTTGTTTCTGAATCAGCATATATAACTTGCTAAAATAGGCGCTTAATGCCAAAGCATTCAGTTTATCGATTACAAATTACCTATATTCAATAAGTATTGATTTTCAATATATTAATCGCTGCACTATAGTTAATTGGTAAATTTCTCGTTTACCAACTTTCAATGACTATTGTCATATAATAATTTCCAATTTTATTCTGTTCAGATTAATTTACTTTTTAAACGAAATATTTACAATATCCTCTCTTGCTTTTATCCCACGGAATAAGTGCTTCAATCAGCTTAACGTAAGCCGATTCCGTTTCGCATATTAGGACTAATTAATCATCTTTTAAGCGACAGATAAATAAGATTTGTTTTGGCTGCGCCGTTTAATAAACAACTCTCTTAAGTCGTAAGCTCACAACATTAATCATAGCTTTGGCAGACACGCAACTTATTAGCGATGCTAGACAAGGTCGGGTATGAAGATTGCAATTTCATCTCTACGCTGACAACCTTGACTTTGTTTTCCGGAACGTGACCAATTGAATGTTAGCTGCCGGCAAATCGCTATTTATATTTAGATCCCCTATTAGAGACACTTTCATTTTGCTATTGCAGTATATAACAGTATGAGGGAGATGTTTGTTAACCGTAACACGCGATTGCTAAGTAAATAATATGTCAATGATGCTAGACAGATTGAATACATATGTTTTTTTTGACAAGTGTTCATTAAACTTGAACATTAATTTGGCTTATTACATATGAGATGGTGTATACCGTGTAATATAATAGTGAGCAGCATTAAATTTTAAATATATTAAATACCGGATTTATTTCAAAACAAATTAAATGTTTTTACCAACAATGAATCTATAGTTTTCTTTCAAGTTACATAGGAACGACTTTTAAATATACGTTAATTTTAAATTTGTCAAAGTAGCTCAGGTGGCGCCATCTATACTGTTACAATTTTTCTTTACGATATCGAAATATCGAAAATTTCTACGTACCGCAGCCTTGCAATGGTAGAGGTATCGCTCTTTTAGTGCGAACTTATAATTCGTCAGTGCAATCGATTTGCGATATTTTTAAAAATAGTATCAGCCACCATATAGGGTGTATCGCCATTTTAGGCAGGTCGACGCATCTTGCCTTTGACTTTGATTTTGAAACGAATTGAAATGGTAAGCGAATCGTATGCATAACAAATGCAATGCCATTGATAAAGCTAAAAATATTTGCTTCGCTGCACACACAGCTGCAAACCAATTGCCTCGCTGCCCGGCTGGCCTTTGCTCTCTGTCTGGCGCTACTGTTGTGGCCGGCGGCCCTGGTCAGCGGTTATGATAAAGAGATGACGGTTTATGTGGATTCCGGTAAGAAGGAGTGCCTCTACCACACCGTCAAGGCTGGTGAAATAATTGACTTCGAGTATCAGGTGATTGATGGCGGCCACGGTGATCTGGACATAAGCTTTGCCCTGCTAGACCCCATCGGCCTGGTCATTGTGAGCGACTACAAAAAGCCGGAGAATATGCATCAGCACGAGGTGCAGAAGGAGGGCGACTATCGTTTCTGTTTCGACAACAGCTTCAGCATGTTCAATCGTAAAACCGTCTTCTTCGAGCTGATCGTGGAGCGCGAAGGCGATCAACATCATGGCGATGATCAGTGGAAGGAGATCAACGAATTGACAGGCCTAACGCCCGACGAGTATTACGATATGAAGGTGCAGGATATTATGGACTTCATTGGTCGCATCCGCATGCAGCTGACGAAGGCCCGCCAGCTGCAGGATGCACTACGCTCCCATGAGGCGCGCGATCGTAATTTGGCTGAGGCCAACTTCCAGATGGTCAACAACTGGTCGCTCGTACAGATTAGCGCAATGATCGGTGTCGGCCTCATTCAGGTCTTTATGCTGCGCAGCATCTTCGAGACACACGGCCGCATGCATCATTTGTGGCGTAAGCTGGGCATTTGATGAGGCAACGGCGACTTCAAGCGTTTACCAAAGATGTAGTTGGCATTTCAACCAGTTGCAAAATATTAAATACCTATTAGTCATAAAATGCTTATCAGTTTCAAGAAGCGTTAGTTAGTAGCACTAGTTAGGTGTATGTGTGTGTACATGTGTGCGTGAGTCTGTATATGCATTTATTATACAAAATCAATTGTATTCGTAAGCTATAAATTGTATTCAGGTTACTTCAATGATTTTTATTGAATAAAAAATTGTAATGAGTAAAAAAAAAAATATCCCACCTTTGCAATAACAGAAAGTTTTTGTGTCGCCTGTTGGAGTTATGTACATATATATAAATATATATGAAATAATAACATTTAAAGCATAACGATTTGTAGAAGCGATTTAATAATATTGCAAGTTAAGATCTTCAAGAGAGGCTTATGCGAAAGTGGAGCAATATACTTGTTGATCGCTAAATAACATCTTTTCAAGTACATGTGCGTTTTCTTTTGAAGATTCAACATTTCTACAATAGGTTTCCAAATGCGTTTAGGAATTGAAATAATTCAATGGTTATTTGCAAATTAACACTTAAAATTACACTTTTTTGATTAAATAGTTTTTAATTTTTTTTTTTTGCATTTAATTTACTAAAAAAAAAACAGATCCATATTATTACTAGGCATGGTATTTATTATTGAAATTTCCGATTGCGACGGGCAGTGTGTGGAGTTTTTCGTTTGGAGTTTTTATTTGTTTTTTTGTTGACTGCTCCGCTGCTCCGTTGTTGACGCTGGAAAGGTCGCACACCGTTAACTTCTCCTCTGTTTGTCTATTGAGCTGTGCTCAAGATTTAGGCATGCTTGTTGAGACGCTTCTGACGCTCGAGCAGCCGGCGCTCGCGTTCAAACTCCTTCATGCGGAGCACATAATCCTCGTATTCGCAGGTGAGATAGTCGTGCTTCTCGTGCGCGCACTGATAGACGAAGGGGAACTTGTCGGAGCGGCAAGAATGGTAGGCGAGCAGCTTGTGGGCGCAATAGTCACGATCCTCGAGTGGCAGCTTCGCCGATTCCATCTCTTCTTTGGTGGCAATCATTACGCGCTCCTTGCGGGACTCAAAGCCTAACATGGGATCGAAGCTGGGCACCACATCCGGCCCGGGCGTCACATCTGGCCTTATGTAGTGGTTCAGAGCGTTACCCATGCTGTTCTAGTGGTAAAATGTACGTTAAACAGCATGCAAAATGCAATAAAAATAACAAATATAAATTACGTAAAATGTTTTTCCTATGTTGTTGCTGCTGCGGCGATGCTGTCAGTTCAGCTGTTGTTGTTGTAGGCCGTTTGACAGCTGTTGCCAAGCAGGGCTGCAAGTAAATTCAACTGTATAGCTATCGATAATAATGGTTTAAATTTGAATTAACTGTATTACAAATAATAAATTGGTATGCAGTTAATAGGTATTCAGCTTAAATTCCATAAAACTAAATCTACAAATTTGCGTATGTCAACAGAAAAATGTTTAATACCGATAGTATAATTTGTTACAGCCACTGTTATCGAGTGGCACGAAAATGTCCTGCTTCAATTAATCGATAAGATACAGTTCGCAAAAGACAGTGGTGCAATCATACAACAAAAAATATGCATTAAGTTCGCAAGTAGAATACTTAGTTAATTTCTAGTTATTTTGTAAATTGTTGTGCAATAATATTTAGCCAAAAACATAACTGACAGGTGTCCAGTTATACAGTGTAGGCGACTCGTTGGCCTGCGCACCTTGTCGCCGAGACGAAAATAAGTGTCGGTGTAACGGTATAGCCCAATAACGGCCCGCGTATGTACATACACATGTACTATACGTAAATGTAAAATCGATTTGGAGGCAAATTTTGCAAAATTGTTGACGGTGCAATGGTCGGTCTATTGAATCCAATGAAATATGGCGATCATTTCTACGAATTGTACACCAGCAATACACGCAGGTAATGTAAATAAGCACAAAGGACATTTCGGCGGGGTGGCGGCAACGGCGACGTCTCCCTTGCGTGGGGGTTGAAAAATCGATCGGCATGCCGTTCAAATGTATGTAGGTCTTCAACCTCTAGCCAAGGGTCGCCGTTGAAGCCGCAAGCCAGCGGTTGCTGTTTGACGGGGTTGAAAGTTTGGCGCTTGCTTGCTTGCTTTTGCACGTCAAGTGGGCAGCACCCGAACAGCTGATCGACAACAGCTGAGCTGAGATCGAATTTATTGCCTATCGGCTGAATAACCGCGACCTGCATTAATTTATTTATTGTTAAATCGATAAAGTTGCCAAATACAATTTAAACATGTGAATATGCAAAATATGAATGAAAATGAGCAGTGCTGCAAGATTGCAATAATCAAAATTCGCCAAAACATATGATTTATTAAATGAGTAATAGCTGACATTCTATATAATCCAAAATTACATTAGAATACTTGACCGCTAAAAGCGGACTTGCAATAAGTACAATATAAATTTAACAAAGTTGGCAACACTTCTCTAAATTATCGATTTCTGCAAGAACTCTTACACTCTCACTCACTCATCTTCTCTTTTTCTCGCTCTCCCTATTTCTGTGTTATTATTATTGCAGAAAGTTGCAAAATGAGCGGAAGGCGCTCACGAAGCGAAAGAGCCGCAAGGAGAAATCGGCAGCGGCATTGGCAGCCGTTGCTGCAGCCGCTGTGCTGGATGGTAATGGTGGCGGGGCCGGGGCTGGCATAGTGAATCCCTTGGATCCACCATTAATCAAGGATCAGTTACTCCTGATGCCAGCATTTCCTGTTGCGCACATAGAGCTTGATCCGAATGCATCAAAATTTGCCGTATTCTCAGCGATACGCTCCACTGTGCTGGAGGCGGAGACGCGCTTTGCGCTTTTTCACGAGGGCAACGGACATGCGACCATGTCAGCCGCATCGGCGATCAAGAAATGGAGCGGCAATATGGGTTCCTCGTGCTGCCTCGTTTGCGCTGGCAGTTGCTTGGGCAGCAACCTGGTCGATTGTGCCTGCCATGCGCCGCTCGCAATGGTTGGCGGCGGCGGTGGTGGCGCTGCCGGAGCAGCTGGTGCCGCTGGCGGTGCAGCAGCAGTTGCTGGTGCTGCTGGCTCAGCGGACAAACGGACGACGAACAGCGCCAATAGCGATGCCGACTCGGACACGGAGGAGCCCGAAGAACGTGAACCGGTCTATGCCACGGTGCCGCTCATTGTCGGCGCCGGACTGCGCAGCCTTTTCGAACTAATTGCGGACGCACGGCATATTCAGCCGTTGTTGTGCACCAAGGCGCTGAAAGCACTACTCGATGTTATCCAAGGCCAGCAGCCGGAATCGTTTAAGCTGGAACCGGAAGACCTTATCAATCCACTTTACGATCTACTGCTTGATCTGGCCACTATGCCGGCGGCAATAAGCTCCACAACCGGTGCCGAGGCCAATTGGTCGGCGATGGCCTGTGCGGCTTTAATTGGCCTCTGCATTGCACGCGGCGACACTGGCAAAATGCTCAAGGCCATTGCCGCCATGCTCATGTCGCCCAGGCAGCTATCCGCCCAGATTGTTCAGCTGCCCGCAGTGCTGGCGGCACTGCAGCATACGGTCGTCAGTGCGGCGCTCAATAAGCCAACGCGTCCCGATTTTCACAGTCATGGCGTGCCACACAATTCACTGATTGATGAGGTAAGTGCGCATATTTTAAGGTTTCACTGTTTGTGACCAAATGGCCAACGGTTCGGTTCTTGAAATTACTTACATTTTAAACTCGAAAACGTTTGCCCATCAAAAATAACTAAAATTAAGTCGTTTGCAAGCTTGAATAATTTTTGGATTGTATTCTCTAGATTTGAACAATCTAGCTATCCGTTAAATTATCTTCAAAAATCCAGTTAAAGCTCGCATATTGCTGGAAGTAATTT
The DNA here is from genome assembly GCA_035041375.1 of Drosophila conformis. Taxonomy (NCBI): domain Eukaryota; kingdom Metazoa; phylum Arthropoda; class Insecta; order Diptera; family Drosophilidae; genus Drosophila; species Drosophila conformis. The sequence continues at coordinate 5,424,826 of JAWNLE010001092.1, read as the reverse complement.
ATTACATAGAGTAGTCAAGTAAAATTCAAGAAAAGACTTATACTGGCATCCAAATATAAAAGCATCTTAGGCAAGGTTCTAATAATATCCCATTTGTTTTCCAGTTTGGCTTAAAGCTGCCTATGATGACGACTTCGCAGCAGCAAATGGCGCCAGCCATGGCCTGCGATGGCGTCTTTGTCTACGTGCTGTATTGCGGTGCACTATTAAAGATTGGCACTGGCTTCGGCGGATCCTACAAGGGACACATCTATGCACAGAACGAGAACTTTAGTCACGAGCGCAACGCCTGGCTGGGTTACAGTGCCGGTCAAGTGTATTTCCGGCGCAATTGCAAGCGCAGCGCCGATCAGCTGCAGTTGGTGGGCATGGATACGCTGGCGCTGAAATCAATGAATCCCCTCAATATGCTCTCGATGCGCGAGGGTCTTAACTACGTACTCTTCACGGACGATGATTCACTACATGCCATTTGCAGTAATCGGGATGTGAGTTAAAGTCTCTAAACTTTCTAGGCTACTTAGTACTTAGGATGGACGAAGCTCATTGCAACCAAGAATTTGTTGTAATGCAGAGAAAAAACTGTTGGTATCTGCTTTGCAGTATCAATTTAATCCCTTAAATTGTATTAAGCTTAAACTTATGTAGAACACTAGACTAGAACTATAGACAAGTCAAATAATTGGCTTGGTTAATATAGACCAGGTTAAACTTAACGGAAAACCAAGAAGCATGTCTTCGATGTAATAGATTAAAAGATATAGGAAACTAGTTTATAGAATTTCAATAACCTTAATATTAAAATGCCAGCCAAATTGAAGAAAATCTGAAAAGAACTGGAGGAATCTTTGCATTTTTTCCATGCATTAAAGTGAAAGTATCCAATTAAGTAGAAAATTGAAAAGCTGCTCTAAATGTTGAAATACATATATTAATGGTCTTTCTTTGCAGGACACTCTGGTGGTAAAGAAGCTGAATCTATATCACAATAGCTACAGCAGTGAGCCGCCCCCGTTTGAGCTGCCGCTGCAGCTGGCACGCAAAAAGTTTCGCACACTGGGCTATGCGGCGTTCGAGGATGAGCTGCTGAATCAGCAACAGATCCAGCGCATCCAGTCGGCGCACAATATATTTGAGCCAAAGCTGCCGGCGCCGTGTCGCGATGCCGATGTGCTGGGCCTGGCCTGCGGCAAGGACTTTGGACTGGTGCGTGCCAGCAATGGACGTGTCTACTACTATGGCAAATCGGCGGCACTGGGACTTAAATGTGTGGGTCGCACTCCCACACTGAAACTAACCGAACTGATTGTGTCCAAGGCGGCGCATATTGTTCATGTGGCCGTTGGACACGATGGCGTCCATGCGCTGCTCGTCAACGATGATGGCACCGTCTACTTTGCGGGCACGGCGCGGCGTGGTGAGGATGGCGACAGTTCCAAGAATCGGCGACAGCCAAAGCCGGTGAAGCCCAAAAAGATGACCAAAATCGATGGGCATGTTGTGGTGCATGCCGCGTGTAACAATGGCACCTCCGCCTTTGTGACGAAAACGGGCAAACTGATAATGTACGGCAAGGATACGGCCCATTGCGATTCGATGGGCTTTGTGACCGATCTTCTCGATCAGCATGTGACAAAAGTGGCGCTGGGCAAGGCGCACTGCGTCGCCCTCAGTGCCAAGGGTCAGGTGTTCACATTTGGGCTTAACAACAAGGGTCAATGCGGTCGTGTCTTCAACAAAATGTTGCCCGTCCGAGATGTGCCAAGCTCGTCGTCGGCGTATGCGCTGCTCAGTATGCATGTGGACAAGCTGCGCCACAAAGTGGACTTCTCATCACTGTGCGACTACGACGATCACAATCTGGTGCAGGGCCAGTGTCGCGTCTGCATCATGTGCCGCGAATGCACCGGCTACAATGTCAGCTGTGTCTCCGCTCTCAATGTGCCCCTCGAGCAGCGTCTACCCGGCAGCATTTGCCCCTGCGGACACGGCGATGCAGGCTGTGCCAAGTGCGGCCTGTGCTCCGCCTGCGTCGCGCTGCAAGAGAGCGAAATAAGTAAGTTTCAAGTTGCATAAATGCTTCTTGTTGTATTATATAAATAGTTTCACCTAGTTGTGCAAATGTATGCATCACATATATGTTTGTATATATTTTACAACTGGAAATGACGAACTGGTCAAGTCGGTCTGCCTGTCTGGCTGTACGGAACCATAACCCTCTTTATTTAATCACACGTATCCCAGATATCAGTTGAGACAATACATCGATTTGTAATTACCGTTTCACAAGAGCCACTTGGTTATTTCTCAACTGATGTAAATCTATTTCATGTGGAGACAATTTAAAGCCTCGAATGGGGCCACTGTTTATTGGGCACCTTCGTCTAATGCACTCGTTTGTTTTGCAGTTGCAGCCGATGCCAAAGCGGAGCTGAAGCCGCTGCCAGGTGAATTGGCGCGTCAGCAGCGTTCTAAGACGCTTATTATGCGACGCAAGGAGAAGAAACCATCGGAACTGGAGACAGGCGCCGCTGGTTGCACTGGTGGTGGCGGCACACCCACCGATCTGGAGAAGGATCCACCGCGTGTGGCACCGCTGGCGCCACAGTCGCTACAACTGCCGAGCAGCTCACCGGTGGTGCAAGTAGCATGCGGCCTGCACCACACCGTGGTGCTAACGCTCTCCGGCGAGGTTTTCACATTTGGTAGCAATCAATACGGCCAGCTGGGCAGTGGGGATCTACAGGCGGTCACCGGGCCAATACGGGTCCAAGTGCAGGGCGCCATTAGCCAGGTGGCTGCCGGCAGCAATCATACGGTGCTGCTCACTCACAAGGGTGTCGTCTACACGTTCGGCAACTATCAGAAGGGTCAGCTGGGTCGCTTGCCCAGCGACTTTGGTCAGAAGCCAACCCTCTCAAGCCTCGCTGCTCAGCAGCAGCAGCAACAGCAACAAGAGGATGCAGATTCCCCACCGGAAGCAGTCTGCCTGCCCGGTGGCTCCAAGGAGTGTATTCTTGTGCCGCCCAATACGGCTGCTCTAATTGCGCAGCGTCAGAAATTTTTATGGAACTGTGGGCCCAGTGCTGTCTTGTAAGTTTATTTCAAATAGCCCAACTCGACTGATATTTATAGATTTCTATAATCGATATTTTGCAGCGGTCTGGGTCCCAGCTATGGCAAAAAGGTTACCTGGATCGGTGCCAATGGCGACCAGACCTTCATCAAGATTGACGAGTCATTAATTACCGCCCACATGCTGCCCAAGATGCATGTGGTGGCCAACAAAAAGACCATACGTGAGTGTTAGCCCGATTTGCGTTTATCACTTAAATCCTTTGCATGAAACGATTCCATTTGAAATTTTTAACTTTTTTGCTTACTTTAATTAAAATAATTAAGCTCGGTATTATTTTTCTAGTGTTAATTCCCAGCATACCGCTGTCGTTTCACACGCTATCCATAAATCGGAGCGATGGCAGCTGCACGCCACATTATCGCGGCCAAACGAAATTTGCGCAGTTGCTGCAGACACAGCAGCCACATGGTCTGCCGGAGATCAATCGTAATGTGGATGTGGCGACACCGGTGGCAGAGCAACCGCTGGCCAGCGCGACAACGGCCGGTGTGCCAATCAATGAGCAAATGTCGCGCAGCATGCACGAGGCGCGCAATCACATCTTCGAGGAGCAAGTGGAGACGGCACAGCCAGCCTCCCTAACAGCATCGCCACGATTGCAGCGGCGAGTGCGAACGCGCCAGGAAGCGGTCGCCGCATGCCCAGCATCGCCGGACAAGCAGCAGCAACAGCCGCCGCCACCACAAGTTGCCTTTGCCATGGATCCCAGCTACAATGTCCTGTGGGTCTTCGATGGCGTCGCCCGCAAGCTACGCTGTTACAATGTGGTCGCTAGCGAAATAGCCGAAAGCAATCTGGTAAATAAATCACACACCGTAAGAGATTTGCAACTTGTGCACCTACTGCACCCCTCCAACCACATAAGACGCGTATCTGCATGCCCCCCGGCTACCTGCAAGCTATTTATCAAAGCGCAAAACAGACGCATGTCAGACAATAGATGCAGATGCAGATTTATATATGCTTGATAAGCATCCCTAATAGCTATATTCGTCTGTGTGTCTATCTCTTATTCTGTCTGTGCCTAGAAGATAAACTTGTCTGTCAAGACTAGAATGGGCATTTCTGAAATTAGTGTATCCCAATCGGATTATGTGGCATGTATCCCAATTTGCGGGACAATAGTTCCTTTGTTGCAGCCAGTTGAAGTTTATATGTATTTTGAAGGGTAGCTTATAGATGTGATTGGCATTGATCAATCAGTTTTCTCTTGGTTTTTGAACAAGTATCCAAAGCAAAACAACCAAACTAATTAACTAATTTGAATAATTTGCAGAATGCTGCCAACTACCGAGCGCTGCTGTCGCCGGAGCTATCGCTGCCTAGCAAGGCAGAGGCGCGCGTGTCGCGTTCGCAGGCATCGCTGAATCTGCTCGCATGTTTGGATATACTGACATCGGCACAGGATAATATACCGGGCTGCTTTGAGCAGACGCTGACGCAACAGCCGCACCAGGCGGCCGAGGCACAGAGCGGCGAATATCAGGTTGTGAATCGCTTCGATAATTTTGGCGGCGGCTGGGGCTATTCCGGGCACAGTGTAGAGGCGGTGCGCTTCTCGGCGGACACGGACATTGTGATCTGCGGCTTTGGCATGTTTGGTGGACGTGGCGAATACAGCTGCAAGCTGAAACTGTTCGATCTGGGCGTCGATGGCGGCGGCTACGAAAAGGAGGGCGTCGTCATCAGCGAGACGAAGGAGGTGCCATATGAGTGTGCCGCACGCAGCAAGCATCACATTCAGCTGCCCAAGCCGATTAATGCTGCGGCAGGTCGCTGGTATTTGGTTTGGGCACGCATCGCGGGTCCCTCCTCTGATTGTGGGTCGTGCGGTCAGGCGTCGGTTACCACCGAGGATCAGGTGGTCTTCTCATTCAAGTCCAGCAAGAAGGCGAACAATGGCACCGACGTCAACTCTGGCCAAATACCGGCGATACTTTATCGCCTGGTCACACAGGACTGCAAGCAGCCGCCGTTGCCCCTTGACGCCGATCCCGTTCAGCGCATCTCGCGCGCCTTTGCCAACAGCGTGAGCCGCGAGTGCTTCGAGAGTCTGGTGGTGCTGCTCAGCTGGTCGTGGGACTGTTTCAAGACGCAGCTGCGCGAGCAACGCGATCGCACCAGGCCGCTGCAATTGCAACAGACACTCCAGTATCTGGGCTATGTCAACAAATCGTGTCTGCGCCTGCTGCGCAAATACACAAACGAGATCTATCCGCAGCGCTCGACCCAACCGTCAGCTGCTACGGGCAGTGCAATTGCCGCCGCACTTTCAAAACTCCAACAGAAGCCAAATAACAAGGGTAACGCTCCAGCAATTCAGTCACTCCTCAATCGCAATCTCTAATCCATTGCTGTTCCTTGCAGATAAGACACCGAGTCGCATGCTGAGCAATACCACCGCAGCGCTGCCCAGCTCGTTGTCCGCCGTCGGGTCGGGCACGCCGTTGGCGCGCAAAACCAATCTTGAGAACATTCAGCTGGCCGAGTGCATTGGCAATGTGCGTGCCCTCCTCATTGGCATCTTTTGCGATGACATCTTCAAGGACATTGCCACCGAAGAGGGTGAGTTTGGCATAAATGAATATAGATTGAAATAGCTAATCCTCAAATTTGGCTTTTTCATAGGGTACGCCTTGGTGCTGGAAATCCTAGACGAGTGTCATTTGAGTTTTGTGGCATGCTTCGATGCATTCTATCCGACATCGTCACTCAAATGGAACTGCCTGTGCGATCTGCTGGCCCAAATGGATCGTGGCGCTTTACATTCCCGACTGCTGAGCGCAATTCTTGCCGGTCTCTGCTCACCCAGTGTCAAGTTGCGTGCAACATTTTCGCTGTTGAATGTGGCCGGTAATGAGCGCCAGTCGATAATCAGTCCAAGCGATAATTCGGGTCTGCCCATGCTGTCGTCAACGGAGGCGCATCAGTATCCCATATTGGTGGAACAGATGATCTATCGCACGCAGCAAGAGAAGAGTGACTTTCTCAGCAATTCGTGGACCTTTAAGGATGTGCTGGTGCGACTTCTAGATATCATCGCCAGTCCGATTAGAGCGCGCATTGAGATCATTTATAGCCGTTGCCTGGGTGGCACCTATGCGTTGAAGGAGTGCATCAATCAGGGACTCATCGACAATTGTTGCCATCTGCTGGCTCGCGTCCTGGCCGAAATCGTCTACCAGACGGCGCTCGGCGAATACGATAAACTGTTTTTGCCGCCACGCACGCTGCACTCGACGAGTTCTCGCTTTGCCCGTTGCGATTTGAGTCGAACCTGGAATACGGGAAACTTTGGACCGGATGCGATTGCCTTCTCTGTGGATCGACCTGGTATTGCCATAGCTGGCGCCATGGTCTATTCCGGTTCGGGCAGCTATGACTATCAGCTCGAGTTGCTCTATGACAACACTGTTGATCTGCAGCCGCAGCACAAATGGGAGACATTGGAGTCCATCTCTGGCAGCTACGACCCAGAGGCTGTGCACAATGATCTCGCCGAAATTAAGTTCGAGCATCCGGTGCACATTAAGGAGCATTCACGTTACGCGTTGCGCCTCTGCTCCCAGGGTGCACGCACATGTTCTGGTGATTCGGGCATGCCCACAGTGCGTGGTCCTTGCGGCACCAGCTTTCATTTCTATGCCTGCGATTTAAGCTTTAATGGCACAACGCCCGCACGCGGTCAGCTGCCTAGCGTTCTATACTACAGTACGCCCATCAAGCAACAACAGCAGCAGCAGCAACAACAACAACAACAGCAGCAGCAACATCAACATCAACAACAACAGCAGCATAAGCTGGAGACCGCCACGTGCTCAGCGGATGCTACGCATGCTCTGGCCAGTAACAGCAACGAGGTCTCAACACGCGACACGGCGCTGCAAATTGCGGCGGATATAACGAAAAAATGCACGGAATTGCTTATTCTGGCACGCAATGCGATGGCTGCTTCGTGTTCGCCCACAGACAACTCGTCATCGAATCACACACAGACCATCGACTCGGAGCACAATATAACGCCCATCGAGGAGCATATGGATATTAATTGGGCGAATAATTCGCGCACCGCTGCGTTGCCCGGTGATCCGCAGCTGTCGACAACTGCAAGGGATTTGGGTAAACGCATTGAGTCCTTCTCCAAGGGCATTATGGAGACGCTCAAATTCGATAAGCGCTCAACGAATCCATTCGAAATGGAAATCGAAATTGGTGCCACTGAAATTGGTGTTGAGGAAACAGCGGAACTGAATTTCTCCAACGTACAATTGGCCGCTGCCAAGCTGAATGGTAACGAGCGGGCTGAGTATGAGCTGGCGTCGGAACAGCCGCTGACCTCGCAACAGCAGCAGTTGCAAGCACAGCAGCAACAGTTGCATACGCCACAGCAGCAGCAGCAGGCGCCGCAGCAGCAACAGTTGCCATCACAGCAACAACATCAGCAGCAGCAACAGCAGCAGCAGCAACAACAGCAGCTGCTCCATTCCGACTCGGAAGAGGCACATGTTGTTGGTTGTGCCGCCGGTGGCGGTGGCGGCGGTGTTGCTGCCCTGCAGCTGCTGGAGGTCTTCAATTTGGCTGCATCGAATATGTTTCACACATTGTTGCCGCTCGTCTATGCGCACATTGCCAACTTGGCCTGCAGCGATCCAAAGAGCTCCGTGCAAATACTCGGCCTGATCAAAGAGATTCTGCCGCATATCGCTGCGCTCAATCAGCTGCACGTGTCCAAGGAGCAGTTGCGTCCAGAGCCAATACCTGTGCCGCCAACGCCCGCCAGTAGCACAACCAGCAACCACTATTGTGTGGTCGAAAGCGAGCATCCGTATCGCAGTGCCAGCATCAGTTGCTATCGGGTCGAGTTTCCGCCCTGTGTCCAATGGCTAACCATTGAGTTTGATTCACAGTGCGGCACCGCTCAGCTCGAGGATTATCTGTTGCTATCGATACCTCTGCGCACGTCTAACACACCACAGCCGTGCCAGTCGTCAAATACTGCGGCGGCAGCCTCTGGCGAGGATTACTTTGATATGCTCGATAACAATATAATCGGGCAACATGCCCACAATGCCCAGCTGTTCGTGACCAGCTGCAATCGGCCGCCGGGCAACCCATCCCAAGCACAACTACGCACTCAGGAAACGGTGGAGCCCGACTGGATTGTGGTTAAGAAGTTTAATACGTAAGTGATTTCTATTCCCAAGTCTGGAACCCATTAAGAAAGGGCAAGATTAAGTTTTGTAAAAGTAGATAACATGCCAAAAAAGATTGGATAGTGCTTTTCTTTAGAATGTTTTATTGAACTGTTAACTGTTGTTACCACAGCGCCTCCAATTGGCTGCAGAACGTTCTCATTTTGCCGGGCAATTGCGTTGAGTTCTCGCTGGAAACCGCCTCGCTGTATGCTCAGGATCCGCATAATAATCGCTATGGCTTCAAGTGCCTGGTGGTGGGCTATGACAATCCCACAGCGGTAAGCCATGGCCCTATATAATTTATCTATATATTTATTTTCTCTGTCTGTTGCTAATCTATCGCTGTCTCGCTCAGATCAATGCCAGCAATTCGTGTCTGATTCGCTTGGAACAGGAGTTGGCCTATCTGGGCGGCATGTGCAGCGCGAATCTCATGAAGAAGGATCTCAATTTAGCAGGTATATTCCTAGATTGTTATGGCAAGTTCATGTTGTATAAATACTGATATTATTCCTTTTTAACGTGTGCAGATGATAAGGACATGGATGACTTAAGCGGCATTGAGGACACAATTAGCGCACATCATGGGCTGCTTTCGAAAGGATTTGCACTTTCCGAGCCACAATTGACGGTGCATCAGGCATTGGAATCATATCTGCCCATTGGGTACGTCAATATAATTTGCATTACTTAATGACTTGTGAATTCCATTTACAGAGCAGTTACCTAAACATCACAGATTTAAGGTCTCGCCATTAAAGTCACATCTTACACATTGACCAAACATTCTTTAGGTGTTCGAGTTGGTAACTATGTTACCATAATCATGATTTGAATCTTGGAGAAAACTAGGCGCATTGCCGTACATATTGTTGCACTTTTGACATCACATATTCGTTGCAACTGCAACCGCTGACATATCAAGCTTTGAAGTACTTCTTAATGTTAATATTATCGAAGATAATCGAAACACTTCAGTAAACCTAACCTAGTTCATATTTGTGATTAAAGTTAGTTGGTAATGGTCAACTGCAACTGAAATGATTCACTGCTCCCCCATACAATTATTCATTGTGTACATTAGTACCTTCTGTTAAGATATCCATCGGGAGTAGAGATGAATCACGAGTGCGAAATATTTTTCAGAGTCATAGTTCTTATTTACAGCTTAAATCATTTCTCTTCTTTTCTTTTTTTTTTGTGTACGATTAACATAGATACAATGTTATAGATAAGATGATAGATAATATTACGCAATTACTTCATAGATACTACTAAACGTAAGCTAACAATTTGGTACAACGAAAGGTCACTCTTGGTGGTTCTTCTTGGTGGTGCTGGTTATGCTGCTGCTGCATGCCACTTCGCTTCAGCTAGCGTCTTTCGGCTGTGTGTGTGTTTGTGTTTAGTTTGTGTGTGTGTGTGTGTTTTGTGTAGCTTTACAAATCAGTCTTGAGCAGGCCAGCATTCTCGATTTGGTATACAATCTGCGTCTCCTTGTAGGTGCGCGGTTCCGGTTGCACCACATCCAGTTTGCGACGTCGTCGCCGCTGTGCGAGTCGCCACCAGAGCAACAGCAACAGAAGCACTAATAGCAGCGCCAACAGCACGCTGCCCAACACAATATATGCTGTATAATTAGTACGCTGACACTGCTCCTCAATCAGCTGACGCAGCGGCAAAAAATTGGCAGCTGCAGCGCCTCCACCAACTGTTGCTGACGTTCCAGTTGCTGTTGCTGTTGCTCGGAAGAGCAGCTGTTCGCTGTGCTGGCGAAAGAAATCGATGCGCGGCTGCGGCGGCTGGACGCTCATGTCCAGCTGTTCACAGTTCCATTCGTTGTCGTAGTGCAGCTGGCGAATGCTGAGCGCGAAACGCTCATCAAATCTCAGCGGCTGTGGCGGCGGTGACGCCATGCCCATGTCAGCGCCATGAGCGCTGCTCGACGACGGCAATACACTGCGCACGGTGTTGTTGTGAAACCGCAACTCGAGCCGCTCGCTCAGCTGATAGTCGCGATGGACGCCCAGGCTGCGAAACGCAATATCGCTGGTGGCACCAAACTGATTGTTACGCAATGCGACCGCGTCGCGAATGTACGCCTCCAGCCACTCCCCGTCGACGGCCGCAAAACGATTGTCGTTTAAGCTCAGCTTCGAGATGACTGCCAAAAAGAAGCAATATTTTATTATTATTATTATTGATAAATTCTGAATATTAATTCAAAAAGTGAGGCAGTGCAGCCAGCATTTGCCACTTACGCTTGAAGGAGAAGGCGTGCGAGTGCAGCTCCTGGAACTGATTGTTGAGCATCGCCAGCTCGTTTGTCACCTCCAGCTCGTAGAAGGCGCGCGTCGGCAGATTGCCAATGAAATTACAATTAACAATTGTCATCTTCTCCACGGCAAATTTCTTAAAGGCCTGCAATATAAGACATAAGTCATATTAAACCTTCCTTGATTCGAAGATCTTTTCTGTTATAGAAGAGTTTAGCTATGTTTCATAGTGTTAAATTCGTCCGTTGCATCCATATAGCCTTGTATAGGGTATCGGATCGGTACAAATCAAACCAACCAAACTCACTAGTTATGCGTAACATTTCAACAAAACATCATTGAACGTTGGACTACTATACTATGTAGCTGTCGTAGGAACAATCGGTCTGTTTTTTGAATTTATATATTGTCTGCTGCATATATTTAATAGCACGAGTTAAAGTCTATGTCAAAGTTGCTGTTAACTTTGACACGCATAAGTTAGATGATCGCTGCACTAGAAATACAAACTTTTCCAATTGAACCAAGAATTTGGTGTAACTCACCTGACTTTCGATGTGGTTTATGGTAACACCGTCGAGTTTGAGCAATATGGCACTATCCTTGATGGTGGTAAAGCCAAATGGATGCATCTGTTCGATGCGTCCACCCGTAAATGAGATCTCCTCAATGTTGCCGCTAATCGCATGCGAGTCAATTAACTGAAAATTAACCAGCTCGAATTCGACAATTAAAGCCTTGTTGCTCTCACGCGAGACGCTCAGAGCGTTCTTCTTGAGCACCAGCTTGTCCAGATGGTGGAAACTGATCTTGCGCAGACCCTCTGTGTTATCCAATGCGTTTGACTCTACGGTCAAGTCGCGACAATTGCGTATTTTCACCTGGTAAACGGTGCCATGCAGCTGCGGCAACACCATCGGCTGTGCGTATGTGTGTGTGTAAACAGTGGTTGGGTGGTGCCATTATTTGTTATTTGTGTGTGGGGGCATTATCTCACCTGCTCATCGCTGTTGCAATCGCATGTGATTGTTGTGTCGTGATCGGTGCAGCTGACCTTTGGCAATGTGGTTGCTGTCGTCGCTGTGGTGCACAGCAAGAGCAACCAACACAGTAGCACCACACTGGTGGTGGTTGGATCTTTGAGATTTTTGATTATATTTCGCATTTTGTGTGCTATCCGTTATTGTTGCTACCTGCCTTTTCAACTTATCGCAAACTATGCATAGTAGTAGTAGTCGTAGTAGTGCTGGCAATACAAATGCTCCGATCCGTTACGGTTTCTGTGGACTTTTGGCTCAGTCTCTGCCTGCGTACCTGTTTCTGTTGTTTCGCGTGTTCTGTTTCAGTTTCACGTTTCAATTCTATAAACTAACATCGCTCAATCTCGCTCTCTCTCTCTCTGTCACTCCTCCTTCGCTCCCTCGCCGTTGCAGTTTCCGTTGTTCCGTTTGAAACTTTTCATAAGCGCTGATAAGATTACAAAAAAAAAAAAAATAATAAATTCGTTTTTATCGCTGAAGGTGCTTTTGCTTATCAATGTTGTCAGTGTGTGTGTGCGTATGTGTGTGTCTGTTTGCCTGTGTGTGTGCGAGTGTGTAATTTAACGCGAGCTATGAATTCTGACTCACTGCGAAGCACAGCTGAAAACACAGTTTTCTTTTTTCCCGAGTTACATTACATACAAATGAATTAGTTTGTTTCATCCATTTTTGATTACGTTTGTTTGCAATCCGATTTCCACTGCATCATGAAATTTGAACTCAGCTTGAGCACGCTTCTTATCAGCAATTTGATAACGTTTCTAATAATCAAATTTGTACACATACACAATACATACGCATTTTGCAGAATACCTTAGGCATTCGACTCGAACTGCTGCTCGAATTGATATACATACCACTAACTAGTAAACGTTTATAATTTAGTTGTGCGAACTAAAATATAAACAATATTCCCACACACAAGTTTCAGTTAGCTCAATAAAATGTTTCTAAATAAAAAATTACCATTTCAAACGATTGCAAATTCAGATGATGTTTATTTTAGATCAATGATGATCGATTACACATTTCCACACAACTTTTTAGACGTTAAGCGTTACGAGAAGTGTCCATCATCATTACCATCATCATCGTCTAACTTATTGTTCTAATTGAATCAGTTTCTAACACGCCACTTTATAAAGCGATCTTGATTTTGCAAGCTACTACCCGTAGTATGTACTCATAAATGAACACATTCATACATTCGTACATACATTCTTACATACATTCTTACATACATACATATATGTGTACATCAATAGCTGATGGCTCCAATCAGCGTCAAAGGCTGTTAATTGAATTTGGAGGTCGACACACAGAGCAGAGACGCTTTAGATAGACACCAGATTCGTCGCCTGTGCGCAAACATGATCAATTATGCTTTGGTATTTGTTTATGGTCATTTCTTTCTTTGTTTATAGAACTTAATTTATACGTAAATGAGTGAATGAGAAAATGTAGTCATCAAGCAAATATGCCGCGATGCCACAGCTGTGTTGTCCGACCTCCCTCTCCCTCTTCCTTCTTTTCTCTCTCTCTCTCCCTCTGCGTTATTACTCGAACTTCTCCACTTAATGTGAAATTTAAATGTCACTTATTACAAATTTAGTTCATCAATATTACTGATGGCGCCTTTGCTATCGATAATTATCGATTTTACTTGTCGTACAGTAACAAAAAAAGTAACCTTTCGAAAGAGAACTACTTCAACTGATTTGTTTTCCACATATGTGGCAAGCAGTTTTTTTTTAACTGACCAGCGGATGCGCCACAGACGCTTGAAGAACCCTTTAACTTTTCAGCTGTGTTGTTAAATGGGAAATAAATAGGAAATTCAATAAAAGCAAAAGTGCATTTCCTGTGCGACACCTCCTCAACTTTACTGCCCCCACGCCTCACTCCATTTCTCGCGGTCTCTCTCTCTTTCTGTCCTTCTGTTCATCTCCATTGATGGCATGTGCGCTTCCAATCAAGTGGAGCTCAATTAGACGACAATTATGTGCACATTTCATGGACTATATCAAAATTGCAAACGGGCCTCGACTCGCTGCGAAACCGTAAACACGCCCATTAAGATTATAACAACTGCTCAGAGGTGCATACACATATATATGTTTGTATATATATAAATATGTATATATATTTGTCTTCTTTTTTCGTGTTGCGCACAATTTGCAAAACGCCCAGTTTTTGTTTCTTATCGCGATATGAAGCAATCTTATCTGAAGCAAACGCATCGATTTAGCTACCATTGCGAGACAGTAAAGAATAACGAAGATCTTACGACATTTCCTGCTGAATCATACGGTTAAGTGGCACGGGGGAATAGTTAGACATCATAGGATATGATATTGAAGTGGAAGCAGAAACGGGTACGGAACGGTGGAATGTGAGACAGTGGAACAGTAAAACAGACAGCAGAGGGATATTGGAAATTAGCGAGAATGGGGAATGAAGTGGAAATGACAATTAGACAAATGCCAATATGGAAGAGTGAAATATGAAATACGGAATATACGGACAGAGCAGAGCGGAAACCGTTAGAAAACTATTACTCCTAATTATGCAAACTTTATTGCTTTTATTCCTTAAAACGGGCTATTTGTTTCGCTTGCGAGACGCACTTCTTTTGGTCTCATACAAGATGCCCAAAGTGCTGCAGTGTAGATTCAACGACAGCAACAACATTGTGGCAAACACTTGACGGGTTAATGTGCTTTTGCCTCATTTTTAGTTCTCGCTTGTTTTTGCCTTTTGCTTCGCTTTGTTGTGATTTATTCATGTTGTGGTTGTTTTTTTTCTTGCCTTTTTGCATGCTGCTACAAATTTCGTTGAACTTTTCATAACTTTGACTTTGTGGGCTGCTGGCAAATTTTCGTGATTTCCAACGTTTTAAGTTCATTTGTTCTTTCTTTTTTTTCCGTTGTTGTTTGTTTTTTTGTTTTGTGTTTTAAGCGAATTAAATCTTTTTAGAATTTTATTGCCCGTCAACAGAAAAAATATAAAGACAGTACAACAACAACAACGCCGCCAGCAACAAAAACTAAAAACAGACTTTGTTCGTCATACTTGTAACCTTGAATATCGAAATAATTTGCTTTGGATATGGCAATATAGCGATAAGTATGGAAAGCTGCCATTTGCGACGTTTTGTTTGACAACCATCAATGTGTGTGTGTGCGTGTGCGTGTGTGGGGGAGTGGGTTGTATTCAGTGAGTGTATTGTGAGTGCGAATTAGCTCAGAAATGGCATTTGTTTTTTTTGTTTTTGTGTGCTTGTGCCATTCTTTGCGCCTCTCACAAACTCCCCCTCTCTCGATCAGTGAATCATGCAAATAGGTTTTGAATTGGTTTGTTTTGTTTGTGGTGCGTGGGTTGCTGTTCCCAGTTCTCTCTGTGTTCTCACTGTCTTACGTAACGTGAACGAGAACAGACAGATCAGAAACGTCGAAGCCTAGTCAAGTTGCACAGAAACTACAGTTTCAGAGAAAGCATTCGAACAGCGATAGCAGCAGCAGCAAGAGCGCACACAATCCTGCCAAAAAAGAAATTCGCCAAGCAAAGCCCAGCAAAGCATTTGTGCAGCTGCAGTTGCTGCACTGTCAGCATCGCTGCCAGCGCGCCCGGCTATTTGTTTAAGTTTTATTTGTTCCCTGTCACGCGTTCGCCCTCTCTTTCGCTCACATGTCTGCTGTTGTTGTTGTTGACGGCATGCAAAACAAAAAAAAAAAAAATGAAGAAGGAGAAGAGAAGCGAAGAGAAGATATTTCTGCCTTGCTGCAGTTTTTATTGCTTTGAACTTTTTGTGGCCGCTAGCCGTTGGCCATTGGGTGGATTGTGGTTTTGGGGCGACACACACTAAAACACACGCCCGCACACACACATACACGCACACAGACACAACCGGGCACACACAGCTTGTTATTGAGTATGTAAACAAAATCAAAAATAAAACAGAATATGACGGCAAATAGCTAAACGCAAATATTTGCATAACCTATGAAATCAGCACACAAAATTAAAACGCGCGACGATCAAGAACAACAACAACAACGACAACAACAACTAACCAATAGCTGCCGGGCCTAAGCTCTCGTTTGGCGCGACCGGCGTAAGCGCGTGCAAATGTCAAACTGAGCGCCAAAACAGACAACGAAACATTTACAGCCGTCTCAGCCAACAGTCGCGACGGCAGCGATATCAGCAGCAGCAGCAGCGCTAGCACCAGCAGCAGCAATAAATGGCGCTCTCACCATCTCGCTCTTGCAAGCGATAAGCATAAGGCAGCGCCATTGCGGCTGCTGCGGCTGCGCAGCTTTTGTAAGCTTTAAGAATGTTTGCGCTTTGTTTGCCTTTTGTCGTTTGTTTGTTTTTCTTGTGCTTGTTGGGTTTTTATGTGTGTGTGTGTGTGTCTGTGTGTTTTGTGTGCCCCAATCCCGCACGGTGGTCTTGTTGCCTGCCTGTTGCTTTGATTGCTCGCGCCGCGTTTAATTGAATATGCCAGCGACAGCCGGACGGACACGCATCGCTTGACACTTGCTGCTGCTGCCTGTTGCTGTTGCTGCTGTTGTTGTTGTGGCAAGTGTATAATGTGTGCCCCCGCAAAAAAAAAACTTCAGTTTATCTGCCTTGGGGCCAAGCGGCCACTTAGACAACTTGTTGAGATCCATCATTTGCTGACTAACTGCCAGCGACTGTAGTCAAATACACCACGATGTCAAAGACAAAGCAAAAATACCGCTATGCTTAACAGAATACACATATATACACTTGTATGTATATATATACACTTGTATGTATATATATTCACCTGCCTGAACGTAACATAAAATGCAAATTCTTTAGTCGTTAACTGTCAGAGGAAGCTTTAAGGATGGATGCATTGATAGCTTGAATGGCACAGCTTAAGTCAATCTGCCAAACAAAATCAAAGGAATTTAAAATGTTAAACAAACAACTGTGAATTGTATTGAAAGATTGTATAAATATGAACTTACATACTTTTTTTAAGATCTTTTAAATGAACTCCTTAGCAGCTGTTAACAGCACCCAATAACTTAACAGAATTACAGCTGTCAAGGGCTATGTGCAGCAACAGCAGTCTACTGTAAGTGGCATAGAGAATAATCAAAAGTATTAAGAGTCGCAGTCTTTTGACAAATTGGTCTCAACTGCAACGAAAACTTGTTGCATCAAAATTCACTTCCTCTGTTAAGATATTTAACCAACATTAGATAAATAAGAATTTTGCTTAATACTCTAAAATCGAACTCTTAAATGAGATGTGAGAAATGAGAGCCACAAATATGGAATAACAAATATGGTTACACGATCACATAAATCTTTTACTCCGTATAATTATAATGAAAAAAATAGAGAATAAAAAAAAACAGTTTTATGCTGCAATTTTTCATATTCTCGCTGGCCATATAAACAATTATTCAAATTCAAAACAAAAACCAAAACAACAACAAGCCGATTGCGCTTGCAAATCAAGTTATTCAACATTTCGTGTTGTAAATATACTGTATATGTCTACTGTATACACATATATAAATATATATCGATATTCACATATATATTTACAAATACATTACATATAGAAGTAATCATATAACCCCGCAACTAGCCGGCGCGGGCGCGGTCAGCCACAAATTGGGCAACGTACAATGCTCAACGGACTTCAGCAGACTTGTGGCATGTGGAAACATAAACAATTTTTCATTATTAAGTATGCCACACGCGAAGCGACTTTTGTTTGCTTTTCCATGCAACTAAATCATTTTCAATTTGATCGGGCGATAAGTTGAGAAATAAACAATATGAGTCACGCCGATATTAGCAGGTGCCCTAAAGTTGGCAACGAATAATATCGATAACAAATCGATAAAACCAGCCAATTTAATTTATTATTAATGGTATTAATTTAAACTCTGTACCGTTTTCCAATGTATGTTTTACAATATATATCCAGATTTAAATCACTGAATATACAGTGACGGACAGCTCAAACCGGGCAGGGTCAAAGAAAGAAGTATGCTACATTTTTATAATTCTACCTTGCAGGTGGGGAAACCCCAGTGTATTGGGGTCATATATTAATTTTGGTGGTTAATATATATACCTACCATCGGTCTTTGGAATTTTTGAAAAATAATGAATGGTTAGCTTATGGGGCAGGCAATTACGTTTTTCTTTGACCCTGCCCGGTTTGAGCTGTCCGTCACTGTAAGTGCAATTTATTTCCTCACATTTGTCAAGTAAAATCATCATCATCATCGCAGCCCCGTAAGACTAATCGGTGGAAAGAAACATCGGTTGTGAAACAGAAAATATTTTAAAACGTACAAAAACAAAATAATATTTCACAATTCTGCCAAAGATAACATAATTAGGACATTATTACAATCAATTCAGTAATCTCAGTTCCCAGCCTGGACAACTGTTTTAAGGTTGGAGTTGATAGACAGAGAAATTGGGTTTTTTTTAATTCTCGCATGTATATTTATATATATTTTTTTTTATTTATAAAATCTTAATTGAAAGCTAGATGGGCTCAACCGGCTTTGCCCGGATCATAGGTTGATAATTTAAATGTAACTGCCGCTACAAAGCCGGGAGTAAAGGCTAATACATACAGTATTAAATGTTTTTGTGTGTGTTCTTAACGTTTTTTCAAACTAGTCTTATAGTATGTACATAGTGTGTGTGTGTGTGTTGCTTTGTGTGTGCTGTGTGTGTGTGTGTATCACATGATTTTATTCGCCTGGCTTGCCGTGTTGCATAGTTTCAGGCATCTGCATCGGCATATTCGATATCTTCAATTTTAACAGTCTCATCGCTGCCGCCGGAATGATCGGAGCCCGAATCCGGTGGCAATGCGGCCGCACCCCGCATATCCATTAGTTCCATCGCCGACATTGTGTCTGCCCCATCCAAACACTCGAAGCTGCGTTTGCTGTGATTTGTGTTCGTGTTGCTGGGCGGCGGAGGCCGGCGCAGATTGCTGGGAAAGCGGGAATGCAGCTGATTTTGATTGCGTAACGAATTTAACTGATTGGGATGAAATTGTGGCATCGCCTCGAGATCCTGACGCAAATCGCGCACATGCCTCTGCGGCAAGTCGGGCGCCATTGTTGTCGCTATACTAATGGGTGTGGCAGTCGGCGTTTGCCGCCAAACGGGCGTCGCATAGCTGACATTGCTTGCTCGCTGTTCTTGTTGTTGTTGTTCTTGTTGCTCCTGGCAGTCCCGACCGGCGGCGACTCTTGTGGACGGGAGTTGTTGCTGTGTTGATGGTGGCGGAGGGTGGCGCAGTGGCGTGGCATACTGTGGCATATACTCATAAGCCGGCGGCATATCATCCGCATCTGTAAACAAAGAGAAGGCAAGCATTAAATCATAGACATAGAGTGAGAGAGAGGGAGAGTTAGAGAGAGAGAGAGAGGGAGAGAGAGTGGGAGAGTGGGAGAGTTAGAAAGAGAGAGAGGGAGAGTAAGAAGCAGAGAGAATTATTATGTAGCAGGAGAAAGGAGTAAACAGAGAGGGAGCTGTACAGAGAAACTGGAGAAAGTATCCGCTGCTATATTAACAGAAAACTAGCACCAAGGACATATTAGACAAGAACGCTGAGAAAGAAAGTATTAAACAGATAGAGAGAGAGACAGGGAGAGAGAGAGAGAGAGAGAGAGAAGATAACTATCACCAATATTAACTACAAGTCAAGAGATACTATTCAAATTGTGTACCTTTTTTGGTTAATGCGTTCCATAAATATAAATGTGGCTTGCCTTTAGTACCTGTGTATATAGTCTGTGTGTGTGTATGTGTGTCGTGTGTGTGTGTATATAGTTGTGCGTTAGTTTGGATCATGTTAGCAATAGTTGTGTTCCACACTAGCCAACTGCTTGTGCTCTTTGCATCATTTCGTTACATCAGTGCTTATGCCAATTTATACATACATTTGTTACAACAGGAACTTTATATATATATCTATATATGTATATATATATTTATTTATTTATGTGCTTATGAATTCAACCTGCCTCTTGCGTCTCATTTTGAACATACTACTACAAAATACATAGTTGAAGTAACCACACAGAAAATTGCGCTCACAGCCAAAAGAAAAGTGATAGAAAACAGACAAATAATAAAAAATAAAAAAAAAGTAAAAAAAATAGCCAAGAGTCTGTCATTTTGCTAGTTGTGCAACAAATTTGAAAGAAACCGGAACCCTAATAAAATATGAGCGGTCGCTGCTCCGGCACCGGAAACTTACTGGCTGAATTGATGGGCTCCGAGTAAACGGGCATTGCCGAAGGATCCTGTGTATCGGATGGCATTGCATATTGACTTGGGAGCAATGGCAGTGAATAGATGTGATCGTGGAAGCCCTGCTCGGTGGGCGCACTGGCATAATAGCCATCATTTGGGCCCTGCGCATCATCGGCCGCAACAGCGATCGGGGATTGTGGCACACATTTGGCGTGCGCCTCCTGCAGATGTCGGGCAATCACATTGTTTGATTTCTCCGGCAGCTCGTTGCACTTGGACGATAGATCGAAGATGATGTCACGGCATTGCTGGCGACTCAGTCGGCCGCTGGTCAGTTTGTTGACCAGCTTCTTGATTAACCGCTGATTGGGTGTATCAGCCATTTCGCTAACATCCTGGCACAGTGTATAGCAGTCATCCGGCGATAGCCGACAATAATGATCCGGACTGTGGCTTACACAGCACTTGGCAAAGGACCACACAATACAGGCGATGAACGCAATGGAGCCAACGAGGGAAACGAATCCAATGACGATCACTCGCCACGTTGTGGTGCCTCTCAGTTGCTCCTCGCGCTCCTGTTTGGTGTAGAAGGCATCCTTGTACCACTCCAAGGTGCTGCCATCGACGCAGCGCAACGTGCTGCGATTCTGGCCACATGCCTCGTTCGCAAATCTTCGCATATGCACCTGGCTAGCATTAAAGCATCGATCCATCCGCTCGCCCAGCTGACAGTACAGCTCCGAGCTGAGATCGTGATCGGTGATCGTGGGTAGCCACTCACGCTCATCCTCGCATCGACACACCCTATCCACGCTGATCGCATGCACCTCACAGCTGCTGAAGTTGAGGCTACCCGTCTGCGGATTGCCCAGCCAGTTGTTGGCAAACGTACAATTCGATCGCTTCGACGGATGCTGATTCAGTTTGATCGGCGCAAAGTTGCTGAACCTATTATCCTCGATCGCAATCAGTTCGCCATTGCTCACGTGCAGCCAGTTCTTGCCCTGGTGCTCAATCCGATTCCGTTGGATATACACATAGACGCTGTTTACCTGAATCGCATCCTCCTTGATTGTTTCAATGCTAAAAGCAAACAAAATCAACACTTTCAATCAGTATTTAGATAGTATTGCCAATATATAAATATATATATATATATATATATTTCTACATAGTTTCTCAGGCGCTACTTATTCTCGTCTTCCCCTTTTCAATTGATATATCATTTACAAATATACAAGTTAAATTTAAGTTTTAAACGATTTCTTCAAATCGACAATCCTAATGATTTATTTACGTCACACAAAGTGTTAATCGATAAACTCGATAACTGCAAATCGAAATAATAATGAATATACTTCGAGTCATCAAATTTCGCTGCTGAATTCAAAGATAGGCCACGCCCACCTCTCACTCCCATTATCGATATATCTAAGAGTGTTAATCAATAAAAGCGTATATCTTCAAAGATCAACTATCCAGACTATATTCTCCACAAATTTTGAACTAGAGTTACCAAACTTGGTGGGTGAACTGCTGTGAACTTATCCCAAATATTTGTGGACCATTCCAGCTCTCATTGGAAAAAAACTATATCTGAAGTTACGAAACTTTGTAGGCCGATTAGTAGAAACTTCCTTCAAAACATTGGCAAGTACTTTTTTTTGGCCACGCCCTCTCCGTCCCCAAAATCCTACATCTACCGTAATTTTATTTCATTCTTGTTTATTTTATTTTTTTTTTGTTGGAAGCTGTTTACTTACTTATTCTCTCGGAGCGTTAGCTTGGAAATGCCGCTGCCCATGATGGCCTTGCTGTCAATGGTGCCAATTTGGGTGCCTGTGATGGAGACGTGATCGCTGAGTAGTTTGCTGGTGAAGGCCCTAGCCTCAACCTTGTCGATGCGGCAATTCTCGAAGCACAGCTGATTGATGTTGGTCACATCGAAGGCCTGGCTCTGAACGCTTCCAATGGTGCAATTGACGAACACAATCTTGTTCATCGACACATCGAATCGATTGATTTGATCGATGTGCGAATGCTCAATATGCAGCTGTATGTGTGTGTGTGTGTGTTATTATTTACCGTTCAAATAGATAATTCTATATGGAATACTCACGTTTACACGGGCATTGGCACTGCGATCTGTGCTGGGATTGAAGGCCTTCTCGTGGATGTTCAGGCTGCGAATGTTCATAAAACTGCACGACATGTTCATGTTGATGAATGCATTGGGGAACAATGTCAGCAAATTGCTGTTCTCCACTCGCAGCTTGATTTCGCCACCTATACTCGTCCAGCAGCAGCGGGAGGAGCAGGAAGACAAGTTGATTTAGTACATTTCATCTACATTGATTGTGGTGGCCTGTACTTAAATGCTACAAGTATGATTAATTATGTTTAGTGGATTCAATTCGTGTCTTCCGGGTAAACACACACATTTATTTATACATAATTTGGACTTACTTTGTTTGGTCAGTCAATAAAATTAAGTTCGTCGGAGCTTTAATTCCATTTTGTTTGTATGTTTTGAAAATTAAGTTTTCCTTTATATAATATCTGTTAAGCTAAACTCACCTGAGAGTGCATTTTTGCGTATGAATACAAAGCTCGTGCCGAGTATCTGTATATCCGGATAGCCGCCGAGATTACCGCCAAAAGCGTTTTGCACCAGCTCCACCTGATCGTTGCCATCAGATACGTTTGGTCCCTTCACCACAAACCGATTGACACGATTCTGGTGAAAGAGACCGCCCTGCAGTTGAAAGTTTGTGCCATTCGTCAGCTGCACTTCCATGCCGGTGATATTTGTCGGCACAGCGTACATGCTGTTCCATGTGGGCGACAGCTGTGAAGAGAAGCAAAAATGCGAGAATGGTCTTTGAGTTAGTTGTTCGCAAAAAGGCAGGCAATCAAAGTAAGGGGCGGAACGTTAGCGGGGGGTTATGGGACTGTGCACTAGGCACTAGCAGCTAGCTAGGGGTGTGTCTGCCCAGACACCAACATCATTGGCGTCAAATGAGATACACTAACTGGCCAAGGGTATACACAATTCAAACCACTTATAATTCGTATATCGAGCATTTTTCTTATATAAGTACTTTCGCATCCTGTTCAAGGACGTAATCCCCACTGTAAAGCAATCTTTTGGTATTTATGAAAGTTCGAATATGGATAGTGGCTTGGCTTGTAGTAATTATATATTATATAGATTATTATTTATAATTCTGAGACATATCGAGCTTGCATTATTTCTATGCTATGGAGTAGTAAATTCGAACACTGCTCGATAGATGCCAGAAAAACTGTTGCAATCAAATGCAGTCGAGTGAATTATTTTCTGCTGATAATTAGAACAAAGCATCATTCAACAATAAAAAGATGAAGATTAAAGATGAAATCATTTGATAGACATTGATGCATTGGAAAGGGCATTAAAGGTTTCTCGTTGGTTGTCTTGTTTTTTTTCTTTTGGCTTTTAGTTGCTTCTATGCATGTGTACATGTGTGTGTGTGTGTGTGTGTGTGTGAGTGTGCTGATCTTTTGTTGCTGTGACGCTTGACTTACATTTCTTGTGCCCGGCACTTGGTATTATTTTTAAATGTCTGTTGTCGCGACAACAGCAATTGCAACAACAACAACACCATCATCATCAGCAGCAGCAGCAACAGCAGCACCAGCACCACCAACAGCAGCAGCAACAATTGCAGCAATGCTGCAGACAACGGCAAGTTGACCGCAACGTTCATTGCTCCAGCCCCGAGTCGCTGTCTGTGTGCCAGTGTGTGCGTGCGTGTGTGTGTGTGTGTGTGTGCTTGCGAGCAATTTTCTCATTAAATTAAAAGAAAATAGTTTGACTCCCAAGTGCTGGGGTGACAAGCACTATAAGAACAACAATGGGCTGGCTGCTGTCGATTGGTGGTTTTGTGTTGATGTTGATTGTGCGCCTCAGTTTCAGAACGCAAGTGAGACTCCATGTTACAGTCGTGGCCATACAGTCAACGGTCAAAATATTAGTAACGAACAACTTATGGTATTACTTTTTTATCCTTTAAATTTAGGAGAAATTGTGAGAAACAAATTTGATCAAGGTTGGTCGGAGTATCTTGGTGGTCATGGTCAACACTTGTACCACAACTTAGTAAATTATTCTCAAACTTTAATTTTAATAAATAATATTCCTTAATAGTATCGTCCTTAAAGTTCACAAAAAAAAAAAAACACTTGAATTGGCCACTGGATAAATTTTGCGGTCGGACGAATCCCAATATTGTTGTTGTAAATGGTGGCCGAGGCTCTCAAAGTGTAGAATATAAATCTTTATTAGCAGCAAATTTGGCACCCGATATTATCGGTTTCTACATAAATAAGTTATATTCCGATTCCATAAACCAAGTTAAACTGTTAACTTTGATGTCAGTTAACAGTTGTACTTAACAGCAGTAGCTTACAATTCTCTGGTAAGCATAACGCGATGCTAGTTACTAGAACATTCTTTAATTTCTCATGTCAAAATCAAAATAAACATCACATTATTTTCTTCAGCTTACTTCGTGATCAGTTGCGATCAACTTTGATTATACGCAAGATTCACTTAGCATCGCTTTCAAGTGCAATTACTGCACATTATATAATCTACAACAAACTGCAGCCCACACACGCATAGCATGTGTGTATGCATATGTGTGCGTAGTTTTATAAAGTTATCGCTGTGGAAATACACTTGGAGGAGGAGCGCAGCAGGTCTACGTGCTGGGCTGAGTGTCTGCTTGGCTTCCGCATAATTGTCGTGAATTCATCATCATTCAGCAACAACAGTGAGTCGACCGCCCGCTCCATATTTGGTTCACAATATGTTCGAAAAAATGGGTGGCCGGGGGGGTGGGGTAGTCTATTGTGACTTAGATGGCAGCTGGCACCTGACACCGACAGTCCAATCTGCCCATAGCTACAAATGACTCAATTTCCTTTTAACCGTTAACTGTGAAATTACTTAAATATAAATTTACATATACTTTGATATTTAATGGCTAAGCATTATTTTACAGTTGCTGATATATAAGTGAACCAATAAAAGATGATTGCTTATCTTGCTTTTCGGCACAATAAAAACAAATGAAACTTTTTATACAGCTTTTTTTGGAAGATAACTAATTCTTATGCTATCTTTACAAACTCTGCCCATTTCATCATCCAATCTTTGTAAATGTTTTTGCCTCGTGTCAGGCGCTCATCTTTGTCGTGCCTGGGGTTCAATGGTTTGCTGTTTGCTCTACGCCCAGCTGCAACAATTTCGTGAGACGCACTTGTTGTTATTATTCCTCCCTCGCCCCTCTATCGAAAGAGCGCGAGTGCGAGTACGAGCGAGAACGAGAACCAGAGAGAGAGGGAGAGCTAACTAACATCTTTCTGCACTGATTTTCTCAGACATTTGCTGTTTATTATTATTATTATTATTATTGTTATTCTTCTTTCGTCTTCTCTACTCTCTTCCCTGTCTGTTTGGGTGCTGGCAGTTGACTGTTGTTCGACTGCTGCTGCTCCTGCTGCTGCTGCTGCTGTTGTTGTTGTTGTTGTTGTTGTTGTTGCAATTGTCGAATTCGTCCCCACTCACACGCACACAAATACATACATACGCATAAGTATGGGCGCAATTTCTTACGATTGCTCCAGTTTTTTTTTTTTTTTTGTTTCTTTCTGTTTTGTTTTTCTTTGCCTTGATCTGTGTTCGTCGTCGCTGGCCAAAGCGGAAATCTCAATTACGTTCTGTTTGTTGTTTTTAACTTTACTTTGCCTTGCTCCACCCCGCCTGGCCCCACTCAGCGTGACGTATAAGTTGATCGTATGCCAAAAACAAAATTAAGTGAGAGAGCATCAGAGAGAGAGAAAGGGAGAGAGAGAGAGAGAGGGCAACACACAGCTGTTTTACTTTATGAACTTTTTAGGGGCCAAAACTGAAGCGAATCGACATAATAAACTATGGATACAAACAAATATAGCTATAGCTATTGATATATCTATATCTACAATATATATGTTAGCTATATTTAGAGTGCTTACGTCGTGTTTGTGACTGTGTTTGTGCTTCTATGCGTGCTTTTTTCATACTTTTTACCACGGACTGCACTTTTCTCCAGATTCCGCTGCCCATTTTCCGGCGCATTTTTGTCGCCGTCGAATTTATTTTTAGAGAGCCTAACAACTGAAAAATCAGAGATGACGGACTTAAGGGCATGGTGTATAGGTGTCCGGGTGGGGGATGAGGAAGGGGTGGTGCTGTTAGGCGGAAATAGCAGACGACGTTTGGCTGATTTATGTGTGCGTGTGTGTGTATGTATGTATGTGTGTATGCATGTATAAATAAGCCAAACTGAAATCCAATTAAAAATAAATTATGATGTGCATTTGCGTTGAAGATTTTGCGGCACATGGTGAGAATTTTTTTCTCTTTTCTTTTTATTTTATTTTTTTTAGATTTTGGGCACACACACATAAACACAGAGAGAGAGAGAGAGAGAGAGAGAGAAATAGAGAGAAACATATGTGAGCCGCATGGCTGGGCAGGATTTTCCAGCAGCGTGAAACTCGCCTTTTTTCTGCTCACGTTCACGTATCTGAGAGATACGATTGTATTTACGAGTCTACGTGACGTTCGCTTCGCACATTGCATCTACACGCACACAGTGCACACAGTCCAGCCAACAGTTTGTAGTTTTCCAATATTTTGAATCTCACTCTCTCTTGCCTTCAATCTGTTCTCTTTTACGCCGCTCTCTTTCTGACCGTCGTTTCTCACATATTTTTTTAAAATATAATTCATTAATCCGTTCAGCAACAAATCGAGAAACTTTTCTTATTCGAGTTGTTTCTAATATTCTCAAGTTTTGAATTTGCTCCCTCACCTTCACTTCTGTAGTGGCAAGTAAGTGCAAATAGCAGCAGTTCCAGTTCTACATATACAGGTAATATACAGGGTATGTTATGTGCAGAATATAGCACACTTGGACAGCGTCTACATAAATATAAGCAGACATAAACTAAGACTACAACAAAAACCACATAATTCAAATGGTATTCAGATCAATCGCAAATAGTTTCTCAGATGACGCACAAATAGCCGGAAAATAAAGAATTGTTTAACCAATGGAATTTACCCAAAATAATGTTTTAATAAACTTTGATTTTATTGTGCGCATATCCTCGACCTGACTGAATTGATAATAAATTAAATGTGTTATACAAATCAAGCATTTTATGCACATATTTGTTTATTTCCTTTGCCAGTGCTGAAAATGGCTTTGGATAATACACAGATAAAAGTATCTTTAACTATGCGATAAGTACTTAAATATAGCTATAAGCACTTGATATCGTTGCAAATGGAACATCTGGAGACCCACTCAAAAACATTCACATTTTGTTGCACCTCCTGCCGTGTTGCACATAGTGTGTGGGCGGGAAAGAGATAGACACATTTGCCACTTGGTGCATTTTAGTATCACTCATACCCAATTCGAATTTCCCATTTCCCTTCGCATTCGACTTAAGTAGTTTTAGTAGCCATTTGAATGGTATTTAAACAGTCATTTCTAAAACAAACACATACAGACACACACATATACACACACAGCCATACGCACACACACTCGCATTATCTCATTCTCGTTCGCTTAATATCTTCTTGAATATGTTTGAGTGTGTTGCATGTTTATATCTCGCCGAGGAATGCGCACGAGCTGCATTGTAAAATGTGAAAATGTCGAAAGATCGTTTATAGTTTTATATTTTCAGCATTTGCCGTCCAATATACCCTGCACAAATGTGTGAAGGGTGTATCACTATAATATCATCATAAACTTTGCGATATTCTAAAAGGATTTAGGTTAGGATTTAGTATTAGAGTATTCTCTGGCAGAAAAGTTTGCCAAAAGCCTAATCCTGAAAGTTTTCCCCCACAAATCTTATCTACAGAATTTAAAGTCCATCGATTGTGCTTTGATAATCCTTCTACCGGAATTCCCCAAACTAGACAGTCTCGTGACAAAAATACCATTTTGAATTTTTAAAGAAAAAAATGGAAAGTCTTTAATTGAATAATATTTTTCATTTTTCTGATACATTTCGAGGAAGTCGCGCTTAAAGTGTTGTTATCAAAGTTAAAATGCCCAATACCATATCTTCGCTAAAACTGAGTCGATCTAAGAGTTATGTTTAATATTATGCAGTCTTTTCCATTTATAATAATTCAAAATTATAACTTACAAATTCCAATTCCATATATAGATTTATAAGTACAAAAAATGATATAGTCGCAGCAGAAAGTGACTTTTATATTTAAGGGGTATCTGCTAGTCAAGTACACTCGCTTGCAGTTGCATTTTTACTTGATTCGTCAACTTCGCACATTGCCCACTAAGTGAAAGGGGGAAAGAGGGTGCTTTGACCAGAGCGTGGGTGTTGCTCTTGTTGTGTGTGTGTGTGTTGCTACAGTAAATACGCTTTTCAGCTATCTATAAGATGCCGATGCACACACACACACAGCTTGCAGCTTTTTATTGTTGTGTTTAAGCAGCAATAACAATAACAACAACAAGTATTAAGAACAAACATAATCACACTTGTCACGTCATATCAGCGAGAGCGACAGCGAGAGCGACAGCGACAATTGGCTGCTGCTGCTGCTGCCGGCACGCCCACATCCGGTCTAACGCCCATGGGCTTAGACGCTGTGCGTTTAGTTAAATAGATATGTAGTTAAATGCTGTAATGCAGTAAAAGTGACAGTTATCAGCAAAACGCATCCGGAAACAAAAACAACAATAGCAACAATAGCAACAACAGCAATAAGAACTTCTTTTGAGCGCCAGTCGAACTCAAAACTAAACACTCGACACACACACACACACACATAGGACACACACCCGACACACGCACGTATATATAGTACACCTGACTCATTAGCATAACCAGTTGAACGGGTCGGTGGTTCATGAGCTAGTTCATTTCGCATTGCTGCTGCTGCTGCTGCTAATTGGCGCCTGAGCTTCGGGTTTTGTTTACCTTTTGATTCAATGATGAATTGCGTACATTATACCTATACACACACACACACACACACATGCATGCAAGCATTCGCTACCTATATAATTTTTGGCCAAGAAATTTGACAGTGCCATCCATTTAAGAAGCAAATGTGCCAATAACAAATACCAACAACAAAAAACAAAACCAAAAAAAATTAAATCAAACAACTGGCGAAAGACACATACAATATACAAACGAGTTCTATTGGATTTTGACTGCTGCATAGTTATATAGATTGAGAGCAGGAATACCTCTACACTTTTTAATGAGTCGTAATTAATGCGATTTGGTGACTCAGGCAACAATATGAGACGTTATTTTATTTATGTATTTCTTTCGAAATCAAAAGTTTAGCTCAAACTTGCAAACTTGGCATACTCTATGTATTTGAAATATATATATAAATAAGTCACCAAATGCAAATAAATTTACTATTATACCATAATATATTTCTTAAATTTGTATGAAAAGTGCATAAATTTATTTATTTATTTATTTTTCATTAACTGTTTTTGATAGTATTTTATCAAAGGGTTTTGCGGCCGGCAGATTTTCTTTCTTTTTTGCCGCAATAAATTAAGAGCATTTCGCTTATGTGCCGATTGCTCTGTCTCTGTTTCTATATGCATTAAATATATGTATATATATACATATCTATCTCTGTCTCAATATCTATATCTCTGTCTCTATCTCTATGATTCAACTGCGTCTTTGTCTCTGACTCTTATGTGCCTCCAGACTGGGTGTCTGTCAATTAATATATTGGTCCGGTAAACGATCCTAACTCGTATCTCTTATTAGCTGCACACACATACATACATACACAGACATAGAGGTATTTATAAATAGCGCAAAAATTGAACATGGCCTCAAAAAACAACAAACAAAAAAAACAACAAAAAAAATGGCTCACTTGCAAACATTTTGAATTATTTTCGAATCATTCCGACTCGATTCGAATGAGTTGTTGTTGTCGAGCACAGTTCGACGAGAGCAGTTAAATCGTAGGTGCAAGGGTCAAATTAACAACAACAAGATACACTTCTGATCAAATATTATGCATGCGCTTAAGTTTTCCACAACACGACGTGCCACAAAAGAAGCATTTCCATCTATTCTCTATTTTGAAAAGAGAATGAGAGAAAAATGCAAACGTTCTTTTCGAAACGTAGCCAATTGCAAATCTGTGGCAAATGTGGTAAACTTAAGCCTGTGTCAGATTAAAACTTAAGGATTGCAAATAATTTAAAATTTGATTTCAAGAAACTTACCGTTTTATTATGCGCAAAATCACAGATCACCGTCAATCGATTACAATAGCAATGGATGCAGATGCTTTCCGGCTCCGGCCACGCGGTGGCTGGGGCACAGATTGTGGCAGCCACAAGTAGACACACAAACAAATGCCGCATGATCTCAGCTGAGCTGGGCACGATGAGATGTATGAGGAGGTGGAGGTGGAGCTTTACGTCAGACGCAACAGAATCTTTTGTCGAGAATGTTTGTGTGTGTGTGTGGTTTGGGATGTGTTGTTGGGGTTTGGGCTCTGGGGATGGGAGTTGATAAAATTCGATGTCGTCGGTTTTTTGTTTTTTTGATTTGCACTTCCGCTGATTCAATTAAAGGCGACAAATCGTTGGAGTCCGGCCACGATCCGATCCGTTGCCACTTTCTACAACGCATACATGCACAATGAGCATAAGTATGTGTGCGTGTGTGTGTGTGTGTGTGTGATTTCTTTAAGAATTTCACAAGAGTCGAAATCTTATTGTGCTTAACGCTTCGCTAGCCGCTTATATTATACATATTAATGCTGTTAAGCGTCATCAACAGAAATATTTTATACACAAATTTAACAAACAAAAACAAAAAGTATTTTTTCGCCAACAAAAACTCGAAAACGGAGCGAACGGCAGGCAGCACAACAAAATCGGAACCACTGCCAATCAACCAAACGCTAGCGCATGTAAATTGTGACTGAATTGTGATGTGTGTGCAGCTAAGCTAAAGCGATCTACAATGTGAGCATTACTTTGCGCTCTTTTAACGCTGTTCAGTTCTTGCTCTCCATCTCTCTTGTCTCTCTCTCTTTCGCTTGCTTGCTTGTTAACCTTGTCTAGCTTCTTGGATGGCCTGTCACGTCCCTATGCATGGCTAGGTATGTGTGTGTAAGTGCTGGTGGTGGGAGGCATACACTGTGTAGCTTTTCTTTTAGTCATTGCTCTCTCTCTCTCCCTCTCTCTCTTTCTCTCTCTGCCTTTGTTTATTTTGTAACTTTGATAGAGTCATGCTATATAACTGAAAATAACAATGACAACAGTACGCATATGCTGGAATTAGAAATTGTATAAAAAGTGAGTAATATATAAAATTTGAATTATTTCATTTAATTATTTATATGCTTGATGCAAGATGTGAAGCAACGCTTGACAAACATTTGTGTGATAAGAGTATTTTGTACAGTGTAGTTTCACTGTTCTTATGGTTTTCACAGCTGATCCCATTTAGTTCGCTCTCCCATTCTCTCGCTTTCGGGTTTTTGTTCATACTCTTCATTTATGCTCTCTATCAACTATCAGCTGAGAGCAGTCTGGTTCTTCATAATAATTTATGCAGAGGAACGAAGATGAGTAAGAACAAGATCAACAAGTACAAAGCGTGTACAGACATCCATATGTGTTTGTTA
This sequence comes from Drosophila conformis, assembly GCA_035041375.1. Taxonomy (NCBI): domain Eukaryota; kingdom Metazoa; phylum Arthropoda; class Insecta; order Diptera; family Drosophilidae; genus Drosophila; species Drosophila conformis. The sequence goes on along the minus strand of JAWNLE010001092.1, from coordinate 5,393,123 downwards.
AAGTGTGTGTGCCTTGTGCGTGTGTGTGTGTGTGTATGTGTATATATATGTTTATTCTTGTTGGATTATTTTGACAATAGAGAGTTTTACCAATAAGCTAATAAATCAAGTGATTCAAGTGCAGAAATTTGCTCTTCGATGGGAAAGATATTGGCCTGTACACACATACATACATATATATGTATTTAAGTACATGTATATGTGTGTGTGTGTTTTTTATGCATGGAATGTAATACAAGCGTATATGGACGGATGTCTTTTTGAAATGCTTTTTTTTATGAATTTATTTATTTACTTACTGCATTTAGACAACAACAAAAAAATACAAATAGTAAAAATAGATTAAATTAAATTTGAAATTCAATTTAAATGAAAAATAAAAGAATTAATATTCGTAATCTTAATTCATTTGTGCAAATTTCGGATTCTACTAACTGGGTGTTGTGCCATGCTATGATTCAAGATAAGAGCATAGGCATATGTATATACATATGTATGTATATGTTTGTACATACGTATCTCGCTCCGACAAAAGCCCAATTAGGTACAATTCTATGCATATGTTCGTCTGTATTTAAGTCGCTGCAATTAGTCGATTTGTCTGTGTATGCAAACTAGGTACACTTCAAACTGCTTGCTTGTACATTTGCAAGTTATATAAAGTTATGAATCACTTACCAATCACTTGGAAATTTTTACTTCCTCAGAATTCATAGCTCAAAACATATGTGCGCTATGAATAGTGCGATTAATTATTATTATTTCAAAATCTTTGTTGAGTGAACGTTGTATTATTTGAGTTGCTCATAATAGTAAGAGTTGACTATATATGGCTTTACTCTGGACTCTTTATTCTTATTTATCGCAAGCACACTCACTAATTGTGGTTTCAGTTGAATACGTGGTTCTATTCCGCTTTATTTGCAATCATCAATAAGTCATTAAATTTTCTTTTGAATAAAATACAATTGACAAATATCGATTTACTCACAATTTTGAAACCCTTTCAAAGTTTCTCTGTTAATTGTGATTGCTTTCTCTCTCTCTCTCTCTCTCACACACTCTCTGTCTCTCAATTCAAATTCAACAATATGAGAATATATTGCTGAAGTGCCCACAATTTGCTTCAACTTCAGCCTGTTCACGATGCCATTGTTCAAATAGATAAATCGGTATTATTTTTAGGATTTAACGACGCATGCCATTGAATGAATGAATATATGAATGAATGCTGCTTGGGGTTTTTCTTGGGTAGCTTGGATGGCTATTTCAATTGGGTGACATGCCCGCCCCTAACTTAATTACCGCTATTAGAGACAGTAAAAGACAGCGAGAGTGAGAGAGAGAGAGACGCACTGTCATTCACATCTTCGTTTCGGTAAGTGGAGCGTCGGGCGTCCGACTTGCAATCAATTTGCGTTCCATTTCCATCCGACACACGACACACGATGCAACGGATGTAGCGAACCACCCTCCCCCTCCCGCCTATATGTACCAATGTACCAACTGTCAATGCGGGCTGTTTTCCTGCCCCCCACCTTTCCACTCTCTTTTATTTTCCCCCTCACTCTATTTAAGTGTGTGTGTGTGTGTGTGTGTGTCCGTATGTGTGTATGCCTGGGCCGATCAATTATTAGATCGTTGCATCGGTGATTTTTGGTTTCCAAGCGTTTCAATTGTTCATTGTTGCTATTGCCCCATTTCAGTTCTAAAGTTGATTGTGCGATAAATGCATTGATATCTTATGTACACACACACACACACTCTCTCACACACACATACACATGCACATGCACACGCACTTAAATTATTTTTGGGGACATGGCGGCGTTAGTTTGTTTATGAAAGAACGCATGAAATCAGCCTTACAAAAAAAATAATGCTTATCACAAATAAACTTCTTGTATATTATATATATATATATATATATATATATATATATTTTTAATGAAGTTAGCAGACGAGTGATAAAAACCATTCCGAAATTGCATATATATTAAGATCTATAGCCCAAGCGTCCATGATTTTGTGGTGCTGCTCGTCATGCCGTCAAGTTCAGCTGGGTATTGGCTCTGCCGCAATATGTTGAATGGATGAATGAATGAATTGTGGCAACCTGCAACTTGTTGTTCTTGTTTTCATTTTTTTTTTTATTTTTATTTTTTTTTTTTGCTTCACTGCTGCTGCAGGGCAGCGCTCCATTTGGGCTTCGGCTCTGGATCCCCGGGGCTCGGGCTTGAGGTAACTGCAACTGTGGCTTAGGGTCCATGTCCGGGTCTGGGTCTCGGTCTCGGTCTGGGTCTGGGTCTGATTCTAGCTCCACGCGCATTTCGTTCAATGAAAGCACATATGTATGTGTGTGTGTGTGTATGTGTGGAAACGTGTTTCCCACAGGTAGCGCACACACACGCAGACACACACCTATGCACACAGAAACACACAGGTACATGCTCGCCACAGTTGGTTTCTGTTGTTGTTTTGTTTACGTGTTTGCCGCTTTGCGTTTTTTTTTTTTTGGGGCAAGGGGGTCGCACACACACACACGTGTGCATGTGGTTTACCTTTTTGTGTGTTGCTGCTCATTTCACTGGAAAAGTAGATTCTTTCATTCTTATTCTCATTCGCATTTTCATTTTCATTTCGTTTTTGGTATTGTTTTATTTGCTTTTTATGTAAATGTCCGCAGTTTGTTTGCTTTCCCACTTTGCCCCCTTTCATACAGAAAGTATTTGGCCTGAGTTGTTGGTAAGAGCCGTCATTAGAGCTCCTGCCTCTGCCCCTACCTCTCTGCGCGCCCTTCGATTTGACACACACTTCACTTTTGCCTCCCCACACACACACACAAACACACGCACACGCATGGTAGATATATTTATGATTGTGTATATCTAAATATGTTCACAATACCACGGAAATCAAAACTACAAAACAATTGCAATTGTCCAAAAGTTGGAATATTTATTGTTAATTCTTGTTGCTGGATATATATTTTCTAGGTTATAGAATTATCTACTGCTTAGCCAATTAAGAAGATAATATCTAACTACATGTACACACATACATATGCACACACATTAATAACAAAAAATGCATTCAAACATTTTTATTTTGTTATGTGCATTTAAGATTCAGATTGAAAATCGAACAAATTTATTGTTTATTTAGTCTATGATTTTGGCAAATACACACATATATATATACACATATGCATGTATGTATGTGTGTATAATATAATTCGGAAAACCCTAAGTGAATATATCATCATTTGCCTCATCTACCACATGTTTATTACTGGGAACCACGATGTTTGTGTGTGATATCTTCTACTAAGTGCTACATGTGCGTGCTTGTCTGCAGCCAATTTAAACACGCGCGAGACGGAGAGAGAGAGAGAGACAGAGAGAGAGAGAGAGAGAGAGCAGTAGAGGGCGAGCGAAAAAAGCTGCGGGTTTAGTCACCTGCTGTGAAAAAGGGACCGCTACGTGCTCTTTCCGCTTGCCCATCCCGTTGCCTGACCCACAACTCAAACGCTCGGACGTGACCTTTGGTCAAACCCTCTGGTCAAGGAGTGTGGGAAGTGTATGTGTGTGTGTGTGTGTCCGTGAGAGAGAAAGAGGGGCAGAGCGAGAGCCGAAACAAACGTGTCGGGCAGCCTTTGATGCTGCCTGATGCTCTGATTGGATTTCACACAGTGCGTTATAAATCAGATCTGATCAGATTCTTCTTTTGTTCTTAATAATCTTGCAGAGAGCATTACAATTTTGCCATGACATGTTTAACGCATTGAAGGACATGTCGCCGACTCCATAATTATATATATATATATATTTATATATATATATTTAGATATGTATGTATTTAATATACACTTGATCACCAAACTATCCGAGTCGATATAGCCCTGTTCGCATTCAGTTTTAAAGTTACTTTGGGGAGACTTGAAATACATACGTCGTATTGCAGCAGCCAGTGCATATATATGTCGAAACCGGCTGAATCGGATTAATATAGCATTATCTGTATGTATTCAAGTAGTTAATTCATATTTCAGGAACTTGTTTGTTTACCAAGATATCTGAATATCACTCGTTGCAGATAGCCAACCTAATTAAATATACAAATATTCTTGATTATGACAACGATTCGATATTGATACAAGCAAGCCAGTTAATCAGTATGTTGTGACTTTAACTAGGGTTTATAAATGTAATAGACTGCAAATTTAATGTGAACTTGGATAAGTTTGTGGAATCATCCATTACTTAACATATACCTCAAAATCAATAAAAATCGATATTGAAGCAATGATTTCTCTCGCGCTCGATTTCTACTCGCTAAACACATTTTTAACTGATTAATTTATGCGTTTTTTTCTTCTTCTTGCAGCTCGCAGTCGAATGAACGGCAGTTTCTCAAGGATTTCATTAGCGGGGCACCGGGTTCCTCGGGAGCTCGCTTGGCCGCCTGGCTGCAGCCGGAGTCGCGACTGGATCCCAATAAGTAAGCCAAATACTACTTATAATAGTATTAGTATCTTAGATATAACTGCAAGTATACATACGAGCTCTCTCGACTATGGTATTCTTAGGCAGCCATAGTCAGTCAGCTATGTTTTGTATTTAATAATAACACACGAATCGCATTTCCTTTTGCTCCTGTGCAGATGTGAGCTGAACACGATAACGGAACCGTTGCGATACGGTTGGCCCACACAGGTGACTGTCACCATACGGGATCAGTATGGCGATGCTGTGCTTGTGCCCGAGCTAAAGGTGGAAATCAAGGCCATACCCACCGGACCGGATCGCAGTGGCGTTTCCCACGGCGGCGGCAATCTAAAGATGCGACGCATCTCCTACGCGGAGGAGAGTATTGGCAGCCATACGACGTTCGGGCATAGTTTGGGCGCCCAGCTGGGTGGAATGGCGCCGCCGCCACGTCTCAACTATGAGGCGACCACCAAGGAGAAAATGTGCTTCAAGGCGATCACATTCATGAAACCCTACACAAATTATTCGTTCGAGGAGCTGCGCTTCAGCAGTCCCATCCAGACGCGAACGACGGAAACGCTTCACGCCCAGGACATGGAGGATGGCACATTCAGTGTCCACTGGACGCCCAATTCGGTGGGCAGCTACTGTCTGGCCGTCACCATCGATGGCATACCACTGGAGGAGGTCTACCGCGTTGAGGTCAAAGAGGGCGTCCTACCGCCACCCACCCAACGCTCGAATGCGTCACGTCGACCGCAAGCGCCGAGCAAGCTGCGTCGCTTTCAGGCACGCCACAGTGCCGGACTGCGGATACGCTCGCATCCGACGCTGCAATCGGAGCAGGTGGGCGTGGTGCGGCTGGGCGGCATCATTACGTTCATCGATGAGATCGAGAACGATGATGGCATCTGGCTGCGTCTATCCACGGAATCCATACGCCAGCACTGCACCATGGGCTGGTATCCAACGGAGGCTTGGTGCCTCCAATTCAATCAGCATCTCGCTCGCACTCTCCTCCAGCCGGTCACCGAAAATGGCAGCAAGGCTCGAGCCAAGGCAGCTGCTGCTGTTGCTTCTGCTGCTGCTGCTGCTGCCGGTGAACCGTTGGAGGCGCCATCAACGACGAGTCCCTGCGGCAGTGCTGCCGACAGTCCCGCCACCAGTCCCGGTCCCAGCAGTCCCAGTAAATACGTCAAATCGCCCACAGAGCGCAAAATCTTTGAGCTGCCCGCAGCAGTAGCAGCTGGACCAGGACCAGGAGCCGCAGCAGGAGCAACAGCTGGAGCCGCAGCAGGAGTAGCTTCCGCACCATCCGCATCGACAAATCCGTTTCTGCTGCCCATTAAATCCGTCGAATTGCAGCCAGAGGCGGATAATTCGCTGGCGTCCACCGCCGAATTGCTGCCCGGCAATTTGGGATCGGCCATTGCGGGCGTTGTAGGCGGCGGCGCCATCAAATTGCAGGCGTTGCAAAAGTGGTTCAAGGGCGATGCCCTCGATCCGGCCACACAGGCAGCAGCAGCAGCAGCCGCCACGGCTCCAGCAGCGGCCTCGCAGTCTGCCGCCTCGGTGTCTGTGCGTGATCTGGTGCGCGTTATGGGTGCCGTCCACGAGCAATCGTCGCCGCTGCCACGTGGCAATGGCAACAGTCGCGAACAGGAAACGAGCAATGCCGTCACCGTCGCCGCCGAGTCCGACTTTGATGTGGCCAGTGTACGACGCATGAATTATACGGCCAGTCAGACGGCAGCCCTGCTGTCAACACCAAAGCATACTCCCCGACGCAGTGCTGCACTCGGCTGTGCACAAGAATCATCGCTGCCGGCGCCGCCGGCTGCATCACAGCTGGCACAGCTGGAGGATGATATGAGCATGCTGCAGATAATAACGACAACGACAACAACAACAACAGCAGCCGGCAGCGAAACGCAAAGTGAACTGCAAATTGGCGTTAGTTTGGCGGGCAGCAGTTCGGCAACGGGAGCTGCAACAGGTGGCGCCGCATCGAAACGGAGCAGCAGCAGCAGCACCATGATGGGTCCCATAAAGAGAGCGATGCCGCCATCGTTTGCGGAGAGCATACGTGCCGTATTTGCGGCGCTGCTGTGGCATGAGGGTGTCGTACACGATGCGATGGCCTGTGCCAGTTTCCTCAAGTTTCATCCCGGGCTGCCCAAGGAGGGCGCCACTGTGATGACACGACGCGATGCGAACGATGCCAGCCGATTGCAGCTGTCGCGCGAACAAAAGGCACAACAGCGCCATTCCGTTGAGGTGGCCAATGCCGGTCATTATCTCAATATACGTCCATCGACGCTGGAAACGCTCACCAAGAGCGGCAACTGCTCGCTGCACAATCGCAGCAAGCATCGCAAGAATACACCACTCACTGCTGCCACAGCTGCCTCTGCTGCTGCTGCTGGCGAGGATCAGTCGCAGCATCAGCAGCAGCAGCAAAAGCTTCAAGCGCTGCCAGAGCTGGTTAGCGTGTTGCCGCCGGCGTTGCGCTGTTTGGTTTACCTGTGGGAGCAAATCTGTGCCGGCTGTGTACACATTGTCCAATCGAATGCGCTCGAGCATCGGGAGCAGCGTCTGTTGTCGCCAGGTGGACGCGACGCCAACGGTGAACTCGATGGCAAGGAGTGCAAATCTGGTGAACTTGGTGCGGACACCAAGGATCCTAGCAAGAAGTGCAAGCGCAAGAAAAAGGATGACGGAAGCTGGTGCGAAATCTGTGAGCTCTTTCTGCCCATGCCCGTCACATATCACATGCGGATCGCCCATCCCGGCTGTGGCAAGTCCGCCAAAGGCAAAGGCTACAATTCTGTGGGCATCTTCTGCGAGGGTTGGGCTGGCAATTGCGGCGAGGGCGGCAAGGGCGCCTCCAGCTGGTTTCTCATGTGCGACGCCTGCCGCGACAAGTATCTCGCCAGCAGTCGCAGTGCCAACAATATCAATAGCGTCGCTCAACAAGCCGCCAATGCAGGTATGCATTCCTAGTACCTCCTACTCCTCCTCCTCCTCTTCTCCCTTGTCAGACAGGCAGATAAGCAAGAATGAACGCTTAGATTACACACCGAAGGTTACATACCCATGCAGCTACCTTGAAAGACCAAAGGAACCCTCCTTTTTTGCCTTCTGCTAAATGATAAGATAGCGATAAGCAAGCGTTACTTTTATGATATGCTATAGTTTCTTGAAAATTGTTTTTTTTTTATTTTTTATATATATATATATTGCCTTGGATAGGGACAATAATTTTTAAATGATTTCACAAACATTTTACCAAGCAAAATCAAAGTATTCCAAGTCAATAGATCAATCTTTGGTCATAGGAGTCTGCCTAAATCAGTTATTGGTGGCAATACCAACCAAATAGCTTCCAATTAACATAATTGTGATTAAATGATCAAGTATTTTCAAGATATTTCGTAGTCGAGCACTCTCGACTGTGAGTTTCTCACTTGTAGACATCTGATTTGTAAACTTGATTTGTACTCATTTGCAGCAGCGGAAATGAACCTGTTTGGAGTGAAGACAACAACGCTGATAGCCAACTCGGAGGTCTACACAACCATGCGAGAGAATGCGACCTTTTTGCTCGAGCTGTGCTCCTCCTCCTCAGCCTCGTCAGCGAACAGCCTGCAGTCTGCTGGCAACATTGGCAGCCAGAAGCGATCGCCGCAGCAGCAACAGCATCAGGTGTCGATGGCAATGCCAGTGGTAATAGAGCATCAGCATTTGGGTATGCCCGATCTCAATTTGAGCAGCAAGCCGAGCACCAGTCGGGCCGAGTCCGCCCGGAGCAGTCGGATCGGCCGTTTAAGCGGCAAGTTTACGCCCTTTCGCAAGAGCTTTGTGGGCGTGCCGCCGGCAACGCCAGATAACGTTTGGCTGGCGCCCGACAGCTTCGCCTGCCTCGAGTGCCTGGGCACCGCCGCCCACGAGGATCTGCCCTACGAGATGCTCGGCCTGGGCGCCAATGCCAACGAGAATGGCTTCGATCGGGTAAGTTCTGAGCAAACAATGTTCATTCATTTATCTGGCGGCTACACTCAGAGAAAAATTGCGTTGAATTTTAGAAATTCGCCTTACTTTGGGCGCCACCGGTTGCTCACTTTATTATTTGTGACTTTTCTTAAGTATTACAAATATTTCAAATAGTTTATAAATAAAGTCAAACAACTTAATTTGAAAAAAGCTGTCTCCGGCGCTATGAAGTATATTTATGTATTCCTTATCAGAATCTCCACTTGACTCGATTAAGCCATATCCCTGTCATTCAGTTTCGAGGCTATCCTGATGAAACTTGGCATATTTTCGACTTTTTGCTGCAGTCAGTACATATGTGGGAGCCGGCGGGATCGGATCACTATATCCCATAGCTCTCACAGGAACAATTGTTAAAAAGCAGAATCAGTAATTCATCAGTTCATCAGTTGTTTTTATCGATCTGCATTAATCGATGTTATCGCTGTCACAGCAGTCCAATTCCACTTTTCAAGTCTCTAGCCTCAAGGCTTGCACTAAACCAATATACTTGTCTAAGTCCGGTATCAGAGAATTAAAATCCCGTAACATTTAGTAAATTCTTTTTGTAATCCTTAAAATATATTTATTACTGAAATATTTATATTTTGTCAATTCGAACAGCCGCTTTCGGAGATCTCGTACGAGTCGTGTGATCCGAACAACTATGAAATTATGTCCGGATCGGTGGCGAATGCGCCAACAGTCACTGGCGGCACACTGTCCAAGTTCCATCGCAGCTACTCCATGGGCCAAGGCTGGGCAGCTGTGGCGCAACAACAACATCAACACCAACAACAACAGCAGCAACAGCAACAACACCAGACGACGGCAGCTGCAGCATCAGCGGTTGTTGTGTTGCCATTGGAGGCACAGCCCAAAGTTGTCTATCGGAGACGGAACAATTCGACCAGCGAGGGCGATGGCTCCTTGCTCATTTGCTATCCGTCGGAGCATCTGCGACGCCTGGTGCCACAGAAGCTGCTCGCCAGCGTTGCCGTGCTGCATGCCACCAACACCATCAATGCAAATGACCCGCAGTCCAAAGCAGCAGCCGCTGCCGCTGGCACAGATTCCAGCAAGGAGCAGTCAGCTATTAGCGGTAGTCCCGTACCGGATCCGAATAGCGCACTGCTCACCCGACCGGCGATGGCATTCATCACGCAGAAACACGAACTGGAACGATTGCGTGGCGCAATGCGTCGCAGCCTGCGGATTGCCACTTGTCGCATCTATGCGCTGCAGGCGCTCAACTGGCTGCTGCGTAGCGTCACCCAAGGCGTTTGCCTGCACGATCTGATGTGGTGGTTCGTCAGCTCATTGGCGCAGGGCAGCGCCGAGTTGATCGATGGCAAGTATGAGGATGCTGGCGAACCGGCGCTGGAGCATCCGGTTGCCTATACACAGATCAGTGGACGTTTCGCCCATCTGATTACCCAATCGCTGCATGTGTTGCTCCAGTCGGTGGCTGATTTGACGTTGCACTTGCCACTCGGTTCGCCGCTGCAGCGTGTGGCCATTCAGTGCTTTGGCATTCGGTTCCGTCAGGCGGACCATCAATTTCTGCATAGCTCGCATGTCTTTGGCAACATATCCAAGATATTGTCCAAGTCGGATGAGCAAAATGATGCCATGGCCGTTTCCACAATGCTGGCTGCCGCCGCCGCTGGCGAAACCCATTGCGATGCCGAGCACAATATAGCAACTGCCAGCAATCAGCACCATATAACCGCGGGCAGCAGCGCGCCTGGTGGCAAGGTCATCTCCTACACGGACCTAGCCGGCATGTTCGAGGTGACGGTCTCATCACGACCCGCCATGGCCGAATCTCTCACGGACAACTCAACGGAGACATTCTGGGAGAGCGACGAGGAGGATCGCAACAAGTGCAAGATCATTGAGCTCTCCATGAGCAAGCTCACCTATGCCTGCAAATTTGTGCTCGTCCACATCGACAACAGCCGCGACATTCAGGTGGGTAAACACTCGATATTTTGAGTGTTATCATTTACGGATCTCGAGACTATAAGACTATAGGGCTCAAAATTTGCGAAATCGACAAATCTTTCAGATCTTTCTTTCTTATTTGATTTGCAGAACAAGGTGCTGAATGTGGTGTTCTATGCGGGTCAATCGCTGGGCGACACGAATCTAATCAAATCTGTGGACGTGGATCCCAAGGCGTGCATTTGGATTGCAGCCAAAATCAGCGACGAGAGCTGCACACACTTTCGCCTCGAAATGCACGGACCGGAGAATACGCTCCGTGTGCGTCAAATCAAACTGCTCGGACTGCCCAGCTATCAGCAGGGCATCGGCATCGGCATCGGAATCGGTGTTGGAAATGAGGATCAACAGCATACCGAGCATCATCGCTCCAATCTGCGTCTGGCGCATGCCGCACGCATCCAACAGCAAATCTGCGAAGCGGAAACGTTGCGCGTCTTCCGTCTGATCACTGGCCAGGTCTTTGGCAAGCTCATCAGCAATGTGAGCGATGCTGTCGCATCAACGGGCGCACCTGGTTCTGGATCTGGGTCACAGGATGCGGCCAATTCGATGTTAGCCGACTCGCTGGATCTGCGCGAGCACATGGTCGGCATTCTGTTCTCACGTAGCAAATTGTCGCATCTCCAGAAGCAGGTGATTGTCCACATTGTGCATGCCATCAAGAAGGAGGCGCAGCGCGCCAAGGAGGAATGGGAACTAGCGAATCTGACTCATGTGCTCAAGCATCAATCACCACCCGCAACAGCAGCAGCAACAGCGACAACGACAACAACGTCGGTTGTCAACCCAACAACGGCGCCAATTGCCACGTCCGGCGATAGTAGCTCGGAACGCAATCGGGCACCGGACACCTATTGCTTTGAGATGCTCAGTATGGTGCTGGCGCTGTCGGGCAGCGTTGTCGGTCGTTCCTATCTGTCGCAGCAGCATGGCCTGCTGCGGGATCTGCTCGGACTGCTGCATACGGGTAGCGATCGTGTCCAGCGTCAGGTGACGGCACTGTTGAGACGCATTCTGCCCGAAATCACGCCGGAGAGCTTTGCCGATCTGTTGGGCGTACAACGGCTGCCGCCAGCCGATTACAGCATTGCGCATCAGAGCGCCAGTGACTTTGATATGAGTCGATTGGGACTGTTGGACATCTTTCTGGCCGTCATTGCCAAGTCGCTGCAGCTGCAGGTCAAGGTAAAGACAAACACGGCGAATTCAGCCACCGGCAGCGGCGGCGCCAAGTCCGGGCAGGTGGAGAAAACACCTGCATTTGTGCGACTCTGCAGCTCGCTTGATCTGTCCGTACAGCTGCTGCGATCGCGGCCGATGACAGCGGAGCATGGATCGGCAGCAATTATAGGCAACGATCCATTTCGCTTTGACCCAATGCCCCCGAAGAAGGAGACGACCAAACGGAATCTGAACCAGCGCTGGTTTCTTAACGGCCTTATCTCCACCAAACAGGCAGAGAGCATCATTGGCCTCATACGGGATCTGGCAAGCGTAAGTCATTGAATACTCACTCGGCTAGCCTAATCAAATTTCACATATGCAGGGCAAGCTGAGTGACAAGTGGTCACAGATCACCAAGGCGGCCATCGCTGAGTCTGTGCTGAATCTGACACGACTCGAGGAGATCTATCGCACGCCGGAGCATTGCACAAAGACGGCGACACTCTGGCTGGCGCTGGCCAGTCTCTGTGTGCTGGAACGGGATCACGTTGAGAAACTCTCCTCCGGGCAATGGTCGAAACTCTGCGACACGCGACCCATGTGCACCAATCACGATGATGGCGAAACAGCGGCCATCATTCAATGCGAGACATGCGGTTCACTCTGTGGCGATTGCGATCGCTTTTTGCATCTCAATCGCAAGACGCGCTCGCACAAGCGTACAGTAAGTCAATCAGAAAATATAACAATCAGTCTGATTGATTCATTTATCAGTCCAATAGTTAATTTATTAATTAGTTAAGCACTAATCTGTTCAAAGCCAGTTAATCAATTAAACAGTTAGTCTGACAATCAATAAAAAAAAGCCAAGTGATCAGTCAAATTAGCCAGTAATAATTATAACAAGCGGTTGCTCAATCACTCACTTAATCAATCAATCCAGCAACCAGTCATTTAATCAAAACATCAATGAGTCTGCTATTCAGTCACTCAATCAAACACTTTAGCCTGTTCATCAAATCATCAAAACTAATTGTATCAATCAAACAATCGATTAATCAATCGAACAATCTGTAATTTAATCAACTTATCAACAAGTCAGCCTTTTGAAAGCTTTATTTTGAATTAATACAACAAACTTAATTCAGGAACGATATAAAGTTTAATAGGAATAGATATTGAGTCTAGAAGTTATCCTTTTTTAACATCACTTGGATTTTGCTTAGACGAATGATTGACGCCAAGCAATTAATTGTATGCCTCGAAGGGCGAAAAATTCAAATATGTAACGAATTCATTAAGATTGTTCCTTGCTGCTGCTGCCAATTCTGTTATACAATGAATCACTTAATGTATCTCTAGCTACTTAGTCAATCATCAAAACTCTTTTTATCAATCAATCAGTCAACTATTTTACTAACCAATAATAGTCAAAAGAATCAATTAATCAATCAATCAATCAGTTACAACCAATGTGTCTATTATTCAGTCACTCAATCAACCAGTCAATATCAAAATCAACAACTTTTGGTTTTTTCTTTGTGAAAGGTGTGCAAGGAGGAGGAGGAGGCCATACGTGTGGAGCTGCACGAGTCCTGCGGACGCACTAAACTCTTTTGGCTTCTAGCTTTGGCCGACTCGAAGACGCTGAAGGCCATGGTGGAGTTTCGCGATGGTAGCCACACTATTATTTCTGGCCCACAGGAGGCTGTGGGCCGCTGTCGCTTTTGTGGCCTCACCGGCAACTCGGGCCTGCTGGAGATCGGGAACGTGTGCGCCGATGCACAGTGCCAGGAGTATGCCTCCAATTCGTGCCTCAAAACGAAGCCCTGCGGCCATGCCTGCGGCGGTGTCACCGGCGAGCGCAAATGTCTGCCCTGTCTGCAACACGTCTGTCATGTGCGCGAGAACGAGCTGGCCGAGGAGCTGCGCGATCCGAAGCTCACCCAGGATGCCGACGACATGTGCATGATCTGTTTCGTAGAGGCTGTCTCCTGTGCCCCAGCCATACATGTAAGATGCGTGAGGTCACATTACCATAGATGAATCTCTATCCGTCTCTCTCTCTCTCTCTCCATCTGCTCAGCTGGAGTGCGGTCATGTGTTTCATTATCACTGCTGCAAGGCGGTGCTGGAGAAACGCTGGAGCGGACCGCGCATCACCTTCGGCTTCTCGCTGTGCCCCATCTGCAAGGCAGACATACAGCATCCGCTGCTGGCGGAAATACTGGAACCCATCAATGGACTCAAGCAAGATGTCAAACGCAAGGCGCTCATGCGGTAAACTAAAAGGGTCTTTAACATATATATATATATATATATATATATATATATATATATATATACCCCTTATAGAGGATCTTACAATCTTGACGCGAGGTTTAACGCTTTGAAGAAGACATCTTTTGTCCTATAAACAGTCCTTGAACAGTAGTACATATGTCGGTCGAAATATGAGGTCTTCTATGAAAATCTATTTTCTTGAACAAGTTATATATGTACGAAAACAATCCAGATGGGATTACTATAACACATAGCCTTCATGAGAACGATCGGTCTTGTATAAACTTACCCAATATGCTTCTTGCCGTACTCCGTATATTTAGACCATACGTTATTGAGATCAGATTACTATATTCTATAGTTCCCATAGGAAACATTTTGACAAATAAATTATCAAAATTATCGGACTATTATGTTATCACGCTTTCATTGGAACAATCGGTTTTTTTTTTTAATATATAGTACAATTTAGATGAGGGCAATTTGACTCTATCCTGGAAAAGCAGTTCTTTATTGCAGCTGCAAACTAATCAAATACCAACTGAAAGCTTGGCTAATTGCTTATTTTCCTTTTGTTTATTTTGAACAGCATCAAGTATGAGGGTGTGGTCAAGGACACAGATAGTAGCAAGGATGTCACACAGCTGGCGATGGATCGCTATGCGTATTATGTGTGCTTCAAATGCCAGAAGGCCTACTATGGCGGCGAGGCGCGCTGCGATGCGGAAATTGGCGAAAAATTCGATCCCGAGGAGCTCGTCTGCGGCGGCTGTTCGGATGTGGCGCGCGCCCAGATGTGCCCCAAGCATGGTACCGATTTTCTCGAGTACAAGTGCCGTTACTGCTGCTCGGTGGCAGTATTTTTTTGCTTTGGCACCACGCACTTTTGCGACACTTGCCACGACGATTTTCAACGGCTGACGAACATACCGAAGACAAAGTTGCCCCAGTGCCCCGCCGGACCGAAGGCCAAGCAACTGCTGGGCGACGAGTGTCCGCTGCACGTAATGCATCCGCCCACCGGTGAGGAGTTCGCTTTAGGCTGTGGCGTCTGTCGCAATGCCCAAACCTTTTAGCAACAGTTGCAACTGAAACTACCGTTCGAGGATCAAGAATCGCCAACGGAACTGCAGTCGGCATCCGGTGATGTGGAGGCGGCGCAGCGCAGCGTCGGGGATGGTGCCGAGTGGCAGCCGAACAACCCTTAGAACCATTTGCATATATATATATATATATATATATATATATATATATACGTATAGATATATATATGGAAAGCTTTCCACAATTAGACATTAAAGAAATATATATATACATATGTATGTATGTAAATTCACTTCTTTTTTTTTAAATATTATATGTGTAATTCGAAAGATGCAATTTTAGCTATATGTGTGTGTGAAATGAACTTATTTATTTATTGTAATTGTAACTGTAATTGTAATTGTAATTGTAATCTAATCAGCATTTGTTTCATTTTTTTTATAAAGTTAATTGTTTACGTACATACACATCCGCATAGTACCAAAACACACTGTCATAAATATTAATATGTTCACACACACACACACAGTCACGTACTCTTAAGTAGGATTGAAAATGAAGGTTGCGGGAAATTTTCGCATTTATTCTAGATGTGAATTGATTGATATTATTGAAATGTGACAATTATCTACATACATATATGCAATATTATTTGTAATACTCGAACAATTATTGTACCTAAATTATTTATTTATTATAAATGTGACAACAGCAAAAAAAAAAATAAATAACAACAAAATCCCAAAGGAGGTAAATAAAGACCCAAATGTAATTTAATAAAACAATAAAAATGCAATCACACAAATCACCATAAATGTTTCGATTATAGCATTTCTTCATTATCCCAATAAGAAGTTAAGAAACTAAAATGTTAGCACTTTGGACAAAACTTACCAGCGATAAATGTTTCTTTCCGGATTCAACATTGAAACTCAATTCGATTGATCATCAGGTAATCCCAAAAGTATTGAGCCCTGAGAAAGATACTAAAGCAGCAAGTAGAAAGACCCTCCCAAAACTTGGATGCAATAAAAAACGAGATTGTTCTTAAAAACATCATGTATGTATTCTGTATTTTTTTTGTATTTTGTCATTGTATTCTTTGTTTTTTGTTGTTGTTTTTTGTTGTTTTTTGTATGTTTTGCTTTGTATTTTTTCTTTAATCATATCGTTTGCATCGTTTTAGATTTGTTCTGCATATTTTTTGCTGTGGTAAATGTGTGGTAATATTTCTCCTTATGAATGCAGTAGTATCTTTTATCTTTTCCAACATAGTCAAAGACTTTTAAACATGAATGTTTGTGTGTGTGTGTGTGTGTGTGTGTTAATATCAATGTCATAATAATTAATTTTTTATACACATTAATTACAGCAATATTTAATTGATTTTTTTCAAATAAATTTTACAACTATGTTTTTAATTTTTGGTATTTTTGGTTTTTCTATTTTTGAATAACAGATGTACTTTTTAATCAGTGTCTCATAAGTTCAGCTTTGTTCGGTTCAAGCATTTTGCGGTTTATCGACTACCTAAATATGTAGCTATAAATATATATATATATATATATATTTATTTTTTTTGTGGCCAATGAACGAAAATACACAATTTATTATATGAATGAACTATTTTTGGGATGTACCTTTTTTATACCCTGCACCCATTAAAAGTTACTAAAAACGGTAAAACCATCCCATTTATCAGCATAACATGCGAACTATGACCGTCTGAACAACTGATTGAAACTGATTGATACAAAGTGATGCATAAAAGCATCAAGTGAGCTCAAGAGGTGTAAACGGCAAAAGAAAATAATAACTTGGCTATTAACTGATTTTAAGGCAACAAAATAAAACAAATAGAAGCAGGCCTATTTGGTAGGTGCTGCTGCCAATCCAGATCACAAGTTTCGTTGTTTCTTTTATACAGTGCCAATACATCCATATGTGCATACATTTCCAGGCCAATGATGATGATAAATAGATGAAAAATATTGCTAAATAATACAACAATAATTTGAAATGGGTCTTACAATCAGTATGCGTCGTCGTTTCCATTTCATGGAAAGCTAATTAGCCTCGGACCTCTACAATTCAAATTGAGACACGTAATAATTATGCTCCAATTGTGTTCATTTAATATGTTTTCTGGATGCAATCAGCATTTGTGGCAAAGCAAAAAAAAAACCCCTACATGTTTGTTGATGTTGCATAAAATGGTTAAAGGGAGCTCAAAGTCTGACGATGAGTTTCAGCATTGAAATATCTTTCCGAATATATTCCTTATATCCAAGGGATTACAATGCATTTACAAAACTGACTCAAAGAAGGGTTTTTCTAGTGAGATAAATAAAAATCAAGCGTGCCGCTTTCCATCTGTCCGACTACATACAAATTCTGGCAATTTCAGTCAAGTTAATTCTACTCTCTATCTATTGTATTCGCATTCGGGTCTCTTCGCTTAAGTGTGGGCTTTGCCAGTCTCACACAAGGCCAGTTCGACATAACTCATGCACTTTAAGCGTGCAGAGTTTTTAAGCCTTTTTGAGTGCACTCTTGCAGAAGAAGAGTAAGTTTGTTAGGACTGGGTACAGGGTATCTACTAGTCGTGTACTCTCTACACGAGCACTTCTGTGTAATCATTTGCTGTTAATTAGTTCGTAAGTATATAAATAGGCAGCTTTTTGAAGTTGGAAAACAAAAGGGTGTGTGTTCCAAATCATTTTCATTAATCCATTGTACAAATTTGTGTATATAGTATTGTATATATATACATATATATATATAAATATATACATATGTATATCTCAACTATGCTCCTCAAATTGGTGGAAAATGTTGAATATTGTTTTCTTGGTTTGGTTTTCATTTTAATTAGCGGTTTTGCTTTTATTTGTTTTTGGTTTTTGTTTTTTTATTTTTCTGGTTTTTGTAAAATTTTGGTTCTTTTTTTGTCTAGAAACTAGAAACTAGTATCTAGAGCATAACGCTCGGTATTTTGAGTATTTTCTTTCTATTTTTGTTTAGTTTGTAGCTTTTTAGTTTTGCTTGCCAAAAGTGTTTTGCAGTGGGCTTTACAAAAAATGGGGCGTGTGTTTGGTACTCAAGTGTTTAAGGCTTTTTGTTTTCGTAATTTGTATATCTGAATAATTTAATTACAATTCATTTAGTTTTTGTATACATATTTATTAATTAAGTGGCGTGTTTAAATTTTTTTTTTTTTGGTTTTTGAGTGTGTTTTTTTTTTATAGTACTCGTTAATTGCCTTTTTGTTTTGTATTGTTTATCATATTAATATTTGCATGTGGTTTTTTTTTAGTATTTTATGATTTTGCTTATAAAAAAAAAACTGGCGTATAAAAGCTTTTTAAGTTATTTTCCTTGATTTTTGGTTGAGAATGTATTTTGTTTGTCGGTTGAAGCTTTAATGTGTTCATTTGTATGTGGTATATTAAGTATTTATTTATTTTCAGTTTGGCGCTTCTAAGCGATTGAAGCAGCTAAATCTAAATATATTTATACATAAATATGTATGTATTGTATATATATATATAGTGTGTATAATGTGTGTGTACATATATACATTCGATCTCTGGCAAAAATTCATCATAGGCATCGCATTTGCTATGCTGCTGTACTAGTTTTAGTTTTAATGAGTATTTAGTTGGGCTTAAGCCTGACACTGATTCTTCGTTTTGTTTGTGAAATTCGCAATTCCTCCGTATGTCTGCTGCTATATATAAGTATATATAAATATCTTATCAATATACATTTTCTTATCAATATAAATTTTGACTAATTGTCGCTCTCATTTAGCTACACCTATAAATTGTAATTGCACCTTTTTCAATTTTTTTTGTTTTTTTTTTTTTTTAATTTTTTGTTTGTAGGTAATAGTTTTTTTTTTTTTGTATTTGTAATTCGTGTATTTGGTTATTTGTTCATTCAAAAATGTATAAGGCTCTGTGTAGTTAGCACTAAAGTCTACAAAAGATGACAACAACCAATTTAAAAAACTTTAAAAAAACAACAACAACATAATATTACACTTAAAATTCGTTCCGCTGCGAGTAATGGGCTGAAAGCGGAAGCGTGGGGCAAACACTGTTAATTTTACTTAATGCCTTTATTTTGTTGCCTATCATTAATATTTTGGTTTGTTTTTTGTTTTTTTTTGTGGGTTTTTTGGTTTTCTTCTAGTTCGCTATTCATATTGTATGCAAAAGTCAGTTGAACAAAGTTTTGAAAACTATCATACAGATAACTCTAGTACCGCTAGTCATATGCTTCATACATATATGTATGTATATACTCTATAAAGGTAGGTAAGCACTCGCTCTATACACAAACTGGTATCATTTGGTATTATCTCGCATAGGCCAAATACTATATGTATTATGTAAACTATTATTATTATTATGCTTTATAGTTAGTTGAGTCATTCAATTTGCCATTTGACTGTGCTCCTTAAGCTAAACGCGTAGTTTATTCAATTTGAAGTACCTACTATGAAAAAAAAGTACCACATAACTAGAGCTATAATTCTTAGTTCCTTCACTATGTACAATTATATATTATGCTAAATATATATATTTTTTTTAAATTTTCTAAACATATGCAACAAATTTTTGTAACTATTTCATTATTTTATATCATTATTATCAAAACTTTCGAAGGAATATATCGTTATGTGAGTGTGTGTGTGAATGAATAATTCAAATCTATGCATGTGTGTGTTATGTACATAAATAATTAACATCATGTTGTGATAATACCACTTGAATTGCTTTTCGGTCTGCTAGCGAACCAAATTTTGCTAGTCTATAGTTGATGGCGGTGCTTGCGATGGATAGTTTAGCCAAACAAAGAATCTCAACAAGGATTTGAGCTATGTATAACAGAGATCTGCAACGGTCACACGATTTTCGATCCTACCCGAACATGTACTCGTACCTGCTCGCCACATGAGTACACTGTTATTACCGATACCCAAGAAGTCGATCCAAAGACGAAGCGAACAATCGCCGGACATAATTAAGTCGAGCCCCGAGGGGTGATCGTTCATGATCGATGCAGCTTTCTGATGTGTAAATAGTATTTTGTTAGCCAGATCAAGTACAAAGTACAACTAAGTAAAACTAACTCTCTGCGAATCCCACTCATCTCGAGTGAGTAGTTTGCTTCGGGAAGACAATAGTTTGTATTGCTTTACATATACACACATATGTATGTATGTGTTGTATTTTTGTGAATGTGGTTTTGGGGGTTTCCTAGCCACTGTCTAATAACGATCTAACTAGAAAAAAACTAAGCTAAAACTAAAGTGCTCGGTTTAATAATAATGAATCATTTAAGTGGGGCAAACAAAACTTTTGTTCGCAAGCGACTTAAACTTTAATGAAACCTTTGCGATATATATGTACATGTTGTAGCTTACATTTACATATGTATATACGAATGTTTTGGGCATATAATAAATAAATGTTGTCCATACACACACATCCATATATACATATGTATTTTGTAACTTTTCAAACGACGTTCAGCATTGGGTTCACAATTAGCATCTGAATTTACTTTATAAACCATATGCAGTTGCAAGCCTTTTATTTGATGCGAGCCTAAATAATATTATAAACTAAATAAAAGTATTAATTCTTTTTTTATCACAAAGTATGTTTTGCATGTGTGTGTGTGTGTATAGGTGTGATAAACAATTGGAGTTTCAAACAACACTTATTTGTATTTCATTAATTTCATTTGCCTGCCTTTTGAATTACATTTTAATATATTTACATAAGCAAGTATTGAGTTTTTTTTCATTTTGTGTTTTTTGTTTTAGGTATAAATATGTACACATGTATATAAGTATGTAGACATACACAAGTACTTTGTATATATATACAATTGTACCTCGTTATTCATATTTGCTGTTAAATAAATTTTTGTCTCTGT
The DNA here is from genome assembly GCA_035041375.1 of Drosophila conformis. NCBI lineage: Eukaryota > Metazoa > Arthropoda > Insecta > Diptera > Drosophilidae > Drosophila > Drosophila conformis. Next base: position 5,372,148 of record JAWNLE010001092.1, on the reverse strand, counting down.
TGTTTTTTGTTTGTTTTTTTTTCTTTTTTAAGGTATGTCGATTGTCGTTTTGTTTTGCGGCATCATTTAGTGTCTTTGTCTCGTATTTTGCTATTGTGGCTGGGATCTTCGTATATGTTTTTAGTTAGTTTAGTTTGTTGCTGCTGTCTACTTAAAGTATAGCGAGTGCTCTAGCAGTATGTGTTAGGGCAGGACGGGTATTATGACTATACATATATGTATATGTATGTATATGCACCAAGCGATGTGGACACCGAACTAACCAACTAACTAAGCCCAAGCATCGTACACTACTTACTATGGGTCCATGGGACTATGTTAATACCAAATTGGTAAATCAAAGCATTTATAACTAAATCGCTCAGTGCATTGTCAGCCAAAAAAATCAAGCTAATCGATCGACTTAAAATGTAACCCAAACGTACTACAAAAGTAAAATGGAAGCAATTAAGAATTCCATTTTTAGAAACTATGTGGAATACATTTTGAAAACAATGCATACAAATAAAGAATCCCAATTACGCTGTACTTATGTTTTTAGTTCTGCTCCTAAAAGCGTGCTACAATTAATTTTCATTATTTTTCTGCTTTAAACTCTGCTGCTTCACTCATTTCTACTTCATGTAGAATATTCGATTATTTCTGTGGTATGAATTTCGAAATGGTATTGAACATTTAGGAGTTTTTATTAACTTTGGTATGCACACCATAAAAAAAAGATTCAGCTGGGAGCTGACTTTTCGGCTCATCTCTCTTCAGATTTGTTTTTTTTTCTACTAGTAGTAGGAGTATGTAAAATTCACCAGCTCTAACTGCTTTGGTTTATGCACCTGCCTCCTTAGTGTTTTATCACAAAAATCTTCATTTACATATGTATGTGTGTGTGTGTGTATAGAAATATCTAGTTAGTTTGTCTCAGCTGATCTATGTATAATATTGTTCGTATATAAAGGTAAATAATTGCATTAAATAGCAAATTCGTAAGCAATATGTTTTATGTCTTAATCGTAGTCAAAAACGAGCCTTTCGCGTATGGCCTCCTTTTCTACAAAATACATTGAGATACAAGGACACACAGAGTTGATAACAGAGACAGAGAGAGAGAGAGAAATAGAGAGAGGGAGGATACCTTCAATGGTTATCGTTATAAAAAGAACGAGATATAGATAAAGAGAGATAGAGAGAGAAAGAGTTGCAGAGAGGCTGTGTGTGTGGACGAGAAGACGAAGACGAGATAAACAGCCAAGGTAGCGTGTAGTTTTGTAAGTAGCGTCTATAGATAGAGAGAGAGAGAGAGACACAGAGAGAGGGAGGGTAGGGAGAGAGCGTATGTATAGCTTAAATTAGTTACAATTGCATGTACAGTGTATACACATACAAACATATATACGCATATATATAAGCACTTCTATGTATGCGTATGTACTATATATATTTTTATATATACATATATATGTATATGTTTATAGACTAGCTAAGCGTGTATGTGTAGTCGATACTCAGAATGGCCTTGGCCTCGACGGCGGCTCAGTCTGGCCGAGTTATTTTATTATTATTGCTCGAAGCTGCTGCTATCCGCCGACTGATGGCGCACCATTATCTTGGGCTAGAGGAACTCTCGTCTCACGCTTCTCCCGCTGCCCGTTGGCGTTGTTGTTGCGCTTGTTGTTGTTGTTGTTGTTGCTGATGCTGCTCCACTTGCTCCAGCTGCTGTTGTCGGCGTCGTTGGCGGCGTTGTGCTCACCGTTGTTGCACTTATTGTTGCTGCTGCTGCTGTTGTTGGCGTGCCGGCCACGCTGCCACTTAACTGTGCGGCACTGAAGTCCTCCTCGAGCAAACGGAGATGTAGCAGTTCAGCCGCAGCGGCAGCTGTTGCTGGACTCGCTGACGCTGTCACGCTTGTCATACTAGATCCAGTCACAGTTGCCTGCTTAGGAGGCGCCGGTGCTTTCCTGCTCTTCGAGCGACGCTTTTTGAGCATCAGCGGCCCCAGGCCGTTGCCTCCCGCGCTCGACACGACTTGGACGCATGGATTTAGTAGACCGCTGCCAGCGCCAGCGTTTGCTGATCCTGTTGCAATTGTTGTTGTTGTTGCTGCTGTTGCTGATGTGCCACTGTCGACTGCCGGCGATGAGATGGTTATCACAGTGTCCACTGGCGTGGTGGCCGTTCCCATTGCCATTGCTGTTGTCGGCGTAACGATAACGATACCGCCGCCGCCCGCGCCGCAGCCCGCACAGATCTCGTCGCCAGGCGTTGTCTGGCCGCTGCTATCTAGTGCCGCTGGTCCCAGACGCTTGCACAGCTCACCGAGCAGATCCTCGATGCGTCCAATGCGCTGCTGCATGCGCTGCAGCTCGAGCCGCACATCCACCTTCATGTCCAGCACGGTGGCAACGAGATCGCGCTGTGCCAGCGTGGGCGGCGTCTCCCTCAGTCCCGTATCGTATGTATCCGATGTGGTTGCCCGCGAACTGGCCATCTCTATTTGACGTTCGCGCTCCATCGCCAGATTGCGATCCTTGACGCCACTAACTGTGGTGCCGGCGCCGGCGGCACCAGCAGTTGCAGCTACAGCGCCTGCTCCTCCTCCAGCTGATGCTGCTGCTGCTCCTAGTCCGCCTCCTCCGCCTCCTGCTCCTCCAGCTGTAATAGCACCGGAGGCTATAGTTGAGGTCGGCGCTGTTGTTGTTGTAGTTGAAGTGGCGGCAGCACCATCGATGACCACCCGACTGTCCCGACTAGGTGGCGAGGAGTCAACCTCGCCGCCCTCATCAATGGTGTCCTGGCGGGCGAGTGTTGCCTGGCTAGCTTGTAGCTTGGGCGCCTTTGGGAATACCTGGAGGGTGGCGTTTTTGATTTTGTTTTTTTTTTTTTATTATGGATGCATTGGGCGGGATGCAGAGAGGCAATTGGCGGGTTTGAAGAATTGGCGAATTGACAGGTTGGACAGGTTGATAGAAGTTGGTGGTGGTAGTGGTGGTGGTGGTGGTTGTGGTGACAGATCGATCGATGACATTAAATGGCAGGCGGGTTGTTTGGGTTTGCATTAGTTTCGTTCAGTTAATAGATTTGACAGAGCAGTACAGAAGGATAAGAAAAATTAAGAAAAATTGTTGGTATTTTTTTTTTTTGGTTTACAGTTAAGTTGGATTGGTTGTTGTTGTTGTTATTGTTGTTGCGCATTCATTCATTGATTGTGTCAAGTGTAGTTGTTGGTTGATTAGGTGGTTGATTGGTTGGTTGTTTGGTTGCAAAAGGTACAGGCAAAGGTGATCAGTGCAGTTGGGTTTCCAATCAGTATTTGCAGTTTTGCAGCGATAATTTTTGGTTTCAGCATCGAATTCAAATTTCCCGTATTGTTGTTGTTGTATTTTGTAGTGGCAAGGCAAGCAATGTTTGGTTTTGCGATTATATTCGTTGTTGATTTTTAAAGTGTGTGTGTTTTTTTTTTGTACAAGAGCAAAAAGTAGAAACATATCAATCAATTTGTTTAGTCATTGCATAAATAAAACTCTAATAGGCATTTTTTGCGATCGTGTTCAGTGCATACATACGCGAGCACACATTTTGGTACACATGCGTGTGTGTGTGTATGCGTGCGCGTGTGTGTGTGCGCGTGCGTGTGTGTATGCGGGTTGAGCAGCGCACTAAGTAAATCTTCAACTAGGCACGGACAGAGAACAGCGATGCATCGATAGCACGACCAAAACATCGATAGACATACTAAGGCAATGCTTTGATGATGTAAATGTGATTGATCAACTCAGTAGTCAAATGCATCGCTGTCCTGGCCTGTGTTTGTATGTATGTGTGAGTATTTATGCGAGTGTATGTGTGTTTGTGGCTATGCACATATCGATATGTGGCTACCGATAGCGATAAACGTAGTGTGATCCGTGGGAGAGTGAGCAACTAAATATACATACATACATATTTGTAAATACATATGTTTGCTTTCTACTAGCAGTTAAACAGCAAAATGATCGATCAAAACTTACTTTGCTTAATTGTAAATGCTTTCGAACGTAAAAGTCGATAACAAATCGAAAGAACGAAATGAAAGCAAAATGACGAAGAGTTGGCATCGAGAAGAAAGAACAAAAACGATAAACAGGTGAGCATTAAAACTCTCTGCTAAAGAATGTTGTAAAAAAATGTGTGACAAAAATCTATACAAGAACACAGTTCAAATTAACCGTTGCATTTTAGTTTTTCATTTTTCCTTTTGTCTTTTGTTTGTTTTAAGTTTCTTGTACTGGTTTTTGCTAGCTTGCTTTTGACTATTTGTATTTATTAATTTGATTATGATTATTGTTGGTATTGTATTGCGTTTTATGTTTGTTTTTAATTGGTTAGCGGTAATTACTTTATTGCCTTGTCCACCATTGCTACTCGAAGTACTACTCTGCCTCGCTTGGGCAGTGCTCTCACGCAGACTTTCGCGGGCGCTCAAACTTCTCGAGACGGCTACCTTGGCGCTAGTATCGCTAGCTGAATCGACACTTGAACTGCCCAGAAGGCGTCCCCATTTGCTAGCACGGGTACTACGTGCAGATGGTGGACCCGATGAGGGCGAGGGTGATGGCGATGGTGAGGGTACGGCGGCGGTTGTTAAAATGCGTGAGTCCTCGGTTAATGTTAGTTTAGCGGGTAGCTTCTTGGATAGGTTTTTTTTTCATTATTATTAACGAGCAATTGGAGGTTTTTTAATTAAGTTTGGCGAGCACAAGACAGCAGTTTTTCGGGAGAGAGAGAGAAATAGATAGAGAGAGAGAGAGAGACAAAAATGGAAAGAAAGAAAAGAGAGTGTGTCGGGTGGTGTGGTAAGGAGAGCGGGTACGGACAGTTTAGATATTGAGACACGGAACCGGAATTGGTAAATTGGGAGCATTTGAGCAAGAATTCGTGTGGGAGGCAATTGTGGAAGGTTGTGGATTTTTTCAATAAGGTTTCAGTGTTTTATATTTTGTAATTAATGGATGGTTGGGGGGAAAATAATTTACAAATTTTTCGTTAGTAATTTTGTTTAAGTTTAGATTGTCAATATGGCCAGATTTACAACAATTTTATGTACAGCGATAGCAAAAAAGAACACGTTTGTGAACAATGGTAGATGTCAGAGCAAGAAAGAAAGACAGTGTGAGAGAGAGACAGAGAGATAGAGACAGAGTGAAAGGGTTTTGTTTGTGACATGTGTTTTAGTGAAGTTGGGAGTTGAGCAGCACAGAAAACATGAAACATTGACATCGATAACGAGCGTGATTGAGTGAGACGAGCATAAGTATGTGTGAATGGAAGCGTGGAAGAGAAAGAGAGAGAGAGAGATTTATATGCAGTATTTGTATGTTGTCGTTTAGAGCGTAAGCATGTTAATGGAAGACAAAGAAAGATATACAACGAGCATAAGTCATTTGTATGCATTTTATATAACAATAATATACACTATATATTCAAATGTTAAACAGTTAACGGTAACGGTAACGGTAAACGCTTATGGGTGCCAGCTTGGCCACACGGCCCAACAAACCTGAGCTGTGGCTGTGGCTGAGCTGTAGCAGTGAGTGGATAAGTAACGATAATGCTTCAAAAAAATTATATGGTTAGTTCAATTACATTGTTTACATTAAATGCGACAGATATATACACACACACAAACCCTTACGCAATTGCACACTAATACACATGGAAATAAAGAATGGAATGGAATGACAAATGAAAAAAAAGAAATCATAGTTCTAAACTTAAAGCGATTGTATTCGAAATCGAATTTTTTAAATTCAAATTGAAGCTCATTCGTTGAAGGCGTCACACAAAACGACCATTGTGATGGTGTGAGTCTTAAGGGTAGAAAATAAAAGATATAGGGGCAGATTCAATAGACTCACTCTTGAAGGGCTGTCGTTTTGTGTGCGCTCTCATCGGTAACAAAATGAACACGAATCAAGAGTTGAGCATGATAAACATATAATGGCATTTAAAACACGCAAAGGCATTGCACATCAAACAAACGGAATCGGAACACGAAAACACGTAACGCATGGAACTGGAACTGGAACAAGCGTAATGACTCAGCTGAACTAACCTTGGTGCGCTCGACCTCGCCATCGCCTTTCTCGACATCACTTTGACCGGAGCCGACTAGCTCCTTGCTGCCGGCCTGCACCTGCGGCGTACGCCTGAATTTGGAGAAGATCTTGCGAACAAGATGATCCTGATTCTGGGGCAATTGTGGCTCGTTCTTACGCCGTTCGGCCAATTCTTTTTCGCGCTTCACATCGGCCACCTTGCGAAAAATCAGTCGATGTCTGAGATTGTAGGTGAGCACCAGATTGCGTGCAAAGCTATTCGCAAATGCCGAATAGAAATCGAGGACTTCGAGCAATTTATCACGTTTGATGGCATGCAAATCACAATAGGTCAGCGCGCGCACATTGGCGGCACTCTGGCCAACGGCTGAGTCCTTCCAGAATTGATCGCCGAAGACGTCGCCTTTGCCTTAGCATATAAGTAATAAATCATATATATAAACATGAATATGTCACATTTAATATATTGGATTCTTAACTTACCCAATATTGCCACAACCTCGTCATCCTGTATCACCTCCAGACTGCCCGTCACAATGAAGCACAAACTATCGATACTCTCGCCAGTATGATAGAGCAGATCCCCCGGTGCCGAGTGAGACATCATGAAGTGCATCGCTAAGGCGCGCAGACAACCATCCGAGGCCAGACGAAATGCTGGATGCTCGTTAAATACTTTGCGATTTAGATGAACACATATGTCAGCCTTCATATCTTTCGGACAATAGTTTAGTACCTGCGAATTGTGAATGAGTTGCGAGTTGCGTTGTGTGCTCTGCTATACTCTTTTTTTTTATCGTCACCAGTAACCCGCATCCCATCGGAATTGCAACCCTTCACATCTCCCAAACCCCTTTTAGGGGATCTAGGATCTTTCGGGGTTCTTGGGGTATCGGGAATTGGATTTCGGGAATGTCGGGAGATTCTTTGAATGCAACGTGAGTGCTAGCTAATGGACAAGTACGGACATTGCCTGCGGGCTCTGGATGATAAATAGTTGAGTAACAAACAATATATATAGAGAGAAAGAGAGGGAAATAGAGAAAGAGAGAGAGACACACACACGCACACATACACTAAAACACATATACAACATTGAACAGTGTAAAAAAGACCAGGGGGTGACGGGATTCTGTCTGGGTTTGTGTATTTTGGCGACTATATTCTATGTGTGTTGGTGTCTAAGTGTGCAAATCGGCTGTTTGTACGTGTGTGTGTATGTGTGTGTGTGTGTGTGTTGTGGTTAAGGCACCAAATAGCTCCAACCGTTACAGACGCACAAGTACACAGCTCGCTCTTAGCATCAAGTATTTGTACTAGATTGTTAGAGAGAGCTTGCTTTTCTGATTCCCAAATGTATAAGGACTATCACATAAGGATTTTAAGTCAAATAAACTTCATATCTGAGTTAGATTCTTAATTCTTGATTTTTTTCTTTTTTTTTAAATTTAACAATAACAACGATAGACTTTATTGCCCTATGCGTGTACAAAATCATGTCAAATTCTTACAAACATCGGATCATTTAATTATGATGCATTTGATTTTATATAGAAGTTTTTTTTAATATAGCTTTTGTATAATCAATTACCATTTGACTATTGGTTTGATTTCAATGTTGAGCCAATCGGATTGAGCAATTTGTTCAAAAATGATAGTACGTCTGCAAGGGTATTAAACTTCGACGAGCCGAAGTTCGCTGTTCTTTCTTGTTTCTTGTACTCTGTTTTTAGATTTTTCTCGAATTGCGGCACAAACTACAGTCAACGAAATAGGTATAAAGGTCAGGTTTTATTGCATCGGCTTGGGCGCGAGCAATTCATGAATTGTTTATGTAAAATATGACAGTTTTACATTATCTTTTGTAAACCAAACATTTTGTTATTTCAAACATTTCAAACGTGAACGGTGTTTGGCGTTCGGAGTTTGGTGTTTGGTTTAGGTTCATCTAAAGGCATGAATTTGACGGACGCTTTTCGTTTTGGCACGGATTTAGCTCACGCGCATCGACATGAAGAGAAGAACGGTACAAATTTAAGTAAAACAAATGGAAAACACATAGTTGAGAAACACAGAATAGTTGTTGTTTTAAATAAGATATTTTTTAGTTGTTTTTTTTTTTTTTTGAGATACGTCCCGGCAGAACTGCCACAGATATTTACACAGAGAGCTTACCTCGACCTTGACCTCGACTTGGTGCTCAACTTGGACTTGGGCCACTTGCTGTCGTTGGACCTTGAGCTGGACCTGTTCCTGTACTTTGTGGTTGAACCCGGAGCATTGCATTTCATCTTCATGTTCACATAGCTCTCGGTTCACATAAGCTTGAAATTTTGATATTTCTGTTTTTTGATTGCGTGGAATTCTTAGCTACTTCCTAAGTTGGCAACAAAATGTTGTCGTTGGTTATTTTTGGACTTTGTTTTTTTAGTTGATATTGTTTTTGTTATTTTATTTGTGAAAGCGTTTGATTTAAGTTGAGCGTTTGCTGTAGATGCGAGAAGCGATTTGAACATAACAGGAAAAACAAAGCAAACAGCAGCGAGCAGTGGCAAATGGTAAATTGGCAAAAGCTATTTTGCCATTTTCATTTTGAAAGTACTTGAGAAATGTGACGAACTCAGCTGTGCGTTCGGCTGTGTATGTATGTGTGTGAGTATGTGTGTGTATGTGTCTGTTTGGCTGTGTTTATTTGAGTGTGAATGAAAGCTTTGGTCTTGAAGGACAACAACTGTGAGCCGGAGCCGGGCTTCATTTTGCGCTTGTCAGTGGCGGGAATGGCGAGTGATGGGTAATGTTAAACTAGCGAGAGAACAGCTAACCAATTGGTTAGCATTTAGATATAAGCTTGAGCATGATGGCAAATAATGATTTGATAGTTAAATGCGTATAGTAAGGCAATTCGCGTGGCAAGCAACTGTTGCTGATGTTAAAGTATGGTTAATTATAGATGATAATTTCAAGTGATTGGCAGATGGTAAATATAGCAAGTAACGAGTAGATTTTCAGACGTGCTCTGTGTAAGCCAATATCGTTAGTGTTTAAACATTAATGTTTGATTATAGACTATCGACTAGCGAGTGGCTTCTAATGAGCAGTCCGCTCTCCTTGCTAAGCAAATATAGCTTAAGGATAAGGCTATGTTAAGTAAATGGATGTTACCCTTTTGATTAAAATGCTTAATTTGGGAATGCAAATCAATAATTATTTATTTTATGAACGATTAGATGGATCGATGGTAATTGTGGTTTTAAAATTGTTAAGTGCCAAAGAGTAATACATATGTCAATGTACTCTTAGATGTGGGTGAATTTGTCTAAGCAATTCACAACCATTAGGTAAATGCACTACAAGAACTAACTAATTGCGAGCTACTCGTTGGTTTTTGGAAATATGTATTTCTCCGATGGACGATTCCAAGTACCCAAGTCTCAACTTACATTTAATCCATATACACTTACGTACGAGGGCCAATTACTGGCCGCACTTACCTTCTCGGTATCGAGGCCCTTGGTCATGGCCCATGTGGAGACGACATAGTCCATAACGCGCTCACTGAGCGCCTTGGGCACCTCGTGCAGCTTCATGAACTCTCGCACATTGTTGAGCATGTCGTGGTACTTGGCGGTGGCCGATGTCATTTGTTGTATGATGGTCGTCACATGACCGAAGATCGTCGCGTACAGTAGAGCTAGAGAGAGTAACGGAGAGAAACAGAGACGGAGAGAGAGAGAGGCACAGACAGAAAGAGAGAGAGAGAGAGAGTTTGGCATTGAAAATAATCGAACGAGCTTAGGGAAAAAGATTCGTTACATATTTGGACACGCAAAGGTAGCGAGACAAGTTTACCCGTTGTGTTTTTGTCTCGCAGCTGTAGTTGTATGTGTGTGTGAGTGTGTGGGGGTGTGTGGGGGTGTGTGTGAGTGTGTGTGTGTTTGTCTGAGAGTAACGCTTACAATATGCCAACTAGTTTAGACAATGGCTATGATGTTGTTGGTTTTAAAAAGAGGGCGTGTCAGAAATTTGTAATCGCTGCAGATGAAACGCGCAAGTGCGCAGCTAGAACGGTAATAAATGCGACGAATTGGACGAGCGACACACAAAGAGGGCGCGACCGAATAAGGAGGCACAGAGAAAGCGAAAGTGAGAGAGAAACAGAGAGGGAGAGGGGGAGAGAGAGACAAGTGACATTTGTACATTATCCAAACGCAAGCACTGCTTTTTGAACAGTTGATGGTGCGTATGCGCAATATATCTTTGATATTTGTCTCTTGAGATTGCAGTAAGGGGAAATGGATGAAGAGTATGAGAGTATATGTGTGTGTGTGTTGTATTTTGTGTTTATTGTCTACATTTGTTACAATTATTAAGCAATTAAACACAGATAACAAAAAAAGGTAACAACAGAAAGTAACATAACATCAATTAGAACTCACACATGGCGACGAACTGTGCAACTAGGAGCATTTTCAAATATTCGGGGTCTTACGAATAAATAAAATATAAAGAATAAGTGTTAACTATCATAAATCGTGTTGCTTTGCTCGGGTGTAGTGGGAATCTGTATAATGTCGCTATCATGATGATGAGTGGGTCAATTCGATTGTGACTAATTGTGATAGTCTTATGATTTTGTCTGTTGTTGTCTGACTAAACCAATTCCAGCAGTTATTAGTTCTAGCGGCACTCAAATTGTGTCTAGCTTTTCAATGACAGAGTATTCAAAAGCGTTGCGGGTGCGTGAGTTTTAAGAAACTTTCGACGCGGCAACGGAACGTGTTTGGACACAGCACCTGCAATGATCATCATGCAGATGGTGAACACCTTCTCGTTGTCTGTCTCCGCTGCGACATTGCCGAAGCCCACCTGTGAAAAACAAGAGTAAAATTTGCACATGAATTTGTTTGCATTCAATGAAAATATCAACTTTCTGCGGCCCTTCGCTGGCCCTAACTTACCGAAGTCATGCAAGTCATTGTAAAGTAGAGGGCCGTCACATACATGCTCTTCCTGGAGGGACCGTTGACGAGCTCGGGGCCCGTATCATTACTCCATATGTATGAGTACGGTGATTGTGTCACATTTGCCAGCTTCCACAGCCAGCTATATTGGATCTAAAGGGATCAGGCTATGTTAAGCGGCCAGAAACAGGAAACTGTAGAAGTTTCCGAGCTTACCCCATTATCCGCATCGCTGCGCCCAATCGAGTACCAGATGCAGGCGAGCCAGTGTGCAACCAGCATATAGAAGCAGAGCAGAAGTATCAACATGGCCGCACCATACTCCAGATAACGATCCAGTTTGCGCACCACTCGCCCCAGGCGCAGCAGACGCACCACTTTCAGGGCGCTGAACAGCGAACCGATGCCATCCTCGTCGCGATCGAATGCATTGAAGACATCGTAAGGCAGGCAGCTGAGCAGATCGATGATGAACCACGATTTCAGATAGTTCATGCGTATGACCTTCGGATCACTGACCACCTCACCGCCGGGGCCCACAAAAGTCGTGTGAAAGTTCAACACTTGAAAATAATCGACAGACCTCAGAATATGTATGCACATGTATAAGATTAGTTTTGATCTTACCAATATCTATAAAGAAGATAACATCCACAATTGAGTCCACAACGAGCAGGGAAACATCCTCTGAAGTTTTATTTTTAAACGCTACATTGTATGGCACCTGTAAAGCGACAAAGGCAATCAGCATTAGTCAGACCAACTATCAACTGACAAGCAAGTGCAGATTCAGTTCCAGTTCCAGTTCCAGCTACGTAAGACCTTCAGGTCCTTTGACAGCCAGTGGCCAAAACTAAGCGGCTTAGTTATTGTTATCTGTGCAACAGTTGGGCCAACCAACGTATTGTTGCTATTATTGTGTTGCCTTTAATCCTTAACGTTGCTTCCCTCTCAAGTGGCATGCTACAAGCGCTCTGCCCCAGCCCAGACTCTTCCTTCCTTCCACCTTCCACCTTCATGCTCATCTCCATCTCCACCTCTTGGCGAATATTAATTTAAGCACATAAAACATATAACCACCGTCTGGCAGACATGAAAGCAGACTTAGACGCAAACATAGAAGTGTAGATGGAAACCCTGGGACCCCAGAGCAGCGACCTCCCTTCAGACCTGCATCCCTCCCTCCAATCCACCCATCTCAGGCACTTTGCCATGTAAATGTGTGCACTTGTAGCAGGCCATGTAAGTGTCAGTGAGACGAGACTATTATCTGATTTCTTGACTTGTACTTGCTTTTATCTGGCGAATGGGTGAAGAGCACTTAATGCAATCTCCACCTTCAACAAAACGTCGGCTTGTTGGGGCTTGTTGTGGCTTGTTGTGGTCGGGCGTGCAACAGCAACAAGTACCAACGAAAGTGGCCTAACGAGGCCAATTCACTTGATTGCCATACGGATGTGGCAAACATTTAAATATTTGTTGCAATTCTTTTTTATTTTTTTGATTTTGTGTTTGTTTTTGTTCATATTGCTCATTGAAGTGGGAATCAGTAACTCCAACTGGGAGTTCAATGTGGAAACAGCTTTGTTGGCACCTTTCACCTTTCATATGTTCTTCAAGGTAAATCTTTCATTTGATTCACAAGCAAATGTTTATCGAGTTGGCTGGCTAAAACAAAAGCGAAAGCAACTAGTTCCCAAGGATATAATTTAGTTTTCCTTCGCCTTCCTTCTCCTCGTGGAACTACTAACAAGTCTTGGAGAGGGTATTTTAATTTTGTGCTGAAGTTTGTCACCCATTGAAGGAGAAATTTCTAAACATGTATATATACAAGCCTTGTTGTCTTATTGAAACTTGGCAAATATCTTTTTGTAATATATTAAAAGAAGTTTTTTCACCCAGCGGAAAATAAGAAAAGATTTGTATTCGTCAGTTTGTAAAAGCCCCAAAACTTTGGTTTTTAGGAATTTACGAGCATTTCAAAGTGGCATATCTGGTCTTGCAGGTTGGCTGCAACTCATTGGCCTACTGTGACTGAGTTGCCTTTAAGCAGTTGGTATTAGTTTGGTGGCATAAAAGTTGTTGGCGCAGTTGATGCCAAAGTTGGCAAACGGCAAAAAAAAAAAATGCGATGAGGCCGAATTGCATTAAAGAATAACAAAAGCAATGAAAACCGATTGCGTAACAACAGCAGCAAAGCACAAACTTACAGAGCAAAGGAACAACTTTCGATCCAAACTCTCTGGAGGATGCAGCATACACAGTGTGTGTGTGTGTGTGTGTGAGGCAAGCCGTGCTGAGCGCAATTTAAGCGAAATGTTAACATCTTGTTGACGGAAATAGGCACAATTTGAGTAGACAACCGACGAGACAACAGCTGTCCTGTTTTGTGGCATGCGGTATGTAGCATGTGGCATGTGGCATGTAGCATATAGCATGTGGCATGTGTGTGGTTACGCCTAAGCAGCCAACAGACCAGACCCATAGCGCCGTTCCAGAAAAACAAACGAGACGGCAACGGGATTATGTTCAGACCCTAAGAAGGGAAGCAGCCGACTCTGTCTGCCTCCGACTGAGCTGACAAATGTCCCTCTCCTGAAAGGGGCCGCCCCCTTCTCGTACACTTGTTGTGCGTATTACGAATTTGTGACAAAATATAAAATGTGTGCAAATAATGTTGATATTTGATTTTCAGACAGACAGACAGACAGGGTTACATCGACTAGGCTGATCAAAGATATATATCTAAAGGGGTCAGCGTTGCTTCCTTTTGCATGTTACATACTTTTGCACATAATCAATATAGCCTTTTTACTCATCAGAATATAAGAAGGTAAAGTTGAACTTACCATGATGGCGGTATAAAATGTTAGACACAATATAACCCAGTCCCAAATTGCTTTAAATGCACAATAATGCAAGAGTATGTGTGGTGGCGTCTTTGGCGCTTCCTGTCTATACTGTGGCATAATATCCGCACTGAGTGACATCATCTAAACAAATGGATTCAGATAGATGCATGTTAAGTGGTGGTTGTAGTTAAGGCAGAGTAGTTCGAGTTAATTGGACATCTTACATGCGCCAGATTCGATTGCTTCGTTGGATCCTTGAGCGTGGGCAAATGGGCGCTGAACTGGCGGCTGCGTGTTACGGATCGGGCCAGTTTGGCGAATTTGGAGAGACCTAAAACTGGAAGGAATAGATTAACTGCTACGATATGAATGGACACGCACAGAAAGGAACGAAAGACAAAAGACAAAGAAAACAAATAACCAGAAGAAAAACGAAATAGAATAGAATAGAGAGATAATTAAGAATATCCACAAGTAAATGGCAAAAGATACAAAAAGGCAAGCCATAAATCATTGAATGAGACACATTCGTATATAAAGAGTATATGTGCGATCAGTTCAAGTACATATATGGTATATATATATATACGAGAATTATACAATGCGTAAGCGTGTGTGCGTGTGTGCATTTTGTTGGATATCGGGAGTATGTGGGGAGAAACAGAGACAAAAGAGAAAGAGAGAGAGAGAGAGAGTAAAACAGTAGAGTGATGTACAGTTTGGTAAAATATTGACAGAAACGAGACAGAGAAAGAGATAGACAGATAGACAGAGAGAGATAGAAAGAGGGCGTAAATCGTAACAAACAGTCTGAAGTAGGGAGTGTGCATATGTGTGCGTGTGTGTGTGTGTGTGTGGGCGTGTTGTCGGGTGTAGTTTGTAGCCAATTCGTTGATTTGATGATTTCAATCAATTTGGAGAATTGGAGCTGGCAGTTTTGCTGGGTTAGCGATATGATCATTGCTATATACAAAGACATACATGTGCATATAGAGAAATAGTGATAGGGTAGAGGGGCAGAGGGACTGTGTTTGGAGCACAGATCTGTCGTTACTTACCACCTTTGGTATCCTCGCTGTCGATGGGCTGCTTTAGGGCCGTTATATCCCGAAACGTCAACAGAAATAACACAACCAAATCCCTTTCGTTGCGAATGGGCGCCACCTGAAGCAGCAGCCATAGCGGCGTTTCTGAGAGTTCAAAATTGGAGGCGAGAATTATAGAAAGAGAAAGTGTAGCAGAGAAATAGATAGATAGAGAGAGAGAGAAGGAGAGAGAGAGAGAGAGAGCGAAAGAGTGAGAAAGTGGGAGAAATATAAAAAGATAGCCATTAGTGAGAGTAAATATATTTAGATCATAAAACACTTAGTTACACCTTTTTATCGCTCAATAATGCGAATGCGCTTTCTTGACGCATTACCTAAGAGTTCCGCAAAGTTTTATTCTTGTTTAAAAGCTAAGATATATAAAATGGCTCAAGAAGTGTTTTATAACTTCCAAGAGTGTATGCCATAAAACCCCATATACAGTGGCGGACACCTTATTCTGATCAGCGTCAAAGAAAAAACGTAATTGCCTGCCATAATCCTACCTAGCAGGTGGGGAAACCCCAGTGAATTGGGGTCATATATTAATTTTGGTGGTTAATACATATACCTACCATCGGTCTTTGGAATTTTTGAAAAATAATGAATGGTTAGCTTATGGCAGGCAATTCCTTTTTTTCTTTGACGCTGATCAGAATAAGGTGTCCGCCACCGTACATAAAAAGAGATTGTGCCAAATAAAAATGTTATTCTGACAGCAATGTGGCTTTTTTATTGCATTCTTATCGCTAGCGAGAAAGAAAGAGAGAGAGAGAGAGAGAGAGAGAGAGAGTGAGAGAAAGGGAGGGCGACAGAGTGGATGTGCGCCAGAGAACGACACAGAATGAGTAGGAAGCTTATTCAACTTTTACTTAAGTTTCGTTTTTCAATTACTTTGCTCCTCTGCTTGATAAAACTACTCTTCTTCTGATAAACAATACTTAAAGCAATATATTCTTCGTACTCATATTAAAGTGATTTCAAGTGATTTCCTTGTTTATTAACATTGAAACAAGTCTTACATATTGCAGGCTTATTAGTTTTTTCACTTTTCGAAATCTAATATTCTTATCTATTATTATTTATTACTTGCAAACATTTCAATTGTAATTGACTTTCCTTTTTAAGCGACTTTTCTGTTTGGGATTTCCCAACTCGAAACTGTGTTTCTGCTATAGAAGGCGTCTAATAATACACTTGATATAAAATGCATCTTAATCAAAGTTACAAATACTGTTTACCGTATTTAAGGGCATTCAATGCAGAATAATATTCGAATCGTGTTGTATGTACAGCAATGGAGCCGTGCTCATAATTAATGATAATGATAATGCAACATGTCAAAAGACCTTATCTGAAAATTGTGCATCACTATGCAATTTACGTGCCTTTATTTGGCCCAAGTGCTGGTTCAGCGCTGCAATTCACGCAACGATAATCGAATTGTAGTGCAGTTGCAATGTATTGAGGTCACAGCACATAGGCGGACCGACACGCAGACAGACAAGCTTCCAGACAGACGGAGGCATGCATACAGTTTGGCACATTGCAATTACGAATATTACGCGAGCCGTTAAAGTGTTGTTTCGCCCCCTTCCAGCTGTAAACTGTGCTATTGAAAATTAAACGCACACACAGTTACACCACCACACACACTCACACACACACACACCTTGCTATCTTTATGCCTGTTCAATCAAAAATAATTGGAATTCAATTTGCATTTACAATATCGCTGACCCATGCGGCGTATGCGCAATTGTTGTTCTGCCAGCCCGTCGAATGTTCGCGCTTGGTTGGCATTTGGGAAGCATAATTATTGACTCATTTTATGCGCAGTTTGTTGTTAGCATATCCGCTTCCGCTTCCGTTTGCTCTTTAGTCTAACCATACGGAAAACCAGACTATGTCCATATTATCCCATACATATGCTTGAAAATATGTTTTTTTTTTGGTTTTTGGCAGCTGTTGGCGTAAACAGCAACAATAAACTTAGCCAGGGCGCCCCAGAGACACCTGTCAGCCAATTCAATTTGCCCCAATATTGAATTGCCGCCACATGGCGCCTCCCAGCCTCCCAGCTCCCCTGTTAACCTGCCGCCTTGCCAGCTTGCCACCTTTTGTGGCAATCTTCTGTGCGCAACGTGGCCACACAGTTTCCTCGCTTAGCCCGGCACTAGGTCAGAATAGCAAAAGAAAACGGAAAAGCAGCTAATAGAAATGAAAGATGACAGGCAGCAGCCGCCAACCACCCAACCCCCGCCGCTCCACCCCCTCTACTCAGAAAAAAAAAAAAAAAAGTAGCAAAAATATGAGTCAGCTATATTGAAGAACTTAGTTGGGCGGAGATTTATCGATTCATGCTTCTTGCTTTTCATTTCAAATAATATCATTATCACGGCTATAACTTCTTGAAAGTTTAGTTTATTCTGAGTTCAACCTCGTCCTACTCTAAGCACAATTAATCATGGATTTAATCTCATCCAATGCTGCAAATTAAATCTTCTTAGCTATTTATGTTTATCCGGCGTCATCACTTCATTGAATGCCTTTGGGTTTGTTAACAACATTTTGTTGTAAAAGTATTTGCTTATTGCATATTCTTATTTATAATCTAATTCTAGAAATCTACTCACTAATTAGTCAGTTTTGGCGAGTGTATAATTTATGTGATGTGAAATTCAAATTGTTTAGTTGAAGCTGATTAGATAATTGAAACTTGGGAGTATTTTGATTCGGTCCATGCATAATGCAAAAGCATTGATTATTATACGCCTGCAACTTAGCTGGAATGTGTTCCACACACACACAGATACACACATACATATATATATACACACATTCGCGCTCAAGCACACATACACATATTGGAATTGATTTTTGCATATTAGATGATGATGATGGCATCCAGTTGTTAAAGCTGGCCACAACAAATACACAGACGAGACGGTTTAGCTTGATACATATGCATATTTTCGATAACCATTAAAGTTAGTACCTTGGGTTTGTGCCTTGCCAAACTGCGATAGGGCGCAGCCACATTGTACATCTGTAAATTGATACCCAAAGGCGTTAATCCATTATAATTGCACGATTCAGCAGCGAATTCAGTTTCGAGCCAATTTCAACTAGCAACAGTTTCAATTACATCACCTGGCATATAGGGTTGCAGAGCTGTGGCTTGGGGCTGATGATGAGGGTGAGAATGAGTAAGGGGATCTGCTTGATTGATGGGCGCCACTCAAAATTGTTGCGCTACCTCAATTTGTTTGCATTATACAATGGCAACGGCAGACGCTGGCAACAAATTAAAAGCAGGTAGCGAATATAAAGTAGCGAGTGGCGAGTAACGACTAGCAGAGTGGGATTAGCATGGCTTGAGTTATATGGCTTGGAGTAGGGGGTACGGATGTTGGCTGGCCACACGCAATGTGCAACAATTTATTATGGAGTAAGGGTGCTTTGCATAAATCCTAATCAACTCCAACCGAAACCAGAACGGACGGCTACTTTGAGTTGGGTAACTGTCCGCTCCATGACACTAAAACGATTAAACATAGTCGAGCTATGCTAACTGCTTATACTAATATATATAGTACACTTTAATATTACAGACAGCTATGGGTAGCGTAAGAGATACGTATATACACATATATATATTAAAGTATGTGTGCCACCAATATATACTCACTGTTCTTTTTGTAGAGCAATATTTCGAATTGATCCTGCTGCTGATTTTCCAGTGTATATTCCAGTCGTCCCACCGTCTCTTTGTCTGTCAGCTCGCCGTACATGAAGCCGCATCTGTTTTTTTTTTGGATTGTTGGTGAGGTGTTGGTGGGGATGACATAAGAGCAGAATATCGCACATATACGAGGTATTATTCTTGATTAGTTTCAATCCGTAGACAGAGGCATATTAAATAAACACACAGACACGCACAACAACACACATAAATACATATTATATTACATATATACATAATGATTATAAATAATATAATTAGAGAGAGCATGCAAGGGCGAACAAAAAACACAATAAAATTGTTAGGGGAGGAAATTGCAGACGCCTTCTTACCTGAATGGGGATGAGAACTTGGCCTAAGCTGTAAGAGCATGACTTCTCTTTATCGCGATGCTCTTTAAATCTCTATCGCTTTACGTTTCTTAAATTAAGCTAATAATATTAACAAAAGATCTAATGCTAAGCTAAATAAATATAATCTAAGCGAATTGTGAAAAAGGCGAATGATTTATTAGACAGCCGATGAAAGATAATCTATTATTACACCCACGCTAATAAAACTGATGGATGCGCCAAAATCTACCTATCCCAAAAATTGTGCCTAGCCTCTGACTTTAGAATAACGAGGCAGAGAGTCCTGAACATATTCTGGCAACAGGCAGATTGAGAGTCGCTCACACGCTAAAGACCAGGAACATTAAGTGCACTCCGAATATTAAATATAATAATTGAAATAAATCAGTTCTCGATCGAGTTTGAATAATGAGTGTTTTCGATTATGTGTTACTTTCATACTCAGAAATCGCACAACCTCTCGTTTTGCTTGAGGTTTTCACTTTTGCTTTTTTACTTTAAGAAAAATATATTCGTTGAGATTCTGAGCAAGTTTTGTCAACGTATTTGCCAGCATAATGGTAGCTTTTATTTGTCATCTATTTATACGCAAAGTCATTATTCACGCTCTTCTTAACTGATGTTGCATTCAACATAGTTGTTCATTGTTCAATTGTTCGATGGAATATTGTAGCCGCAGAGGCGTGCTATCCAAGAATTCTCAGAAATGAAAATAAGCTGGTCATGTCAATGTCAATTTGCTGCTGCACATTTTGTGATTTTCGTTTAACGAGCATATCGAAAGCTAATAATGATAATCCCCAGAAGCGTTTCTACGGATACCAGATACTGGCTGCTTTTGCTAATGATTGTGCCATGTTTTAATAAAAATGCAACTCAGGTGATTTCTCGGAAATGGACGCCAATTTCATGAGCCGTCATATTAGCTTGCTGCTTCTCTTGGATTTATAGGAATTTCTCATTGCCCGCCCTAGGCAAGAATAGTAAAAGCTGTAATGGCAATGTAAAACCTTGATATACTGAAAACCTTGAACATATCTATTCATAAATAATGATGCACAAGTTTTGAAATTTGCCTGCCAGCTGCCTGCATGTGCGTATTAATTCGATAAATACTGCCACATGGCTTCCGAGAAAATAAATGTATATGAATAACCTTTCCAAGTAGATTTCTTTGTTAGCGTAGAGGTATTATATTCTGGCCATGTCCTGCATCAGTTGTTTCTTTTCAATGCAAGCTGATGTGAATTCTCAGAATGCAATTAGTTGAGCTTTTAGAATCGCTTTCCCAGAAATGTTTTTATACTGTGTTATGCTTGTTAACGGACAGCTTTCTGAATTAAATCTGGTTTTAATTGGATGCCATAGGGAACTTTCACTAATAAATTTAAACCTTAACTAAAACCAAATTATTTAATGTTTCATAAATTATAAGAGCCAAGTAAATTAATTGCAATAAATTCTTAGATGTTCCCCATTAATCAGTTGAGTTTGGGAACTAACTGTTTCCGTTCACAGATTGTATGAGTTCATGTAGACAACCGAATAAAAGAAAAGCAGGTATACTAAATTATTAACGCAGACTCAACACAAATTCTGTTTTGATTCGAGTTTTTTTAATGTTTTTTTTATGCAAACCTAATTTAAATACTGTGAATCCATAGAATAATGCATCACATAAGATTAAAAACATATAATGAATTCCTCGAAATAATTTTCTTTAATCTAATAATTTTGTTTGCATAAGGCCCACCCCGTATGAATGTAAGTATGTACATATATGGTAGATAAAAGATCAAAGTAGTCCAAGTGGCCACTCCTTTGCAATGTCAGGTAATATGCCAAAGTTGCCTGCCTGCCAGCTTGCCATTAATTTTGGCCACGTTGACACCGACCATGGCAATGCTGGCAAGCACGAGTGATGATGGAAATTACCATATCGTATGGCACATCTTTAAGCTATGGGCTACTGGCTACTGCCTACTGGCTTCTGTCACAGGCACAAGCAAAAATAACTTGACAGCCAGCCAGAGCTGGAGCGAGACCAAGAAGAAATATAAAGTGAAATGAAAAATAGAAATGTTGTCAAGGCAGCGCACGTGCGAAGAGAAATAAAAAATGTGTTGCATGCTTTTAGGGCGCGCGCGAAAATATGCAAAAGTGGCCAAGCGCTCAAAATGTGTGAACGCGAATGTAACAAGAGATGTGGAAGAGAGTGCAAGAGCGTACCAATTGCAATGACGTCAGCAGTCGGCAAATGGATGGAGGTGAATGCGAATGCAAGGGAAGACAATAAAAACTGTTAATTTGTGTTTGGCGACCGCCATTGTTGCTGTTGCCGTCGTTGTTGTTGTTCGTTCGTTCCTGTTGCAGTTAGACGAATAGTTTTTTTCTCCTTCTTTTTTTTGGTGTTCAGGTAAATGTGTGTGTGTGTGTTTGCTTGTATTTATTTATGCCATGACAAAGGTTCAACAAACTGTGGCGACAACGGCAACGGCGACGCTGTTAAAGCTGCCAACAACGTCACAAGTAAAAACGCAAAGCGACTCATTTCCGCTCCGCCGGCCATTTTGTGCAATGAACAGATATGCTGCACAAGAGTATGTTTCTATAGCTGAATATTCATATGAGTATACATACACGTATTTATACAGTGGTCGCTCGTAAGCGAGAACGCTATAGTATACTATGTGATTCGAACATTAAGCTTCATTAATAATTGATTATGATTATTAATGAATGATTCTGATTTTTAAAGCATTATAATTTACGAATCGTATAACGATATTAATTTTACTTCAGCAAGTTACAATCTTCGAGCATTCACTGTACGTTTAGGTGTGTGTGCATTTGGGTTTGTGCCTAGGCACAGACAAGCATAAAATTTAGGTTACAAGGCAGGGAACACAAAAGCCAGAATAAGTTGCGACGAGAGAAGGGGGCTTAGCCAAGAAGGCGCTGATTTAGGCTCCACTCAATATAGTCTAAGCTAACAGCAGTGTGGTCGAGTTACTGGGCGGGGTGTGCAGCTAAAGGGCGCCACAAACTGCTATAATGGCAAATTGAAAGAAAGTGCGCGCAGTTAAGCAAGCAGCAACAACAACAACAGCAATAAACAAACAAACAGGGATAAAATGGAAAAAGTGGAGACTTTCTTTTTTTGGTCAACCTTTTGCTTGGCTTTTCTTTTTGCATGCGGCCACAGACTCACATACAAACAAACAGGCACACATCCACACACACACAGTCACAAAGTAGGTCAAAGCGCAACAATAAATAATGCACACAAGAGTAAAAGAGACAGCAACAGAGACAGAGAGACAGAGAGTGGTGGGAGGGGAGAGGGAGAGGGAAGAGCGCGCAACTAAACGCTAGATTGGCATTACAAAAGTTTGGCCTGACCAAAAAAAAACATAGAAATAAGAACAGCGACCAGGACGTCGCTAGGAAGGGGCGTGCTTTCGGATGAAAGGGAGAGGCGGGGAGCGGGGGGCGGCGGAGAGGTTCGTGCATGTTATGCATACGCTTTTTTGTTTGGCCAACCGCTGTGGCAAGTTTTGTTCGCAAATTATAAACAATTCGCTGGAGAATTTCAATGTTGGCCTCTGTTACAGTTTGACGGCCACTTGAGCTGGCAGCGCGACTGTTGCTGCCCTGCTGCGAACTGTCATACCAATTTGTCTCCCATTTAGCTTACATATCTTTTTAATATCCATATGTACATAAGCCAAAAAACAACACAAAATATCCATCGCATCGATTTCGCCATTACGCTTTTAGTCTCGCAGCTGCTTTCGCCTAGCATACTTTATGGCGCCAGAGACAAACGTTCATTCCACTGTACAATAAGTTGCTAAAAGTCTGTGAAGCGCATTAATAGTAGCCAAATGTTTGTTTTTTTTTTTTTTTTGGTATTTCTTTAATGGTATACCATTCTTGCATGCAGCTGGCAGTGAATTTCGCCCAGCGGAAGAGCATAGTTAACCGGATCTCTGGCGGCTTGCTTTTAATTCGTGCTTAATGCTTTGATAAATGGATAAATGACGTCGAGTCGTGCAAGGATTCCAGTTGTCTACTGACTTTTGAGTGCTCATAGTGCTCTGACAAGCGGCTGAAGATTCAGTCAGACAATGCGCACAAATCCAGCTCACAGTTTCAGCTTCACGGACATTTAAGTATCTTTGTAAAAAGTTGTGTGTAAATAAACAGCCTAAACTGATGTAAACAAAATGAAACTGGTTAAAAGTGCAGTTGTTCATTTCTCTTAAGCTTCCTTATGGCTTAACTGATTTGCCTAATGGATATTCGCTTGTGGTTAGGGTTGTTTTTAAAAGGATGAAATCAACATTTGCTTAGGACTAATACTTATCCAAACGATTGAAATTTTAAGTAGCTTTTAAGCAAAAGGCGACTGCACAAAAATCGAATCAGTCTCATTCTACTCAAATCTTAATAATGCTTTCTATATAATTGTATCAAATTTAGCAATCTGTAAAAAAAGAAGACATGCAAAACGAATACTAGGAAATATGCAACATGAATAAAAGCTACATTAGATGTAAGATGAATGCGGGAAAGGTTATGAAAAAGACACTCTGCTTTTGCTATGTGTATGAAAAAGAGAGATACAGAGAGAGACAGATACAGAGAAAGAGAGAGAGAGATAGTGAGAGAGAGAGAGAGAGCGCTGGCGGCTGTGGAGCGCATTTAGCACAATACTTAGGCTAGGTCGATACATATGTATATGCATATAGTATATGTATATATAAAAAGCACGCTTAGCACATATATGTACATATATGTGTAGATTAAAAGTATAAAAAACATGTAGGTATATGTATATAGATATTTAGAGTAAGAGAGCGCAACAGAGCGAGTGAGTATAAATCGGCAATACGTACACATACCTGCACGACTTCTGCATGACCTCGGCACGGTTGTAGCCGCTAATCTTGCAGAAGGACTCATTGCAGTAGACGATCGGGAAATCGACGATTTGTGCGTTGGCCAATAAAAACGAGCTATCCGCTGTAAGAGAGTAAGAGAGAGTGGGAAAGAGTGTGAATGAGAGTTTATATATAATATATATATATATATAATCACGACCAAATAAAATCTGCGTCAAACTTTTTATCGATGACTTGTGGTTATGAAATATGTATATAATAATCGGATTCTGCAAAACATGAAAAACAGTCACTAAAACGGTCTATTGCACCTCGACATCCATTCTATGGGCAACAACAATATGGCTTTGACAGCAGATGCTGGACGTTGATTCACACAAATAGCTTATCACATTATCCTTGTTGGAATTGGCCATTACTAGGCGCAAGTGTCACTTTCGATAATTATCTAAATTGGCCGACAGCTGTTAAGGGAAACATTGCGCTATGCTTTTGTTGACGGTTGAGCCAATCAATGTGTCAACTTGTCAATTTGTCAGTTATTTAGCAAAGCAAGGCGCTGCATCTATCAAAATATTTGCGCGTAATTGCTACATTTCAAATGTTGTCATTCATAATAAAATGCCATTTGATGGCGCAGCCCCTTTGAAGCCCTATTTGGTTTGGCTCAGTCAGTCGACTAATGGCGGTTGCTATTGGCCCGGTGATATGATTGCTGTTGGGTGGCTAGGTGAGGGTTGGTTGGTGGGGCGTGGTGGGTGGTCAGGTATAGTGGCGTATGGTACTTGCTACACATGGAACATGTGTACAGGTAACTAAACCACGCGGTGGCATCGCATGGCATCCAAAATGGCATTGCCTGACTTTTTGTTTGCCTTTGGCGAAGGGCCTCTTTGGTTGTTGTTATTGCAAGTATTTGCTGTGGCATTCACACGCACTCTGTTGCAAATACATGCGAGCTAATTTTGAGTGCAAATCAAAATATTCGTCGGTAGCTTCAAAAATATCACATCACATTTTGTATGATTCGAAATCGTTCAGTTACATAAAAACAGCATTTAAACAAATATTTTGGATCAAATTGAGAATCGAATTTCTCTATATATTTGTATTCCTTTAACTGCTGGTAAGAAGTCATTGGGAGAGTAACAAGAAATCAGCAATGATCGATTACAGACTCAACTCAATAAATTGACTGAAAATAGTGTAGTTCGTGAAACGAATCACTGGGAACGGTTGCGACGGCAGTAAATTGCAATATTTCGACATGCGACAGTTGAAAATAAGTTGACGTTGAATATCAACTCTATATTTAAATACATTCTATGCTTGGTACTGGCCAGAGGGATGGGAATTGGGAATGGGAATGGGAATCGGAATGGATATGGGGTTGGAGGCGTACTTTATGCCGTGAGCGTGGCGACATGCATGCCAAGCGGACACAACAGGCAACACACTAACCCACATACAAACAGATTTAAGTTTCCGCATTCACAATTCACGTTCCCAGCCAATGGATACGGTACGGGTCTGTCAGTGTGTGAGTGCGAGTATAAAAATATATGTTTTGCACATGCAATCGCTCGCAGTCAGCAAATGGGCAAATGCATATTTATGTGATACACACACAGACACACACACACACACACACACATGTGTGACCTGTACTCACACTTTGATTTGCCTGAATACACGCTTGCGTTTTTACCACGGCTATAAGGACAAGAATAACACCAGCAGCAACAACAACAGCTGCTACTTTATAGTGTCAACAGTTGCCGCACTGCTTTCCACGCCCCCAACTACGCTCTCTGCCTCCCAATTTACGGGTTGTTGCACATATAATCCTTGCGTTAGGTGTTTATTTTCGCATTGAACTGTAGTATTTTAAGATTTCAAAAAGGATTTTTTCTAAAATAAAAGTATGCATTCCTACTTTTTGGAAATATTTTCTGCGATTAGAAATATATTTCTGAGAAATAAATGAAGAAAAGCATTTTTAATTGTAAGAAATTTGTCTTTCCACAAAATAAAATGTTAAGAAAATGCTGATAATATGTATCTAAGATCTATGTAAGACTCAAATCCAAATAAATAATTAGAAAATCAACGTTTTACTTTCAATCCAGAATTCAGTTTATTTCTACAAGATTTATCTAGGTTAATTTCAAAATTGATCAGTTAGTTCTCGAATTCGTGTCACTAGTCGAGGGCTTACTGACGACTGACGACAACGAGCTCATCTCTAGCCATAATGCTTTGCATTCGAGCATGTTTATTTTGATGGTGCCGCTCAGTCACCCACATAAACCTGAAGGTGAATCGCCCTCCTCCCGCCTAGTGGACAGTATTTGTGAGTGTTTGCTTTTGCCATTATGTCGACGTCACTACGCTTCACTGTATCAACTGCCACTCGCAGAGTGGACAAGTGCAAAGTGGACTGCCATTCGTAGGCGGGCCGATTGGGTCGTGGCTATTACACTATACAGTATATACTATGCCAGACTACAGCTAATGTCATTCAATGGCTGTTGGCTGGCAAAGTTTTTTTTTGCAATTTGCTTTGGGTCATTTGGCAGCACCGATTTCCTTTAAAGATCCAATGGGGCGGCAAGTGGCACCACATTGATCCAGGTGGAGTTGGTGCCAAATGAACTGTAGGTGGGCCACATATATGGAGGGTAGAGACCTCAATGTACAGTCTACAATAGAAAGAGTAACAAACTTCGTACTTGTCCTCTCAAATATTAAATGCAGTCAAATTTGGTTTAATGTGCCTGACAGCGCTCTACGAAGATTTTTGATAAAGCATAGTTTAAGTTCAGTTTGATATTATAGTATATTTGTGTAGAAGTAGCTATATAGGTATATACAGGACGCAGGGCTTTAGCTCCCCTAACATTGATAATAATAATAGCAATATCAAATATGATTATAGTTGAAAGCGCTCAACGAAAAGTTATTGGGAATTGGGAACTAGTTGAACTTTAATACCAAGAATCTTGTGTTTAAGGCTAGTTTTTTAAGACTTCCGAATTCTAGACTTAGCTTAATTTTAGTTTTTTTTTATGTGAATTTAATTAAATTCAATAATTTTTTTTATTCCGACTGTGTCGAATATTTAGCAAGAGCAAGTGCTCTGCAATTATAAAAGCCAGTGTTAGCGGAATGTGACATATATGTAGCTTCTTAAGCTCGACGAACAAACAAAAGAAACTTGATGTTTGTGGGAGATGTGTGTCAGATGTGTGTTGCACACCAGACGACACGACACAACACGAGTACAAACATGAACATGAATGTTGTTCAAATGTCACGAGCAAAGCCCAAGTCAAAGGCCAGTCAGCATAGTCAGTCAGCGTAATTAATGCGAATTTGATTTGAAGTAATCCGGCCAAAAAAGAAGAACAACAGTAATAAAATATACCGCAAGCATTTTAATTACAATAAATTCATCATTAATTTAAGAGATGAAACTGCTGGATGCGCCCCACGGGTGCACCACAATGTAATAGCTCAGTTGAAATGTCACCGGCTGCTGCCGCTGCTGATGATTGATGAGCTGCCCCAAGTGCGGGCTTTCTCCCTCTCCCCTCTATCTTTCTCTTTCTCACTCTCTCTCTCTCTGGCAGGAGAGTGGTCCTGCAACGCCTCCTCCGCCCTGCACCTGAAGTAGAATGTGGGATTGGTTGATTGATATGGATTTGGTTTTGTGTTTAGTTCTCCATTTGCTTCTTTTTTTTGTTGGAATTCGTATCTTGGTTGTATGTGAGCAGCGCGTAAGTGGTTCTGTGGCGGCAGCCTCTCGTCTAGAGACACATAACAAAACTAGTCCATTAACTAAATACCACACATATACACACATTCACACACACACTCGCTCAAACATTCGTGCACACCCACAGTAAGCACACACGTTATGGCCATGCAAAAACTTTCATTTCCGCTTGGTCGCTGCTGCTGCTGTCCAGCATCTGCCTACCTCGCCCACTGTCTCGTGTCCCTTCCTATTGCTACTGCCTCGACTCCCCTCCCCCTTCTGTTGCACACAACACTCGCTGTTGCTTATGCTGCCTGTTGAAGCCATTTTGTGTCATTATTTTCTGTGGTTTTGCATTTTCCATCTTGTCGTCGTTTGCCTTTTGTTTAGTGCTTGCCACACACTCATAATAAACACACACACAGTCGCACACCCACTAGCGCACTCACACACACACACACGCACAGACAAAAGCTGGATTTAATGACATTAGCGTACGCTTGCCGTTGTTGCCATCTCCTTGTGTCTTGCCCCCTTAGCGCATGCCTTGCAATTATCCTTTATGCACACACACTCACACACAGATAAACGCACACACTGACACACTAACACACACATACAAAGGTGGGCAGTACAAATAGCTGCTGTAGCCCCCACTTTTTTGTCCGCACGGTTGGCGATTAGGCCACAGATTGCCAGCTGGGCATGTCATTTAGCTGCACACCCCAACAACTAACCCCTCCCCTTTCCTCACCGCTCCACCCAACCCCACCCCACTCGAGTGCATAAATTTTATTGTCCGAAAAGTATAATAAAAAAGAGAGACCTAACCCCCTTTAGCAATGCGATTTAATTACATTACAACGGGCGGAGAGCAGGTAAGAGGGGAGGGAGAGGGTTGTGGGGTTTATTTGCGCAGCGGTTCAAGTACAAGTGAAAGTGGTAAACGAGTCGTGTGGGGGTGGGTTGGGGAGAATAGGGGATAGTAGGCAGGCAGTTGAGGGTTGCAATCCAAAGCTACAAGGTAATACTTTGGCCAACAGCACAATAACTCCTTGGGGCATGCTTCAGCCGAATTGCAATTCAGCCTCGCAACACCGAACTTTGTCGCACCCGAAGAACACCCCCTTCCACACCCACACCCACTGCCCTGCCACACTTCACACTATCCACTCAGCTGGCCCAACGCCATGTCCCCACTTTAGTGCTACCGCTGTGGAAGTTTCTTTTTTACGCGTTCGCCTAATGGCATTTATAATAAACTTCACACACGCTCGGTGCGTGTGTGTGTGTGTGTGTGTGTTTGTATGTGCGTGTGTGTGTATGTATGTGTGTGTGTGTGGCACTTGCCATTGTTATTAAATTTGCATAATTAAGTGCGAACCTGCCCTGAGCTGCGACGCATCGCGCTGCCAACGAGCGTTTCTTCAGTTTCTTCGTTTTTTTTATTTCTTTTATTTCATAATTAGAAATGTAAGGCAACCGCCAACATATGTGACAGGCGCCCGGGGGGGGGGGGGGGGGGGTATAGGTGTAGCGAGGAACGGATATTACTTTCTGGTGCATATTATATGACATCTTGCTCTGCGCA
Source organism: Drosophila conformis (assembly GCA_035041375.1). NCBI lineage: Eukaryota > Metazoa > Arthropoda > Insecta > Diptera > Drosophilidae > Drosophila > Drosophila conformis. The sequence continues at coordinate 5,342,805 of JAWNLE010001092.1, read as the reverse complement.
CTGAAGCATCCACACATATGCTGTACAAGCAGTAAAATTGCGGAAAATATATATAAATATGCAAATCAATTTTCTTAAATTTAGAAATCCTTTTTTTTATTTTTATAAATAAATGTTTACATTTAATTGGGGAAAACCCAGAAGGAAACCCAATCAGACCAAGATAATTAGTAAGAATTAGTTAACCACCACATGTGCATGCGAAAAAGATATTACCGAGATAAGACATTAAAAATTGAGTTTTTAATTATAGAAACGGAGGACTCTGAATTAATTACATGGTATAGTTTGTTATAATCATTACAGAGTACTCGAAACGGTTCACGCAAGGAATAATTAGTACTACAGCGATTAAGAGAAAGTGGGAAGAATTAACGAGACGGTCTAAGGGGAACAGAAAAACTTATTTGGTAATTCAACTACAAACATAACTCCTAGCATAACACGACGGATAGTTAGGGAGGGAAAGTTAATAAGAAGTAGCCTATTGGTGTATGGAGTAAGTACACCCCTGTCAAAGCGACGAAGCGCTTCTGTACAGATTCCCATCTACTTTGATGAATATGATATTGTGGAGACCACACACAAGATCCATATTCCAGAATTGGACGTACGAAGAGAAGTGAAAAGTATCTTGGTCGTATAAGGGTCATCAAGTTCCTTTGACCAACGCTTTATAAAACCAAGAACAAATATATAAAACATATAAGTACAAAAAGGCCAATGTAAGCATTCTGAGTACACATCAAACACACACATTCTGTAATTAAGAAATGAACAATCGTAGTTTTGAGAAAGAGACAACCTTCCATGTTAGAAATACACTTTATGAACAATACTACACAAAGCTACCCTAGGCGCCATAATATAAGCTAATTTTATAAATGAATCTTTTTTTCTGAGTGTAGCTATTATTATATTCGAACTCGGCGTTGTTTTGAAAAAGCTGAATGTCAACGATTTAAATATTGTTTTTTATTTCATTTCAAATTTTTGATTTATTTCAGCCAAAATGCTGAGAACGTGGAAATCGCTCGAATGAGTGAGGTTTTATGATATGTCAGCTTGTATTACAACAAACTGTTCGTGAATAAAAACTCCGTCTGTGGCTTAAAATCAATTTTATTTTTTAAGCCACAAATTCAAATACTTGGCCAATTTTATTGTGGACGGCATTTCAGCATATTTTGCGACTTGGCTTTCAGCTGTTGTTGTCGATGTTTGTTTTTGATGCGATTGCTGTTGTTGTTGTTGTTGTTGTTGCTTTTACCGTTGCCATTTCGAATTGAAGGTCAATTGTGTTTTCGTGCTGTTACTGCCACGCCCAGGCATCATCCGGCGCTAAGTGGGTTGCTGTTTGCAACAGCAAGTGATGGTTGTGGGAAGAGGGCGGGGGGAGGTTGGTGGATCATCAGGTCATCATTTACATTTGGTAACCAGAAACTCAAATTATTGCTATTTCACCAGAGGTTGTGTGTGTGTGTGTGTTATTTTATATGTGGGTGAATGTTTATGTGTAATTGGTCACATCCACACATACGGGGCGCCTTTGGTTTTCATGCTTCGCAGTTTTTGCTGAAGTTTTGTCCTCATTTCATTTGCCTCATGCCTCATTATCATTTGTGTGAGTGTGTCTAAATGTGTGTTAGTGTGTGTGTGTGTGTGTGTGTGTATGTATGTGGGTGCCCGAGTCTGTGGCTCCATATTTATGGCATGTCCCACCCTGTTCCGCCGCAAGCTCAAAAATAGTTGATTGCGTAAACTTTTCGGCTGAAAACAGCAACAGCAAAATTCAAGCAGCAACTTTGAAAATTGGCGCTGCAAGCGTCAGTTATGCGTGCTTATGCGTGTGTGTGTGTGTGTGAGTGTGTACTTGTGTGTGGTTATGTACTTGTATGTCTGTGTGTGTTTGTTGGCAAAGTGTGGCGCGTTGCGTGCAACCAGCGCTCCTCAAAGTCTGCAATACTTTAACCAAATTAGGCAACTCATACACACAATCACAACTAAAAATACTCACACACACACACGCTGACACGCATGCCTCTGCGTGTGTTTGTGTGTGGGTTTGTACCACTTCTTGTTCGTGCAACGGCTTTCCTCTTCTCTGGGTTGCCCTTTCCATTGCAGTGCAAGCTTTTTGGCAGCGACAACTATGAATATAAATCCTTGTCGCTGATCAGAACACGCGATTTCCGAATGCATAAGTATGAGTGTGAGTGTGAGTGTGAGTTAGTCAGTGAATGTATTCAAGTGTGCATTGAGTGAGAGACTGACTAAAGTCAGTGTATGCCATGATAATAAATACAACAGCTAAGCAACCTTTTGCACATCTCCTTCGAATAATTGAATTTTTATGCCCTGTAAGTTAAAGAGAGAGCCAAAGAAAGTTTTGTAGCAATAACCCTTTTAAGTAGTTAACGGGAAATTGCGAAGAAAGTTTTGATTAACAAATATTGGCTTGAGCTAAAGGGATGTAGTCCCCGTCTAGTTTAGTTTCCATCCTAAACAGTGATCAAGGAAACTTCATTTGAAACTAATAGGTAAATGAGATCCTTTCAAATCCTGGCTTTGGCATTTACTCTTTCAAACACGCACAACCCTTCAGCTATGCATTCAGATTACGCTGCGAACCAACGCAGGTGAGTCGAGTGAGGACTATTCATAAGCTATGCAAACGTTGCAGCTGTAGCTGTTGCTGTTGCTATTGCAGCATGACCTTGAGGGTGTAGTTATGGTAGTTATGGTTTGGGTATTCATGAGTGCTTGCACTTGGACTAAGTCTTGTTCTTTGGCTTTTCTGTGGCCTCGCCGCAGTCCGGCACTTAGTCATGACAAGCGGGCAGCAGAGCACATCAGAAACCATTCGACCCCTTCGACCCGCCACTTAGCCCAGCCCTACCCCATCCTCCTCCTCGTCCCCCGCGTCCGTCTCAATAGCATAAACCAAGCCAAACAAAACAGAAGTGCCACCAACAACTTAATCCAATTTCATTGGCTTCACAAGCCGGCAAAGAGCGCAGAGCCGCATTCACATTGAGAGCCAGTGGCATTCGCTCTCTCCATCACTCTCTCTCTCTCTCCCGCTCTCTCTCTCTCTCTAGTTTTTTGTACCCTGCAGCCACTATAAATTTTGCGAGTTGCTTTATTTTATCGGTAACTATTTCAGTAATGGTTTCTAATGACAATGATAATCTAATATACACTGGCATATAACTGATCAACTGCCCCCATTTCATCAATATCGGATAAAAAACATCTAAGTTATAATCGAAAATATATTCTCATATTAACCTCATTTAAATTTGCGGGTTTCAAGATTTGTACGACTGGATCTTAGATACTATAAGCCACAATTTCAAAGAAATGGATAATATTATTGAAATATGCTCATATTGAGAAGGGGACAGCGTGATGGAAACGAGCGAAAGCAAGCAGAAATATCTGCTAAGTTTCAGTGCTCTCAACTTGTGAATGAATGTAAATTGCATTAAAGGATGTCTGTGTGTGAGTGGGTATGTTGGTGGGAAGAAATGTTGTCGACAGTAGTTTGTCAGGCGTCTGGGTATCTTTTAACTGCATATAATTTTGTGATTTTCTAAGAACTTTGATTTTTCGGCAAAAGTTAATGCCTGGGAGCCATAAAAAAAAACACTTGCATATTGCAATTAAATAAATATTTGACTTAAAAAGGGTCAATAATTGTCTTAACCCATGTTGGCCCTTGTAAAACGGATGAGATTTAGCCGTTTAAATGTGGTTAAGGCAGAATTTGCATTAGTTAACAGCAAACTTTTTAATCGAATGGTTGTGTTAAGAAATTTTCTGGTTTTTTTTTTGTGATGTACTGTATTTATTTATGCGATTGTTTAAACAGTGATGGAGCATGATAATTATCTGCTCACACAAGATTTGTAAATTAATCAAGTTATTTAGTGTTTTCCTTTTCCATATATATCAGCGGTTTTTTAAGGTCTAAGATCTTTATGATTAAAATTATTATTAGCTTGACTTAAATTATGAGTCAAGTATTCCCCCTGTTAACAACTTTATTGATCAGTTTACCACAACTAGTTTGTGAGTATCAAATACACAATAAAGGCAAGAAGTTAGGGGAAATAAATATTTTGGTTCGATATCCCATACACTCCCTTGCAGAGATTCTATTCCGAATCAACTTAACATAAGTTATGAGTGTTACATAAATGAACTAAGGTCAATTATAAAGAAACCAACGCTAACAATACTCACATTTTTTTAATTGCAGTGAACTATGATATATGTATATATATATCAGCTGGGTTCAGGGTATATCGTAGTCGAGCTCACTTGACTGCAGTATTCTAACTTGATTTACCTTTACTGCTGTTAATATTTGATGAGCGTAGGGCGCCCATAGGCCACTCATAATCATATTGGTTGTGGGCCTTAAATAGCTCTTTGTTTAATGCTAATTATCGCTTGGTAGTTCCTCCAATGCCTGCCCCAACCTGAGGTCGTCGAAGTATAATCATATCGACACCGCATGTAGGTTATATTGAGAAACCCATGCAATTATCTATATGACGGGGCCGTGACTTACACTTATGTTTGCCACGGCCAATGCGTTAAGGTTATGAAAAAGGACGACAGAGTTAGTATTACTGGTTGAGGTACGTGCGGACAATGAGGTTGTGCGTGGGGCAAGCTAGGCAGTTGGATAGAAAGTGTCTGAAGCGTTGAGGTTGGGGTAGCGCAAAAAGAGGTAGTGTTATAGGCTAAGGTTAAGGTTCTGTTGTGAATTAGCTTTAGAGAGTAGAATATAAGGGTGGAGAGTGAAGTTGAGTGCGGGGCAGGGTGAGCAGGTGGATAGACAGTGAGTGATCTCAGAATAGAAAGTGGTCTAAGCGAAGTGTCTAAGTCAAGTTCAAATGTACTGGGAACCACTGTCCCTCCCTCTGCTTCATACTGGTTATTTCTGTGCCTTGACCTGGCTCCCCCGTCTGAAATGTGTGACCATCAAAAGCGCAAAAGAGCAAAAAAATGTTATGTCCAACGACCCTTTGCTGAGGTGCTAATCATTGCGGGTACTTTGGTCCACATGGCGTATGATTAACGAGGCAATAACCAACTCATTAGCTCATGTTTCATGTTCTGTTTTTGAGGACTTCACCACTCCAAAGCGAACTCTCCTTGGAATTAACTTTAACTTAACATTTTGACATTATTTTTCGTGGCTTTATTACTGCTTTCACTTCGGCGACTTTTGACCTTCTTAAGCAAGGGAAGCGGGCTTGAAGTGGGAATGCGCTCGCGGATCAAAGACGCAACCACGTCAAAAGTTAAGTGTCACAAAGCAAAGTAAAGCAAAGCAAGGCAAAGCAGCGCTAAGGTTACATTCAAAGAACGTTAAAAACAACAGCAACAATTACAGCGCCAACGAGAACAACAACGATAACAACAACAACAACATGCAAATGGCATAGCCAAAAGGGGCGACCCATCAAAAAATCGATAAATGTAATGGCAAAACTTGAAGGCAGCCGTTGCCCCAAACCTATATTCGACAGAGCCCAGCCCAACTTAGCCAAACAGTCGTGTAGTCAACGATAATTTACACGGCGACAGCGAAACAACAACAATAACAACAACAACAACAACAGCAACAACAACAAGAGCAACAATAAAACACAAAGGAAAATCAATAACTCGCTGGGCTTAAGGGGGGATGTGCCATTGGTCAGGGGGTCAGTGGTTCAGTGGTTGAGTGGGCTGCTTTCGTGTTGTGTCGTGTCGTAATTGCAATTGTTAGCTGCTGCCTGCGCCCCATGCCCCTTCCCCCTGCTGCACACGCAAATATGTTCAGATTCGCAGGGCTTGTTGCATTTGCTTGAGGGTGGTTTGCAGATTGATTGATTGCTTGACCGTGTCCGTATACGGTTGCGGTTACGGTTAAGGTTACAAGGAATACCTGGAATACACGCATTCCAATATTTATGTACAATTGTCGCGCGACCTTTGTCAATACTTGGCGAATCGAAATAATTGCATGAACTTGAGGTGCATTTACTGAATCAAATATGAGCTGGTAATCTGAGTAAACTGAATTCGCTGTGCACTAAGTTGCCATAAGCAAAGCTAATCATCATTCATTTAACATTTAATGATTATTCAGCGGGCAGTCAAGGGTTATTCATTTGAATGCCAATCATATCACCTTGAATTCTCACTTTCTATTTATTAGATGGTCACTTAATGTCATTCACTTGAACGTTCTTCAGATCACACTCAGTTCTCAACCTCTCAATCAGTTGCCACTCAGATAATATTCAGTTGTCATACAACATTCATACACTGTTCATTCAGATCTTATTCGATGCTGATTATAGCAGTCATTCAATTCTCATTCCATTAATCAGTTGCCACTCAGATAATATTCAGTTGTCATATAATATTCATTCGCTGTTCATTCAGATCTTATTCGGTGCTGATTATAATTATTCGACTGTCATTTAGTTATCATTCATTTTAGTATTCAGCTGTCATTCAGTTCTCATTGCGCTGTCATTTAGTTTGCATTCACAGTTTCATTCACAACTCATTCAATCCACTCAAGGGGTGCCTCAGTTTTGGTGGCTATGACGCTTATAGTTTGTCATGATATTCGTTGAAATATGGTTCTCAGCATGAGCTGAACTTGAAAATACCAATTTACAATTTCAGCTTTTAAATATTTGCTGAATCAATTTGGAAACACTTGTGAACCGCTATTAAACCGGTTCACGGTTTTTAAGCATTACGTATTCGAATTTGATGTTCTGTTTGGCTTACTAAGCTGAAAACAAACATAAAATTGACCTTTTCTAATTGGTCTAAGCCTAATCACAAACCATACACAAGCAATGTCAATAGCACGCAAAACAACAACAACAACAACAAAAACAAACGGCAGCGGCAAAAACGACAACAACAACAACAACAAACACCAACACGAAAAACAACAACGAAAAATTATGAGCAAACATTTTGCACGGCAGCAAAATTCACAAAAGCGCAAAATTAGCAGAAAAAACAAAAATATAAAAACAGGCTGAGAGGGGAAACTTCAAAGCCAGCCAGTCAAACGAGTGGCTAACACTTTTGGCAACAAAATTGTTATCGCTCCCCTTGTTGTTGTTGTTCTTTTTGTTGTTGTTGACGCTGCTGCGAGTGGCTGCTGACGAAGATCAAACAGCGCGTGGCCGGAGCGAGATAAAAGTGCGAGGCGCACCACAAAAGCAACGACACAAATTTCAAACATTGCCACTGTGATTTTCAAGGGGCTGGGAGAAGAACCTAGAGAATCATACAGAGAGAAAGGGAGGGGTGTGGGGGGATAGATGGTTTATCGTGTGCTTGTGTGTCGCCAGCTAAAAGCTTGGGGTCAGGGCACATAACTCGGGGCTTGGGCTCAAGCTCGTGCTTCGGGTTCAGCATGTGCAAAACTTTTGTCCTCAATTTCAATTTTAATGAGTTTGCAGTAAAAACAACCAACAGTAAATTGTCTAGCTTTTCACTTATGTGTGTGTGTGTGTGTGTGTGTGTGTGTGTCACTGGCTACTATCGAATAAGGTACGGTTCTGGCTGAAAACCCTGCAGCTAAATAGCCCAAGCATAAACACAATGTCAGCATAAACTATTACCTCAAAATAGTTGTGCTTTTTGTTTTTTGTTTTTCTAACTTAAATCTTAAAACCAACACCTTAACACCTTGTCAGTGGATATAGTGTTGCATGCCAATTCCCAAATGGATCAAGCATAAATTAAACTTGCTTTATCAAGTTGTTGAAAGTTGTTGAACAGTTCTTGTTTGGTCCCCCGACAATGCTCTATATAAATCGATATTGCATATAAAGTCGAGATTAGCACAAGTTGCTATTCTAGACATAAAACCAGTTAATAAGCTTGACGTCAATATGGGCGGCCAGTGGACTTGGCCAGATAAGGCCGCGTAGACGTCTCAGCGGCTGAGTGGGCTCGTTGATAAGTTTGGTATTATAATAGATATAATGGTCTTAGAGATATTATGAATATTTTGTGCTTTGTTACTCAGTTTGTGGGGCGGCGGGTGGACGGTGAATGGGTGCGAGCTGTTAATCATGGGCGCCTGCGAGGTTTTTGTTTATGGCAGCAACGATTTGTTAACGTGGCCAGAAAAAAGCCTCCACAAAACCAATCGACCCAAACAAACAGAGGCTAAAGCAGCCAACGGGGTCTTCTAGTAGTAGTAGGTGCAGGGCGGCAGGGCAGCAGGGGATGGGCATGATTGAAAAACTGTCGAAATACAACGTTCGAGCTGTCCGAACTGGCACAGACTGCGTATACGTAATGTGGCAGTTCCGTAGGCTCGCGATTGGATATGCAAATTTATTGAACGAGATGGGCCAAAAAAAAAAATACAAACCAAAATAAAGCAAAAAAAAAGACAGGTGTACACACTGTGTTTAGGGAGCAAAGGACGTGAGGGGGTTAGGCACAGTTCACATTTGCTTATCCTTCATTGAATTACAACCCAGAGTGGGCAAACTGAAAAACTGTGAAGTAGCCCCGAGCAATACTAAAAAGAATGTGGAAATTTCGACAGGGCTTGGTCTTTATGTTCATGTGGCATATAAGGCAGAAAAGTGCGAGAGTCAGAGAGAGAGAAGGCTGAAACCGAGTTACGGCCTAAATTTGCCGAAACTAAAGCAAAGCAGACAGTTGCAGAAGTGCCACATGCCCGTTTTCAACTCTTATATAAAACTTGGAATTTGCTCAACGTGCGCCACATTTTCTCACTTTTCAGTTTGTTTTCCCACTCCTCATTTTTTGTTGTTTGCCTCTTGTCTGGTTTTGTTTTGGCATTTGCACATTTGAGGCGCGGTGGCAATTCTTCTTCTTTCCTGCTCCTCACCACAACATTTCCCTTTCCGCCCCGCAAGCGTAATTTGCTCGCCTTAATATGCGACACTTCCTTATTTCGCAGTCACAGTCTCTCCATCATTCACATCCTTAGCCTTATCCTTATCCTTGTACTCAGCCAGCCAGCCAGCATTTCTGCTCTTTTCCATTTTCCTACGTATCTGTGCATTTCCCTTATGACAGTTTCTCTTTACGCTCTTACCTTTTTTTCGTCGCTCATGCAAAAATCGTGGACCAGCATAAAAAAGTAAGAAAAATAAAAAAATAAAACCGAAAATATGGCGAGATAGTCGCATTTTCTTTTTGCAGCTGCTTTCACTACAGTTTACCCCAGTGACTGCCATCAACTAGCTTTCTTCGGTCTCAATCTCTGCCCTTGCCCTTCCTCATCCGCCTCATCATCTTCTACGACTGCTTTTATTTTGTCGACATTCACTTTACTTGGCTCGCAAATCCTTTCGGAAAAGGCTTAATGTCTGATTTGGCTGCTGAGTAATCCGCTTTAGACTCGCGGAAGACTTTGTCTTGCCTATGAATATATGTCAAGTATATATATATATATATATATAAAAACATTATTATTAAATAATCGCCACCCGTTGCACCCACCGTGATTGACACGTGACGCCCTTAAGAAAGTCTCTTACGTGACCTGAGCAGAAATTCGATTCGATCAAAAAATATGCATATTTAATAATTAATAAGATGGGCATGTTAGCCTGTCAGTTGTGCTGTCAATTATAAAACTTAAATACTATCTAATATGGTAATTTGTTGCAAGCAAAAGATCAATACAATTAATAAAGAGAGCTATTTCCTCAGGCAGTCAGGCTGAGATCAAAGGTGATGCTGAATAAATTGGTAAAGAGGCAGAGGGTAAGCATCTATAGGTTCCGAATCGCTGACATCTGGACTGGAGTCTATTTGTGAACTCGGATAGAATTCGACTAGAGGCAGAGAGAAAGAGTGCGAGTCAGAATTACTGGCAACTCCTCGGAGTTCTGACAACAAACTGAACTTGTGTAAAAAGCTCTCTCCAAAAAATTGTGAAAGATGCTGCGTGCAAGCTCTGCCTTGAGAGTGACGAAACTCCGGAACATATTGTGGAGTATAACCCGTTAATCAATAGACTGAAACTAACACATTGAATTGCTCTAAGATCAGGAGCAATCTTGGCTCTCCTGCACTGGACCAAGAGCTTTGGCTCATTTAATAGAGGGCGGCATAGAGTCTGCAAATATTAATTAATTAATTAAAAGAATAATACAAGTTAGCACTAGAATATAGAGTACATGCATCAGTGACGTCATCGTCCATTCCATTTGCTGCACTTATCGTGTAATTAGCATATTGTGTTATTTACATTTACATTTAACACAGCAGTCTCGCAACCACACAGCCCAAAATAACACAAAAGGACACCCGCCAGCTGCACAGACAGGCAGTCATGTTCATGTGACACACAACAAGTGCAGCAGCAACAAACGCAATTGTTGCAAATGCAACTGTGTGACAACTGCAACTGCAGCAACTGCCTGACTAAGTTGACTGCCTGCAGTTAGTTAGCTGGTTTTGGCTGGATTGCGTTGTGTGCTTTGTGAGTGGCTGGAACTATTAGTTTGTTAATTGTCTGCTTGCTGCTGTCAGTTTGTTGTCTTGCCAATATCGTGTCACTGACTGTTGAGAACTGGGTTATGCAGTTAATATGCAGATGTCTGTGTGATGCATGAGTGACTTGAGCTTATCAGCTTGAGCATATCCATTTACATACTTAACCTTATTGCTGTTGCTCCTCACATCTTATATCTATTTTAGCTTGTCTTCCCATACTCATTATCGTACTATTCCCATTTATACATATATATCTATATTTATTTGGATATGTCTTCAATTCGATTCCTATTATCTACAAACTACAACTTCTTATGCAGCCGTATATCGCTTGTTGCTATATATATATATGTATATATATATATATATATATATATATATATAGATTTCTAGTCAGACGCCTATCATTCATCATTTAGCTTCTCTATTTACTCTCCCTTTCTCTGTGCTCTGATTTACTTTATATGTCTATCTACAATCCGACTCCTATTACCCAATCCAATTCTTATCTAACCTATACCAAGCCTCATATTGCTATACTTATTTGTAGTCGGATGCATCATATAGCTTCTCATTGATGCTCCTCATAATCCTATTTCATGGCCATTTCCCTATATATACTGTAATTCCAATTTGCATTACTGTTTCATTTCACAATTCTATTCGAATACCCAATCCTATTACTCTTTGTATTCCATTTCTATTATTGTTCCTATACCCTATATATGTACGTACGTAATCCCCTACGCGTTCCCCTTCACCCTCCTGTTCCCCCAGCCAATTCGTTTCTTTTGTTCAGTTGGTCAACAGGTTGCTGCCGCCGTTTTAATTGGCCCTGGGGCGATGTCAGCTCCGCAGTGGACGTGTCTGGCGGGTGAGTTAGGGGTGCTTTCGTGGGACGTGTATCTATTTATAGAGTTAGGCTCCTGTCAATGCCATGTGTGTGTGTGTGTGTGTGCTTAGCCAGCATCCTTTACACACCCACACACACACGCACGCACGCACACAAGCCATGCGCGAGGTGTCAGAATGCGCCCGAAGCTATGAGCATTGACAACCTAACGGAAAATCATTTCACATGCTGTTTGCTTTGGCTTTGGCATCGCCACCCAGTCCCCGTCCCAACCCCTTCCCAATCCTTTCCCAACCCCTTCCCATCCCCATTCCATCGCTCTGCCCATGGCCATCGTTATCCGCTTTCATTCCAAACTGGTAATCGCAGAATGTCGGACCACAACTGACCACAAAATGGGAGTGCCAGCGGTGAGTTTAGAGCAATGTCATTTTCAAACACAAACTGCCTGGTCTGCAGACTCTAAACTGGTCTAAAGCGTGTTGCGGCATCCTCATTCAACAAGTATGTCCTTCAACGATGCTCAATATGATCTTTTTGATGCAGGCTGATTACATGTTGTTGGGAATTAGTTCAATTTAAACAATGCCAGAGGTAGCTGAAAAGAGGAGTGCTTAAGTCTGCTTCAAATATCTGTTTCTGTACATCTCATTTGAATAACTTATATAGTATTTATTCAGTTACCCAAAGTTTTGAAATATCCTTTGACTTGATTTAGTTAGATAGTATTTATATAAAAGCCCAATCGAACTATAGAAATTTGGCATACTTTTAGTGACAAGGTAAGCTGACTTTACAGCAGTCCAGAGAATAAATTTCATTAATATTTTCTCAATTTCAGAATGTATTTTTGCTAACCATTTCGATTTGCATTTTATCATTTTATAAACGCATTCCTTAATAATAGAAAATATTTCTAAAGGACATAAGCAAAAAAAAATATTATTTTCTTTCTAATATTAATGTTTGCCTTTGTCGGAATTGAAATCTGATGTATGCAGATGGGACAGGTAGAGGTGGTGGTGGGGGATAGGGGGTTATCAATTGCTTGTCTACTTACGCTGTGAATTGGAGCGCCTTATGATGTTCTCGAGGAATGTGTTTTGCGGCGCAACCAGTCCGCGTCGTCCGCCAGGCATTTTGCTGCCTGCCTAATTGCTATGCCGCGTCGCCGCCCCGCGATGACTGGAAGTGGCAACAGAACGCTGCAACTGCTGCTGCAGCTGGATGGTTGATGGATGGATGTGGCTGCCTGCCGTCTGCCGCCTGCCAATGCCTGCTGCTCCTCACCTCCTCCTCTTCCACCTCCTCTCTCAATCCGCCTTGTGCTGATGTCCCTCTGTGTGCTGTGGAGCGGTTCCCTGCTCGATCTTTGAGCATTCGCTTAAATGCTGACGACGTTGTTGCTGAGCAGCGCTGCATTTTCAATGCGCTGGCCGTCCGCCATTTTGTCTAGGAAACTAACACAGCACGCACACACTCGGATACACACACACACTCACTCACACACACACGCTCGCACACACATACACACGCTACCCGAAACGATCTTTCAGTTTTGATTTTATTGCTGTTGTTTGTTTATTTTTGTTGTTTGTTGTTTGTGTTGCTGTTGCTCTTGCAGTTGCTGCCTGTTGTTGACCACCTCACACAGTCTTATCGGTTGCATATGGCACTGCAAGGATAAAAAATTGTTTTAACAATATATAAAACAAGCAGGTGATACTTAGAGAGTCAAGGATAGAGAGAGAGAGGGAGAGAGAGAGACAGACAGGTGGACCATTTTATTTTATTTATTATTATTATTATTTTTTATTCCATATTTATAATTTAATTACTCCGTTTTAGCTCGATTAAGTGTTATTTGTATGCTTTTCGCTAATTGAAAATTATATATATATATATTTGAATAATAAATGAGTTATATATATATTTAATATGAATAATTTGTATTGTATTCAATCACGTTAATTAGCATGTGCATTTATGCAGAAGTTGTGCAAATCGTGTCCTGGTTTAGCTATCAATTATGAATGCATTTGCAGTAGCCGCAACAAACAGGTCGAATACGTAATGTGTGCATTGATAGCTGCTTCTTTAATTCACTGACAGTTGCATGAAGCTGTGGCGCAACCAAGCATGCCCAGACTATAAAGTTATTATGGCCTGAACGGAAGGCCGCATTTGCCAATCCATAAAGTATACATTTGTATCCACTTGATTACGTTCTGTCTGAGACAGCCTTCTGGATTGGAATGTAAGCTGATGTTCAGTATAACCAAATAAAATTTTCTACCATTTGACCTATAAATTTGAACGCTTTCCCAGTATGAACGCAAAGCGATAACCAATAACCGATTATATATAATATACATTGAAATATTATGGAGTAAGATTAGAAATGCCACGCAAATTATAGTCGAAAAGGTTGATCTCATTACTATCACCAAGCATTTTTTTCTGTATGCAAATAGAGCTCAGTCCACTATAGCATTCTTGCTTGTTAAGATATATCTTTCCATATTCCAATTGTATTAAGATCAGTACAGAAACACTGAAGACGATTCAGTTTATCTCTAACCACTACTTTGCTCTACTGTTCAGAAATATATTGCTTAATAATTGAAAAGCATAAGTGCAAAAATGTATTTTTGTGAGTGTAATGCCCAGTTTCTATAATGCAGCTAATGCATTTGAATTAATAATGCCCCTAAGACGTACACGATACACGATACGAAAAAGAATAGGAAAGGAAACGGAAACGGAAAGGGAAACGCAAAGCAAGAGGAAACTCGATGGAATATCGAAGTGCACACAACGTTTATTACTTTACCGATGTCCAACTACAAAATGAAGCTGCATATTCTCCGTGAATTTTAGAAATTCGCCGCAAAATGCAAATCGAACTGAAAGCTGGAAAGTTTTCCCCACAATTTCTAAATAAAAGAGAAAAAATTCTAAAAATTGTAGAGTCTTAGAATTATTTTTCATTATTAAGAATGCATTTCTGAACAATAGAGAAAAACTTTCAGAAACTGTTTTTAATATATGGAAATTTGATTTTTTTTTCTGAATTTTAGGACAGCTTGCCCTGAAATTAGGAAATACAAAACATCTGATTTTTACAAACATACTTTCTGAACAACAGGGTGAGTTACCCTTACCGAAAGTATGGCAAAGTTGCCATGCAGTTTGTATGTGTAAGTTGAATAAGTAAAGCCATTTTCGAACGACTTTTGGCAGTAAGGAAATATATGTTCATTACTCTCGAATACGGAGTTGCAAGCGTTGTTGTGTTAACATTTAATGACGATGCTGCTCTTGTTTGCTAGTTTGTGTGTAATGAGCTCACTTATATTTTATTTCATTAAAATTTTAGCTACACATCAGCGACACGTAATTTTGTGGCGGTCTACTTGTAGTTGTTGTTTCGAATGGCCAAAAACGCTATCAGGCATTCATGAATTTTTGGCTTTTAGTGCGTTTGCCAACGCGATTTGAACCAACATGTTGTCGAGCAGGAGACACCAAGGAGTTTTGAACTGGGAGCTCTTCAAGTGCATTGTGACATGACCCAATTTTGAAGTTTGCCTTAGATTTAGCTTATTAGGGACTTAATTAAGGCGTACAACAACACCTTGTGTCCAAAAAACTAACAGCTTCGCCAACTAACCAGCACCATTGGCAATGACGTCAGTACAGCATTTGGCACACCCTTTTTAACACTTGTCAAAAATTTGTCAATATTTGAAAGGGTGGCGCGAAGGGCGGGGCAAGCAACCATCTTAACCCACCCTCAACGTCGTCACCTACACGTCCATTCTAAATGAGAGTACCGCAAGGCTGTCGCCCTCACACATCTCTTCCTGCTCCCACTGGGAATGATGCTGTGGCTTTGGCAAGTACAGTGATCGCTCGTTGATTGCAACTTGTTACGAAATTTGTTAACAAGTTGTCACAACTGACTTAATTTACATTGAAAATCTAGAAAATCGCCTTGAATTTGAGCAAGTTTTTCGTTGAAATACTTTCTAAATATAAGAAATAAAATTTCGAAAATTATGAAAAACCTGCCCTAAATCAACAAGTCCAAAAATGTGGTGCTAATTTTATTTATTTTTTTTATAAATATGGAATTCTTTTCCAAAAAATGCATAGAATTCTCGAGTTCTCTAATCACCATTAAATCGTTAGTTTTTTAAAATGGCTTTATATCTGAATAACAAGGTAAGGAATTTCTAGTGAAGTAACATTATTTAGAACATTATGGATAGACGAAGCAAGTTCGTCTTTTCGCTGATTGATTGATTTGATGATTATTCACGCTGCCGAGTTGTTCTTACTATTGAGAACGCACTGTGGCAGAAAATGGATCGGCAGCTGCAGGGACGGCTGGCAGGTTGGTGTCGGTCTGTGTTGGGGGTTGCCTCTGCCACACCACCTCTTTGACTTTGGCCTGTTGACGTTCATGTCATTTGGCGACCAAAAGACCAAACGACCGAACGACCGACCGACTGAACGACCACACGTTGAGTTTTAGCTCTGACGTTGACGACGCTGCCATCGTAGACTCTGACGCTGGCGACGGTAACCACGCGTCACCGTTTGCTTTTCAGCGTGTTCACCTTGCCACCCCACAAAGCGAAACAACCACAACGACTGAATGGGGCAGACCCACTTCCTTTCCAATCCCCATTCCCATTCCCGTCCTTTCGTTAGCCTCTCAATGGGTTGCTCATACATTTTAATTTGTTACTGCGATAAGCCACCGCATCGGCCACGAACGTGTCGCCCTTTTTTGCTTGGGCTGCTCGCATTTTATTTGATGGCTCACTTAAAGTACGTCATAAAAATTAACACGAGTGGCAAGGCCGAGTGGCCAAGCCAAATGGACTCTAAAATGCCGTGCAACAGACTTGCACCAGGTGAAAGAAAACTCAATGCTGAGTTCCTCTCTCGAGCATTTATTTTTCCGTTCTCTGCCACCCCTATCTGGTCACGATCTGTTAAGTAAGGTCAAAGACCCACATCTTTTCAACTTGTGTTCGACTAAGAATTCAATTTGTTCAATTTCCCAAAATGGAATTAAACCAAACATGCTCAGCTTTTACTCTGCCTAATCTAGATACGATCGCTATGATGCAGCTAAGATCTGCATCGTTATTGGAGTAGAATTGATATGAAGACAGCGATGTTAATCAGTCTATATGTTGCAATAGGAGGCAGTCTTGAGCAATGTTTGCACTGGCTTCTACTCGACTCTCCTTTCACATTGGGCGCACATTCAATTTCCGTTGGGGATTTAAATATTAATAGGGCTGCCGCATTATTTATGAGACATTGTCATCAAGTAAACGAAGCAGTCAACCGACTGCCGCGCAGCAGCAGGTAGTCAACCCACAACCACCACCCATAACCAGCAACTCGGTTCTACTCCATTAAATTAGCCCAGCAGCCAGGCATTTTCATATTTTTGGGCTGTGCTACCTTTTGGCTACTTCTGGCTCTGTTAGCTACTTAAATATTTATATTTAAATATTTATAAGCTCTTTGGCCCGTTTCGCATAGTTACACGGTTTAAAGTCGTCTATTGAAGGAATGTAAAAGTTAAGAGCTTTCTGCAATCGGTGCCAAGGCTGCAGCTCGGACTTGTTCGCCCTTATTGCTTGTTGCTTGTTTTTAGTTTCGTGTTCCTCCATCCTACTTGGCAAACAGCCTTTGTGCCTGTGTCGTTTTCTGCTTGGAGTTTCTTATCATTAACATGAATTGCCTGCGCTGATTTGTTTTACCTCGCACAACAAAAAAATAAATAAATAAATAAGAACCACTCGAAGAAGACAAGCAACTAATTTCCATCCGATGTGATTGCTGGTGCTTAAGGATTTTTAGGAAAAGTTCAGAGCTGGATTCCTCATGTTAAGTTGACTTAATCCCATTTACTTTCTGCTCTATCCTGACAAACGCTCACACTGCCTTGGACCTGACCAATTACCTAGATTATTACGGGCCAAGCTATTGACAAGTTTCAACTGCAAACAGACAAGAGCTCCCACCTGCGTGTTCCTTCCTGGATTAAGTCAGTCACATGATCAGGTTGTCGTCCTGTCAGTGTTTGTAGCATTTCATTAAATGCATTGTCTAATGTAATGTGCAACGAGCAGGGGCATGCCATCGCTTAAATCTAATCTCACATTAGTTGGATGTGCAGCAGAACGCAATAATATAGACACAACTGCTAGTTGTAACTAGTTCACCTCCCCTCTCTCTATCTCTCTCTCTCTTTCTCTCTTTCGCGCTCTGTTTCTCACTGTTTCGTTGTCTCCATTTTACAGCATTTTTGCGCCAACCAGGCAACAATTGTTGTAATTGTTGTTACTGCTGTTGCTGCTGCTCTTGTGGCATAGCTAGAAGCATCGCGATACATAATATGCTTTGCTTATTTGTTTTGGGTTTGCCCCTTTGACCCCTCCGCTCAGATCTGGCACATACACAATTGTTGCAACAATTACACAAAACACAACTCGGAAAACAAAGACCGCATAAAGACAATGGGTTTTATGTTTGCGTGCCGTGGGGAGAGGGGCGTGGCTACGCCTTGCTTTAGCCCGGTTGGCACAACGAACGGAATGAATGGTTGGCCTGGGAGCATAAATATATTTATATATATATATATATAAATATATATATTTATGTCAAACCAATCTGCAATGGATTTGTGCGCTGTCCACCTTTCGTCGAGCAATGCTAAGTTAAGAATATATATATATATATATATATATATATATATCTGCACTTTGCTTTCATATCAATATAGCTTAAGATATCGGAGAGATAGAGAAGGGGTCGGCGAACAGATTCTCGATTGTTAACAAATTGAGATTAGTTTAAAAATAGACTCAAAGATAAAAGGAAAAGAAATAAAAAAGAAATTGGAAAAAGTTAACCTGACATTAAAAGCTTTCAGCTCAAGAATAGACTTGATAGTCCAGAAAGACAAGGTGAATTCTCAACCCATTTATGGATTAAGGTCAGGTTATAAATGCTGCATGATTGTGGCAAGTATTCTGATGAAAGTTATGATAATTATGCATTGCAATTAGCCAAGGATAACGACAGAGAGGCAAAAGAAGCTTAGAAAGGAGGCAAGTAGAAAAAACGGTACAGTTTTTGCGTTGCACTGGCATAACGGAAATATTAGGAATATGGTTCAGATCCATGGGGAAACTGTAGATAGATTGGATCTGGTCAATTTTAGTGCGGATTTTGAAACACAATTCTATTTTTGTACGTTTGAAAAATGTTAGATTTTTTCCGTTTATTGACTGAATATTCCATATTTGTATAGTTATTTTATATCAGAAAGGGTGACAAGTAAGTTTATGCCTATCTCGATCCCACAACTTAAAACTCGTCTTGCAGCTGTATGATATTGTGGTCTAATCTAGGATGGACATATAACCCAATATTTGTACAATTTTGAAGTTTTTGGAAGATAATTTAATAACCTAATATCAATCATATGAAATTAGAATAGGTTCCATGCAGATAATGCTCAATGTCCGAATTAACAGTGGTAAAGGTACAGGGTAAACGAAAAGATGCAACGAGACATTTTCAAAACTGAGGAGTTGAAATTCTACCTAAATTGGGTGTAAAAAATGAGGACAATGAAGGAGGCATGGCTATAATTACTCGAATAGATTCAAGAAATGGAATCGGAGACGTCTACCTTAGTGGGCCACGAAAATGACTGTCGATTTTTCAATAAAAGAATCGAAGTGCTGTTGACTATTGCGTTTTAGTGATAAATAAATAGATTTACGTCTGCTGTCAGAGAAATGCAGCAATCTAAAAATCATTAGATGGGTGTTTGGCCTGGATTCCATTCAATTGTTCAGCCAACTCAGACGTTAGCTGTTGCACTCAGGGGCTTCAGAATAATGTGAGCAGTTGAGTGTAAGCCATTGGTTAAGTTGTTTATAGATCCGGCCTTTAGCATTCAATGCCTCGGGCCTAGCCAGCTAATTGATTGACATTTCCTGCCGCTGCCACCGCGAACGAAGCAAACGCCCAAACTAATAATACCCTCACTCTCTCGCTCTCTCTCTCTCTCTCTCTCTTTGTATATATATATATGTATAAATACCTATATATATCTCTACTTATATATACTTTATATATCGCTGTTGTTCTATGCGCATAACTGTATCCATGTCCATATGCTTAACCTTGATTGTGGCAAGAAGACGCTCAGGCCTAGGGTCAGGATTGGGGTTTGTGTATCGACCCTCTGCGTGTTGGGCCCCTCCTGAGTAAGTTTACTCGACTTCAACTGCCTTGAGCTTTCGTCTAAGTAGGCCAACTACTTGATTAACCACCGACAAAAACAAAAAAAAAAGTGAGAATGCTGTAGTCGAGTGAGCTCGACTTCGATATACCTTGAACACAGACCAAAAAAACGAATGCTTCTCTTTACAAGCCCGAACTGAACTGTGCTATCGATAGCTATCGATAAAATGGAGCAAACTTGTTTTTGCCTAAGATATACGAAAACTGATATTCCAAATTTAAAGTCTTTAGGTGAGACGGACATGTCCATATCGACTCGACTGATGATCCTGATCAAGAATATATATTCCTTGTGGGGTCGGAGATGCTTCCTTCTGCCTGTTACATACATTTGACGCGTATTATCGTCAGCTTGTTAAGCTTATGGATTCATGCAATTGTTCTAATAACTCCTTAAACTTTAAACCATTTCCGTAATCAAGGAAATTCCATGGCAAAAGTAGAACTTGGGCAAATGTTTCAATTTATTGGATAAGCAGACAAAGTTCAATTAAATACTTCTCGGTTGACTTCATATTAATAGAAACTATTAATTCCTGGTTATCGATTTAAATCGATATCCTCTGTACAACTTACGTCACTAATGTCCTGTTACCTACGTCAATAGTGGACCACTAATAAACAGCAAGATTGGTTGGAAATATGCTCAATCTGAGTGAAAGGGGCCAATGTTTGGCCAACGAGTTATCGATTACAATTTTAGGTTAATTCGCGCCAAGGGACCTGCCACAAGTTTCGCAGTAATGAAGACTGTCCTCGTCCAATTGTATGCGTATGCGTAAGCGTATGTGTATATGTGTGAGTGCACATATATGTACGGTGGCGGACACCTTATTCTGATCAGCGTCAAAGAAAAAAAGGAATTGCCTGCCATAAGCTAACCATTCATTATTTTTCAAAAATTCCAAAGACCGATGGTAGGTATATGTATTAACCACCAAAATTAATATATGACCCCAATTCACTGGGGTTTCCCCACCTGCTAGGTAGGATTATGGCAGGCAATTACGTTTTTTCTTTGACGCTGATCAGAATAAGGTGTCCGCCACTGTATATGCGATTCTCTAGGCCATTAAACGCTTAGCTTGTCACACATTCGAGCACGCACAATGAAATCAATCACATGCTTATTCAGTTCATCCACAGCTCCTTAAGCGACTCACAAATCAGTCAGGAGTGGCTTTTTTTTTGTTAGATTTAGAGTCAACGTAGAGTCAACCAACTGGAACTGACCATTTTGGGATGGGTTAGGTTTAGGGTTGGTTCACATGGCACATGCCATAATGGATGGGAACGTGATTTGACTTGATGTAAGTTGATTTGATTTGATTGTTGCGGCGGCTTATCAGCTTTTGGGTTCGCTGTTCGCTTCATTGCACCCGGCAATGTTGCAGCTAAATTCAATGCGCAGCTTTGCCCTACCTCCCCTACCCCCACACACCTCCAACCCTTCGCTGCTTCTTATCGATTCGCATGTGGCCCAGGGCCCGGCGCCCAGCGTCTCTCCCTATCCAATTAGAACTGTGCCCAAAACGTGCACAACAATAAAATATATGGCAACACACGCACACACAGCGACTCACTTACACCTGGCCAAGTTTTTCATTTTACACCTTACAATCGGCACCGGCCCTGTTCCGCCCCTGCCCGCGGCATGGTCTGCAGCACACGCAAGGTCAGTGCGGCGTGCACGTAAGTATGCAACACATAATTTTCTCTTGAGTTGTGCTTTCTTTTTTGAATTGGTTCGCGTTGCTGCAACGCCAAATTGCAAAACGTCGTTTTTCGCTTGCACTGTCTAAACACTTTTGGGGTCTCAAAACAAAAAAAAAAACAAAAAAAAATGAAGAAAACCCCTACCCCTTGCCGGATGGCCAAGTTTTCGCATGGCTTGGCATTTCTTTGGCATGCAACTTCTTTGCATTGGGGCCCCAACGACATATTTCGTATCCTTGTGCCGCTTCCATGTACGCCGGCCACGCCCACACTCGACGCCCCAGTTTTGACGCCCCAATGGGGCAGCTAAAAATAGCAGTCACACACACAAGCACACACACACACACAGCAGCCAAATGGGTAGTCCGCCTACTTCCAGGCGCACCCCTCCAGCCGCTCAAACAATCAAGGGTTTTTTTGTTGTTTGTTTTTTTTTGTCTTTTTTTGTGCTTGAGCAAAAGGACAGCTCCAAAGTTCGAACGGCGCGATTGTGAGTCAGTTTGTCTGTCAATCCACCCGTCCGTCCGTCCGTCCGGTTGGACGGCAACCCTAAACCGTAAAACCAGATACCAAATCGAAAATCGAAAGTGTGCCAAGCAGCGACAAGAAGAAGAAGAAGCAGAGAAAAGAGAGACGAAAACGAAGCAGCAGCAGCAAATGGCAACACAATCCAAAATTGTGTCATAAAAACTTTTTCGATTGCGCGACGCGACGCGACGCGACAACAAAATAAAAGCAGCAACCATAGCAAAGCAGCCAAAAAGGAAGTACTGAAAATTAAATACTCTTGCACAATTCACTCACCTATTCAAATACAATTCACTATTCGGTTGTTTTCGATTGTGACTGCAAATTAGTAAATAGCCGATAATTTTTAGTTGGAATAAGTCAATTGTGAGTCAATTGCAGGATGCATAGTCAAAGAACCCCTGAATCGATAAGCTGTTATCCAAATTATTATTCATGAAAGATCATACAACAATTTTTGCTTATTTATGTCATTGTTTATCTGACATTTTAAATTAAACAAACAAGCAAAACAAAAAATCTGAGCCGACTGCTCGATAGATACGGACCTGTGTGTGTGCATACAAATGAGGTAACAATTATAATACCCTCTAGCAGAGCTCTCATGGGGAACGTGGAAAAAGTTCAGCACTTTATCTTGTTGCTGAACTAGAATCACAATCAGAATCAGAAGCTGAAGCTGAGACGCCGACATCGACTGGGCAAAATGTGCTTTGTTTTATAGTGGAGCTGCCATATTTACTTGTCATGCGGCTAAAAGCAAAGGCTCACGCCAAAAAATATTGACAAAGTAAGCAAACACACACATACACACACAGGCACACACACACACACACACATGCGCACACATATAGACAAGGCAAACAATAGGCCAAAGCAAGGCAAATACGAGCAAACGACAAATCGCTGGCAACAAAAACAACGCATGGAAAATGGCATAAGGAAACACAAACCATACTCAAACCTATCACACCCCTCCCTATTCTCAATGACTCGCCGTCGCTAAAGGAAAAAAAATATATACCACAAAGCAAGCAAGAAAACAAGAAACACAAGCAAACCGTTGAACAATAGCAACAATGGAAGTGTAATAGTTTTACAGCGCCAGCCAAAAAGTATGCTGCGACTTTTAGGCAGACGACTTGCTGGCGTCAACAGTTTGGCAAGCTCTGCTGGCACGAGAAACCAGCGAGTGCTTTAATTTTTAATTATACTGCCACGCAAAGCGTTTTCCTTTTGCCTTCGCAGAGTCTCTTAAAAGCTTTACATCCCTGAACACTCTCTCACACACACACACACACAGTGCTACATCCTATCCCCGCCTCCTGAAACATCTCCATCCCCACGAACAACAACAACAGCGCCGGGCAAAGTCATAAATTAATGCGTAGCGTGTTGTTGGCTATTAAAAGCAATGAGCAAGCGAGCGCATGTGAGCGTACAAGCTGCTTAGGCAGCAACACAAACACACAAAACACACTACGCATTTACATAAAACCAACATCAAGCAAAAGAAGTAGAATATATATATAAGTAAATACATATATATGTATATATATATATATATAAATACAAATAAAAGAGCAAAAAGCAAAGTCCCGAATAAAAATTTACATATTGCGCACGTGCTTGACCAAGCGGCGCTGAAAAGTATGCTACGGCCACAATCGGCGACTCAACGGCGGCAGCGCACCATGGGCAAAATTGACAGTTTTCGTGTTCAGTTCGATTTTTGTACACTACCAGATGGTATCACTTCTACATTAAATATTCATTAGGCAAGTCTGCAGATCCCAATCGATCCATTAACGTTTTGTTTTGGTTCTGCATTCGTCTCATTCGAATAAATTTCTATATTCGTGACTTGCACAAAAAAGAAATATATAATAATAATTTTAAAAATAAACAAAATTTAACTATTTAAAGTCTGCATTTAGTTGTGCTTTGTCATTGTTGTTGTTGTGCCAAAAGAGGTGCACATTTGTTGCATAGTCCGTCAGAGAGCGCTGCTCAAACTGTTGCCGCTGGCTTTGGCAGGAGCTGTCGATCTATAAACATGTGCCACTGCCGCTATGGGGCTATAAAATTCCGCCATCGAGTGGTGCAGTGGGTGGCGGCGGGTATTAGACTGTTAATAAACTTGTTTTGAGACACAGCCGACAGAAGCGATGATATCTTCAGCGCCAGCAGTTGACACAAGGTCAACGAGGACAAGGACAGAATATGACAAAAAAAAAAAAAAAAAAAAGGAAAAACGATGGAGGTCAGCAGGTGGTCAGCGCCCCACGTCCCTTCTCCTAGACCAGAACAATTTGCAAATATTGCTGCTTGTGCGATTGCAGCCAAATAAAATAAAAGCAAAGGCTGCAAGGGGCAAGGGGCAGAGAATGAGAAAGACAGATGAAAGTGGAGACATAGAAGAGTTAAGCCTGGAAGCTGGAAGCCGTCCGCAGCACCAACAGTTGACCGCTGCGGAAGCGGAAGGCACATGGCCTTCCAATATGGCCAACGGATATGGCAAGCCTGCCACATTCTGTGCGGGGGTTGACGTTGATGGTTGGAGTGGGGAGGTGGGAGGGGGGCTTGTAGTCGGGTAAAATAAGGTTGGTAATTGATTTGTTTGCGGTCTACTTGCGCAAAAAGATGGCCAACAACAGAACGCGACACGTGACAATTGTGTGACCGAAAAATATATTCTTCACATGCCACAGCGATCTACATACGCGATGAAACTACACATACATATATACATATATAATTTATATATATTATTCAGCAAATGTGTATGTAGATATATATTTTATTTTTTTACATATTTGTCTTTTATATGTAAGTATATAAATATATATTTATACATATATTATTTGTCTCGTACATTTTTATTTAATTCCTTATTTTTGGCCTACTAGAGTACTGGTATTTGATGGGGCACAAATCATGCACAGACCTTATCCATTATGCATAACGCATAATTTATTCAAAACTGAGGCGTCTCTGTTTTCAATTCCACAATCGAATCAATTTCCTCCCCCAAAGCCAAACTTTCATTTTTTTCCTTCTTTTTTTTTGCTCTTCTTTTTTCTTGTACATCAGATTCTAGCTGAACTTAGGCTTCTTCTTAGCACACCCACACATTAATAGCAAGTAAGTTAATAGTTTATTCTATTGCCGATATTGGTTTCATCAGTATTAAAATATATACATATATATTATAAATGTTGGTCAACAAAATCTGTGTTGCTTTTCCATTCTTAGTGGGTTTCGCACAGTTGATCAATAATATTTATTATTGCTCCAAAACAAATATAACGACAACAACAGCAAGTTCCCATGTGGAGTAAGCTTAATTGCAGATAGTTAATTATTAATTTAAGAGTTTGCAATTAACCTGCCAAAGCATTTCTGCTTTCGCTTTGAAATGTGAAGGTTGTTTTCACTGATATCGGCTTGTGCCTAGAACCGAGAATGTACATTTTCTTATGAGGTAGCAGATGCTTTTTGCTGCCCGGTAATATTCCTTTAGCGCATTTCGTTATGCCAATTTGCCAGCAAATTGGTTGTTGTTCGACTTGTGCAGTTTTAATTAAGCCCCAATCATTTGCAGTTGAACTCAATTCGTGCATGCGAAAAGTTATTTTACAAAATTCATAAACGGCTTTTTTCAGTTTCAGCTTTGGCTTAATTGCGCTCTGTTCAAATATCAACATGTATATGTACATATGTATATACATATATGTATATGTATGTGCACATATAATATTTACAGTTTTGTTTTGCACAGTTTTAATGAATTCACTTTCAGAGAAATGTCATTCAAATTATGTGTGTGTACGTGAGAAATTTGATAATGAGATTGTTCATAAATATTCTGTTTGCGAATATCTGTGAAATTCATTGTATCTGATTATCATGTTTAATTAATAAATAAATGAATAACAATAATAAGAATTATAACGCCCAACAAAATAACCATACAAATCGGCTCTACATTTTTGAAAAATAAGCATTTACTAGAGCCAACAACGAACACCGAAGATTTATGTCCAAGAAAACACAGTGCTGCTCAAACTGAGCTTGCAATTGGCTAACTTAAGAATAAACCCAGAGTTATTGGCAGAGCTCGTTAAAGCCATTTAACTAGGGCTGCTGTTCCATGGGTAGATTTACACTCTTTTGAAATTCAATCGAAAATTACAACCAGCTATCCCCTTTTCCCACCCCCTTTTTGCCACTGTGTGTGTGTGTGTTTGTGTGTATTATGTATATTATGTGACAAGTAGTAACTCAATTTTGTATATTTCTCGCAGTCATCATAGACGAATGCACAAGCGAATTTCACAAAGATGCCCCTTTCATCTACACCCCCCCCCCCTCCCACATGTAGCTGCTGCCTGCCCCAGACCCAAATATTGTGGGGCCAAACTGATTGATTGGCTTTGCTTTTTTGACTCGGCTAAGTGCAAATGTGATGGGTCTACGCATGGACTTTAGATGTGGCTTTCCTTGTTATGCAACAATAAATGAACATGTTTCACACACAGAGAGAGAGCGCAAGAGAGAGAGAGAATGAGAGAAAGAGAGAATGAGAGAGAGAATGAGCGAGGGAGATAGAAAGGGAGAGAGAGAGAGAACTTAGGATCTAGTCGAGTTAGTCAAGCAATAAGCGTGGTCTACACTTCATTAGCCACAACAACTGTCGCACACACACACACACACACACACACACATCATATTAACGATTTGTCATATTAGATATGCACAAAGGAATTAAGTAAATTGAGTTTGGACTTCGCTAGGAAATACCCTGCGTATTCATTTTAAACTTCTTCAAGAATAAGGCTGGAAAACACGTATTTTGTATTCTTCATAATAGCATCGTAATAAAATAATAAAAAAAATGAATTAAATTAAAATTAAAAAATGTGTTCAAGTTTCAAAACTATTGATAAAAAAAAACAAATCACACAACTTTCTTTAAATTAAGAAAAAAAAAATCGAAAATCTTTCTTAAAAATTAAAATATTTTATTTAGTACAATTTTTATAGATTTTTTCATTTGCATTTTGAAAGTATTGCTACTTTAGTTAGTGCATAATTGTTTTACGGAAATCTAGTTAGATCTATTATAATTAAGTTCCAAATTGAAAATTTATTAAATTTATGTAGAAGCTATTTCAAAAATACATTACAAATTATTTTTAACTGCATGCAGTGTGGTTACACATATTTTAAATATATTTTTTGCTGGCTCCAGATCAAGTATTTTATTATTATTATTTCAATATGTTTTGAATCGAGTTCGAATTAAATTAAATATATATATATATGTATATCTAAATATATGTATATTAAATTTTTCTTGGCTCGCAAAATATAGCCTGCTTTACGCACTTTTACGAGGTATATACGTAAATGCAAGATATTACAAACAAAAAATTGGAAATTTTGTAATGCGCAGAAAAGCAGACTACATAAAAAATTTATGCTAAAACAAGAAACCAACAAGAATAACAGCAATGAATTTCCATGCTGTTACTGTCAGAGTTTTTTGTGTATTTCATGTATCTTATTTGTTAACAGCAAAAAAAAAAACTGAAATAACAACACACATCCAACTCCGCCTCCTGTTTTGTTTTTTACTCTCTGTTTTTTATTTTTTTATTATTATTTAATTTTGTCATTGTGCTTGTGACAGTTTCTCCACTTCTTTTTGTGATTGGCTTAAATATTTAAGAAGTTTTCTGTTAAAGTTTCCTGTTTTATTATTCCCTCATTTCGGCAACCGCACACACGCACACACACACACATGCATGCTAACGAGCTGGCTGTGTTTATGTGACGTTGTATTTCGCTCAGTCAGGCTGGCAGCGCTGTCAGCTTCAGCGTCAACGTCGCTGTCTTTATTTGCCTGGCAGCTCAGCTTCTTCTTCTTCATCATCTTCTGTTCATTGTTGTTTTTGCTGTTAACCCTTTCGCAACTTTAAGCATTGGCGCGTTTCGTACACCAACAACAGCAGTTCCTGTCAAACTGTACGCGTACTGTGTGTGTGTGGATGACACTTATGCAACCGCAGCAGAGCATTGTGCTCTCTGTAGTTTTTTCTGGTGCATACTTTTAGGCTGCACTTGAAAAAGAGGCGACCAATTGTTGTTGTGCTTGTTTTTTTTTTTGTGAAAAGAGCAACGGAGCGGGGAGGAGGGATTTGGGGTTGGTGTTTGGGGTGGTTGAAATTGACATTGTTTTTAGTGCCTTAACAACAACTGACACACATTTCGGCTCCTAACAAAAACAACAAATACATCAAATAGTCAAAGTTTTTGCTTTGTTGCTGTTCAATCACTCTGCCTAGCAACGCTCTCAGCAGCAGCAGCAGCAGTAAACAGAACAACAACAACAAATCTCCAAGACAGCAATTACAAGTGTGTTTATGCCGCGCTCTCTTTCGTTGAGTGCGTAACCCTCACACACACATGTAGACGCGTGTGTCTAACTTTCGCACATTCCGTTTGGCGTCGTTGGCGACGTCGGCGTTCCCAAATAAAAAAAAAATGCTGAAGAAGAAACTGAAACAGCAGGCAAACTCAACTTCATTACACAATACATGAAGTACAAGCAAAAGTGTAAGCGGGAGACAGAGAGAAAGAGAGAGAGAGAGGTAGAGCGCCAGTAAGTGTGGGGAATAAAGGGGGGAGTTGGCGGCAATGGCTCTTTAGTGATTACCTTTTGTTGCTGTTACTTTTTTGATTGCTTTTATGCGGATAGTAATAATGTATTCCGTTTTTTTCGGGCTCCTTTGCTTTGCTTCTTTACTTATTTTTTTGTTGTGTTCTCGGTGTTTTGCTGCCGATGCTTTGTTTTTTTCCTTCTTTTATTTATTAATTTTGATTACTTTTAATCACTTCACTTTTTTGTGCACTGCACATTGTTGTTGTTTTGTTTTTTTGTATGGTTGGGGGGATGTTAAAAAAATAGACATAGATATTAATACATATGTGCATATGTAAGTATATATATATATTTGTGTACATGTGTGTACGTAGTTTAGTTGCCACAGAAAAAAAATAAGAAAAAAACCACAAGAGAGAGGAATTAGACATGTAACGGGAATTGGGCAAACGCTTCGCTATATGCAACAATTGCCGACTTTTAGACTAGGTCTTCGAATTGCGGCCCAGGTTGCAAGCTTCAAGTCCCATTCCTCCAACGCGCCGCGTTCTGTGCTACACTTTTTTTCTTTGTTTTTCGATGACTGGTTAATTTGTTTTGTTTTTTATCTCTTATGTTTTTCTTGATTTTATAAATATGTATATATTAAAAAAAAAATTCCAAAAAAAAGAAGAACTCCAAGAACTAGTGGCACGGCACACAAGTTATTATTTTTTTGGGCAACGCTTCGCTGGAGTAGCCCAGGCGCTGTGTATGTTGCGCGCGGCTACGCACCTAAAAGTAGACTACGAGCTCGATATGAACTCAAGCGGCGTCGAGCACTCACTCGCTCTCTCTCCCTTTCTCTGTCTCTCTCTTTCTCTCTCTCTGTGGCTTTCACTCTTTCATTGTAGACTTATTACAGCTGAATATCTGAACGCGCAAAAGCTCCAACTCAAGCTCAAGCACAAGTCCGGCTTTTGCCATACAAGAAATGTTGTAAGCTTTGCTCAGCTCACAAACCCGCAAGAGCTTTGGCAAGCTTTTAACTCAGCTCCACCTGTCGCTTGTTTCCTAAAGCTGGCGCCTGCGTACGTCTTGAACGGTTTGGGTTTTAAGGGCTTTAAGGGGTTGTACACTGTAAAACCAACCCCTACCCCAACACTAACCCCAGGCAATTCGGGCAAAGAAACAAACTAACCCCAAACTACGCAGAATTGTACGCGCGAAGACGCAGCAGTTGACAGCCGCACGCTGCCCAAAACGCAGGCACGCATATTACGGGCGTAAAACGATTATCTTTTATGGATTAACGATTAACGCGATACAACAAAAAAACCTCCGACTATTATTAATCCATACATATTTACATACAAAACACAAAGTGATTCTTTTCTAAATAGCAATTGCTTATTGCTCAACACTGATTGATAGACGATTAAATACTCTGATAAGGGAGCAGCAACACATAAATGTAAAAGTAAAAGTTAAAGAACGAATTCACAGTGAACAAGTTGCAGTCCACAGGTAAAGCACAAATTAAAACCTAACCAGCGCAAAACAACAACAACATATGGTAAACTGGTTTGCCTGGCATAACTATTTAATTATTTTTGTGTGGCTGCTGCTGCTGCGACTGGGCCTGCGACTGTAACTGCGACGCTTTGAAAGCGGGCGACGCTTAACAAAATTAACGAAGACGGCGACGGCGGCGTCGAGTCCAAAGTTCACCAGGCATTTTGAGCGCAACAAGAAAGTAAACAACGGCCAATGGCGATGCAACAACGCGAACTCTGTGTGCCCTCACCAAAAAAATAAATATGTTCCAGAGAGTGAGAAGTGAGAGTGAGAGAATTTGTGCTTAAGAGCATACGCTGAGCACTCAGTCCACACTTAACTGCAATTAGAATTGAGTTGTACGCTAATCGATCCTCTTCGGATCATTCCGTTTATTTTCAATGAACGAATTTATTCCATAAATCTGCGAATTGCTCATGCATTACATTAACTTTCATTTATGCTAGCACATTAGTTATCAAATTCTGTCTGTCAAAAATATAAGTCAATTTCAGTAAATTTGCAAACTTTTTTGTACCTTTGGACTGTTAAGTACATAAATATACGTATCTTTATCTATTTATTTATTTATGATTTTTTTTTTTGTTGACATAAATACTAATGTTAAGCCTTGAGTCATATAAATGTAGGAATGTAAAAATAAATATTTATTATCAAAAAGATTTCTCGATAGACGCCACGGACGAATAAAAAATCCCTTTATCAATAAATGGATATATCATTTTACAGTCTTCGCTTCGAAATAAAAGCTACCCGCAATAGGAATAAGCATTTTGCAAGCAATTGTTGGTAAACGTTTTCTTTATCTATTCTTATAATTATTAATATTAATTAGTTTATATGTTTAACTTTTTAATTCGTTCTGTTGAACATACGAAACTTGTGAGATTAGCCAGCGTTCACTGTACATATTTCAATAGTTCTCTCATAACACTGTGGCAAAGCCCAACACAATGTCCAAAAGCTCATGTCGCAAAAGTGCATTAAAACAAGATTTACATTGAAAGTTTAAAGAAGAGCGAAAGACAAAAAGCAAAAACTAAACAAACCGAATGCAAAACGAGCGATTGGAATGCATGTGATTATGCGTGTGTGTGTGTGTATGTGTATGTGTGTGTGTCTCTCACAAAACTGGCCTTGCGCTTCAATACAAGAACATGCACACACACACACATACGCACCTCTGGCATTAAAATGTTGTTCATAAAATCCACGATCCATTTGGGTGTTTTCACTTAGGACTTTGCGCCCCATAATCCCAGTATCATTTACTGATTAGAGCTGTGTTTCTTTCAACTTTGTACTTTGTATCTATATATATATATATACATATATATAGTATATGTATGTATATGTTAACATATGTAATTTTGGCAATAATACTTGAGTAAAGCTAATTAATGATAAACAACACGCATGTCAGGCACACATGTCCAAATTGGGCTGCTAATTTTTCTGGCAGGGACAACATGATTTTCTTTATATAAACAAATAAAAAGAAATAATGCTTTTGCGGTTATTCAAGTGTATGTATGTGTTTGCTACTCGAGGACACTCTGAAAGCATCCGATTGTGACAGGTCAATAAAAGGGGAGATCGTTTCCCTTGCCAAAAATTGACTACTGCCAGTTGGCTCTGGGTTCCAACGAATAGCCAATTTTCCACTATAAATGATAATATTTGAAGATATCACAGAAGAAAAAGCGCCGGAAATGATTTATTGCGAAAAGAGAGCTCAAAATTCCCATAGCTTACAAAAGGGCTTACGAGCTTTATAATGCTGTTTACAGAATTATAGGGTATTACACTTTCCGTACAACAAATGCATGTGTGTGCGTGTACGTGTTCATAACGAAAATTCAAAAAGTCGCAGTTTTATCAATCGCTGGATGTCGACTGAAACGTGCATATGTATGTGTGCATAAATATTGAGTATAAATTCACACACACACACACGTGCACGCACTTGATATAGACGAAAAGATAAATATAAGCAATAACATAAGCAATCACTTACATTTACAGATGTGCTTGGCGAGAGCACAATCTTCATTCAGCAGGAGAGAGCGAGAGAGCAAAAGAGCTACCGTACACGCTGAGAATAAATAAAAGAATAATATCAACGCGTAGGCGAACGCAGCCAAACGCAGGAGTGAGGGAGAACCAAAAACAACTACAACTACAACTACAAGTACAACAACAACAAGAGCCAACGCCAACGCATACGATCGGTTTGCATTGGTGAGCCGGCAACGTTTGCGCTGTGACGCCAATTGACAGTCGTGCCTCACCACTCAAAAGCAACAGACGTGTGCGCCAGCCAGCCACCAAAAGCTAGCAGTGAAAACATTCAGCAAAGAAATAAAGCTACTCTTGCAAATTCCAATTATTAATCAATCACGTGTGAGATAGAGAGAGGGAGTGCAAGAGACTTTAGTCAATGAATAAAATGTATCCAGTTGCTGCCGCTGCACAAATTCTTCGCCTGCGGAGCGTTGCCAACGCATTTGGGGGTGCAACCGTTCGCAGCATAACAACGAATCGGCGTCAGCGCAACACTGCGAGTGCTGAGCGCGTCCAAAGCATTAATGACAGAGATAAGTTCCTGCATTATAATGCTGACGAAGGCTTTTACAAATCATCGCCCTTCAATTCCATCCAAGTACAGAATGTGCCACTACACGAGTTTGTCTGGCGCGACTTTAAGAAGTGGGAGAAACGCACGGCAGCGGTGAGTGCTTAAAAAAAATAAATCAAATATATATTTATATATATATATATATATATATATAGCACTTGAGTGGTTGATAAGAGATTAGAACTCTAAAGATGTGACAAAGAAAAAGAAAGTGGAAAGTAATAGTACAATTATTTTGTAGGAACTATTAATAATTATTAATATTAATTTATTAAGTATTAATATATGTATGTGTATATGTATATGTGTGTGTATATGTATATGTATGTGCATATGTATATGTATTCAATTGAACCGTTGATTAAGAGAGTAGTTACTGGAAATCCCATGCAACGTGATCACACTCAATAAATCAAACGTTAACCCGTACGCCCATTAACCCATAAATCCGTAGACCCCCACAACGCCTACGAGCTTATCGCGTATTTTGCAATTTTGTATGCACATATGTATGCAAGTATTTGTGTATGTATGCATGTGCCAATATTTTGTTTGCTTATGGCAGTTTATTGAACCTGAACCTACGCCAATAGACGTAAGTGTGTGCGTGTGTGTGTGTGTGTCCGACGGGCGCATTTCGCAAACGTGCACTGATCTTCATTATACCCTATAAATTATGCATATATGTGAGTGAGAGTAGGAAATAAGTCACGAGTGAATTTTTCAGCGTGAAATTTTTGTTAATTGAATTTTAATCTTTTCGTCTTTAACAAATATGGGTCACTTGCATATACACTGTGAACTTATCGAATGCCTGATAAGGGAGTGTGTGAAATATGAAATGGTAAACATTTTGTAGATAATTCAAGATAATTGCGAAACTAAGTTATCGTCAGTTGTAAAAACAATCACTTGCCACCAATAACAACTCATTTTATATTGTGAATATTTCGACTGATTTCGAGACATGATTTATTATATGATCAACCTACCTTCGCATACAGTGTTTTGCTAGGGGCCTTTGCGTCATTAGCAGCAAGTTCAAGTCGAGTGAATATTGGCATCAAATTGCTTTACAAGACTGATAAGAGGCGCATTGTGCTAACGACGACGGCAGAGTGCAAGAGGGGAAATTTATACAAACACAAAACGACATTTTCCAGCCGCATTACAATTTTCGCAAGCGGATCAAAACAAAATGCAATTGACCTGCAAATGCAAATAGAGTTGGTTAATAAAATAACAACAAAAAAATACAAAAATGCATTTGCATTTCGGCTGGGAAGGCGGAGAATAGAGTGTAAGTGTGTGAGAGTGGGATAGGGAGAGAGAAAGCTTACCAAAAGTTCAAGAAATATTCGCGTGGGGCGCTGCAGTCCATCACCATCACCACTTGCACTTGCATAAGCAAGCTCAGCCGCCCAACCACCCCCTCACCCAAGCAATTAAATACCCTATAAACATCAACGGCACTTATAAATTGTTTCAACTTCACTTTTCACTGAGACAAAAATCAACATGCAAATGTTATTCATTGAAATTGATTAGCCTGGTGAAGGGTTGGTGTATCAATTATCGTTTTTGCCTCCCCATCAGATAGCAAGCAGAGAGCTGTCATATTCTCTATTCGCTATTCTCCTATTATTAAGTGCAATTAAATGCAATTATTTAAAATGCTGTATACTTTTGATATATAGACTTGTCTTTACTGTTTTGTGTACTTGACGCAGGTGCAAAGTGCGACTTGTGATGAGTGCGTTTCGAAAATAAAAATATAATACATTTATATCACCCTATACATGTATGAATATAGTATATGGTATAAATGTATATAAGTATTCAGTTATCCAAGTCCAGTTTGCACTGTTCACATGGGACGTGTAAATATTCGAAACACAAGTTGCCATAATTGTTTTAAACTGTAGTCAATTGCATACTATGAATGACAAAGTAAATTCGTTTTTATATTATATATACATATACAAATATATATATATATATATATATGTGTGTGTGTGTGTGTGTGTTTTTTTTATGACAAACTTATCAGTAACAGTTCAGCACGAAATGCTTGATAATAATGCCGAGTTAAATAAATACATTCTGTGGTGATTCGCTTTTACAATCGACAATGTTTTTGGTTGTTTTTTCAGAGATAGTACTCGTCTAAACAAAGTCTAAAATTATGATGTATATTAAATCTTTTTGCGTTTTTGTTGGACTTAGAAGCTTGCTTATCGATTTAGCTCATTCGTTTGTGTGAAAACAGCCAACGCGTGCAGCGACATTTTGCGTCGCTAAGCCATTACAGGGTATTTTCTAGTCATCTAGTTGGGGGCATAGTATAGATTATTTAGTATTAGTTCGAGTGTTTAGCTTGAATTTTGAAGAGCATCAATTCATTCGATATCAGCTGGTGCTCAGTCAACCGAGTCATTTTAATTTGATTTTAATGGCCATATAATAATTGTAAATAAATGCCATCATTTCATACATATAAATATGTTTACACTCGCACACACACGCACCTGCATACATATGCAGATAAATAATTGTGATTGTTTTGCTTTTGCCTTTGTCCATTTTCGAGTGTCGACCAATCATATCTTTATTTCTCTCTTGTTTTTTGTTTGGTTTGCTTCATTGCTTTGCCTGTGCTATTTTTGTTGTTTCGTGGGCCTAGCCTCAGACATGGTTGCCTGCTGGTTGGGAATGGGGCGGCGGGGGCTCGTTCTTGTCAATTTTGTTGCTCTGCTGTGTTGAGCCGTTTGGTTAACGAAAAAGTCAACAAACGCCGCGCAAAAGAATATAAAGAGACAAGACACACACACGCGCAAGCAAGCATGCTTGTATGTGCAAGGAGAGCAAGAGAGATCGAGAGAGCAGAGAGCAATTTATTTGCAGTGTGTCTCTCTGCGGCTCTCTCTGGCTCTCCGGTCACAATCATTTTGCAGACTTTGTACTTTGCCCCACTGAACTTTGATCAGCGACCGGCAGCGCGGCTCGAGTGGAACGCAACAAACGTGTAAAATTCTCGAATTGGTTTTTCCCTCATTAATTTATTTATTATTATATTTTTCTGTGTGTGTTTGTATAATTTATTTGGTTTTTTTTCTTTCAAATTCAACAAGTTGAACAAGTTTATTTTTGCATGTACATGTATGTGTGTGAGTATCGCATTTTATTTATAATTCGGAATCTTATATTAATGCCAATTTGCCCTGCGCATATACAAATAGAGTAGTGCGCTTGTCTGTCCCCCACTTCGAGGGCCAACCGCACTGGCCTTCAACTTGGTCGCCCAACAATATCGATACTTGACTGTAACGGGTCAACGACCTGCGCTTTCTAGCCAATATCGTATTCCTCGAGGCGACGTAAACAATGTAAAAGGAACACTTTATTTATATTGGCAATCTTCCGTTTATACTTGATTAATCAAATCTAATAGTTGCTAGAGTATCTAATGGCAATGTATATATATATATATATTATTTTTGTTTTTTGAAAAGTCGTGTAATCTAGTGTTGCCGATATATATGATATTAACCATGACCTATGCTTACAAAAAACACATTGAAGCCCTTCAGAAATTTACGCTTGCAATTTGTTTCCCAGTACTTCTGTTTACATACTTTGTGGATACCTTAAAATGTATAACGCGTTGAGATTTTCAGAGTCAGACTTTCAAGCCTTCTTCCTATCGGTGTGTCAGTCAACAATGCTGGTTTACAGTTAGTGTTAGTGAACTCATTTATTTGTTTTTTGAATATTCAGATCATTTTGTTTACGGCTAGTATTATCTTAAATAAGCTTCTATTCTAATGAGTAGACGTGAAATAAATGTTTGGGAAATGAAGTACTTGTGTAATTCTATATTTGCATATATGTATGTACATATAATTAGCCACCGAAGCCTCTTCTATTATCTCGAAAGGGATTTATCTAATTATTCCGTTTCTAATCAAAAAAAGGCCTCCATGAAATTGGCGAAACTTTAGATATATATATATGTATATATATATCTAAAGTCATAATCGGTCGAAATATGATTGCATTTAAACAAAAATGGTTTGCTCAACAACTTATCCTAATCAATCTTACCCAATATGCTTCTCTCGTTTGTACCAAAAATCATTAAGATAAGGTTACTATATCATATAGCTGCCATTGGAATAATTCATCAAAGCCATTTTTGTTTTCCTTAAAAACGTATCCGATCTTAGACAATGCTCATTTTGCACCGGAAATCACTAAAAGCGGAATGCTATATGCTATAGCTGATCTGCCTTAAGAGTAGTTAATATACGTATATATATATACATATATGTACAACATTTTGGTTTAATTAGATAAACAACCCAAAAAATAAACAAGTATGCTTTTTATTGTGCTTCTTTGATCTAAGATCCGATTGCTATCGTGTTGAAACTTAGGTGATCCAATTTGATAATCCAATGTCTCATCGATCGATGTATTTTGTGTGGGTTTTGCAGGTGTGCGTGATTACGGATCGTCAATATACGTACGCCGAGATGCGAGATGCGAGTGCCGCGTTTGCCGTCCGTCTTCAGACTAAGTTCAAGTTGTTCAAGCCCGACGTTCTGGCCGTTTGCCTGCCAAATATGCCAGAGTTTCCGATTGCAGCCCTGGGAGCCATCGAGGCTGGTCTGACGGTGACCACCATTAATCCCATCTATACACCAGGTGAGTTTCGGGTTTTGAACTTTGGATTAGGATTAAGCATTTAATTGTCTCTAATCAGTTCTTATCACATGCATAGCAAGCACTGTTAACTGTTAAGTTATGTACAGTTTGCCTTCGCAAACTTATATATATATAATGGCCTGATTACAGCTTTTCTTACATCCACATTCTCTTTAATTTAAACAGCTGATCTGCAAATAAAAATATTATTTGTGTTTGCGAAATGTATTATAAAATAGAGTATTTAAATAACGCTTTCCTGCCATCAATCCAATAAGTAAGAAACAAGCTTAAAAATTAAAAATGTTTTCATTCAAACATAATAATGTTTTTGCCATTAAACTGTAGTTAGCTATAAAACTAAATTAAATTTAATTAATTATAATTATATTTTGTGGATATGAAATGCTTGTAACATTCGCAATATACTTTATGAATGTTGATTGTGCGTCATTCACATTTTGCGGTCTTTAATTAACCGAACTGTACCTTAATCGGCATCTGCTGATATTTATACATATATATATATGTATATATATATATATATTTATATTCATATATATATCAATTTGTGATAAGGTAAACACTCAAATTTGTATTTCAGATGAGATTGCGCGCCAGCTGACGTTCAGCAATGCCAAGTTCTTGGTGGGCACTGCCCAGCGCTACGAGACGCTGCTTGAGGCATGCCGCTTGGCCGGCAAGCAGATGCCCATCGCTGTGGTGCGCAGCACAATGGACGAGGCACTGCCGGCGGGTGCCATTGATTTCTACGAGGTGATTAGCACCGCGAATGTGCGATATGATGAGCTACAAACGCCCAAGGATACCTCGGCCGATGACATGGCCTTTCTGCCCTTCTCATCGGGCACGACGGGTCTGCCCAAGGGCGTTATTCTCTCCCACAACAATATCAGCTCTAACTGTGTACAGATTAGGGATGCGCTGGCCATGAATGTGGATGGCTCCCAGGATACGCTGCCCGCGGTTCTTCCCTTCTTTCACATCTACGGTCTCACCGTCATCTTGCTGTCCAAACTGGCACTGGGCTGCCGCCTCGCGACGATGCCCGCCTTCAAACCCGATGATTTTATCAAGTCCCTGGATACGTACAAAGGCAGTGTGCTCAATCTGGTGCCACCCATCGGTGAGTAAATTTATACCACCGCCGACACTCCACGATCATGACTTGTTTCTCTCTCTCTCTCAGCGCTGTTCATGATCAACCATCCGAAGCTGACGGAGGAAACGGCGAAATCACTGAAGGTCGTCATGTCCGGCGCTGCGCCAATTGGCGAGCATGATGTGGAACGCTTCATAAAGAAGTGAGTAAAGCCTCCCGATAAACTCTTGACACTGGAACACACGATAACCTCCAGTGACATAGACACTGAACAGACATGGCGCTACATAACAAAATCATTTCAACTGCAGCCTAAGATCCCAAATGGGTTATGGATAGTTGGTTTTTAAATGTAGGCAGAGAAAGGGGTTGAAAATAGCTTGTATTCCCCAGTTATATGTAGCAAAGCTATCATCTGAATTCCAGTTATGAAAAATAGTTTTTGCATAGATTCTTTTTATATACGCGATCCATATTGAGGAATATAAGAGTTCTAGTTACTTGTCTGCTTGTCAAAAGATCAAAATGAATATAATGCAAATAATCCATTGTCAGACGAGGTTAGTTGCAAACGTTGCCTCAAATTGAACTAAAATCGTTGCCTATTTTGTGTCGCAAACAGATTCCCCAATACGCGTTTCATGCAGGGCTACGGCATGACGGAGGCATCGCCGGTTGTATTGGTGACGCCCGAGGGCAACACACGCTTCGGGTCAACGGGCGTATTGACGGCCAGCACCGAGGGGAAGATTGTGCCACTCGATGCTAGCGATACGAAGGGAATGGGTGCTCGCACCACCGGTGAGCTGTGCGTGCGGGGGCCGCAGGTGATGTCCGGCTATCTGAACAATGAGGAGGCCAACGAGGTGACCTTCTATCCGGGCGGCTGGCTGCGCACCGGCGATGTGGCGTTCTACGATGAGGATGGCTACTTTTACATAACGGATCGCATGAAGGAGCTGATCAAGGTCAAGGGTTTCCAGGTGCCGCCCGCCGAGCTGGAGGCCGTGCTGCGCGATCATCCCAAGATCCTTGAGGCGGCCGTCTTTGGCATTCCACATGAGCTGAACGGCGAGGCGCCGCGCGCCATTGTCGTCCTGCGCGAGAACGAGACGGCAACCGCAGAGGAGATTTGCGCCTATGTCGCCGGGCGTGTAGCACACTACAAGAGCCTCGAGGGCGGCGTATTCTTTGTCGATCAGGTGCCCAAGAATCCGACAGGCAAAATTATGCGCAGGGATCTCAAAGAAAAGTATTCGGACTGAGGCAGCCAAAACTTTCCACACAAACCCCCCCTCAAAAAAAAATAAGAACAAAACTTGTCTTTAATCGATAATTTTACATGTAATTCCGATTCAACTTTTTTTTTCTTGTTTAATCTGATTTTTGTGTAAATTTGAACTAGCTCCTTAAATTTGAACCCGCTAACTATTTTGCGGGCCTTGTGAGCATTGCATTTAGACGAGTGGCCCCCCGGGAGGCGACAGCAATAGCAATTAGCGAGTAGCGAGTAGAGAATAGTCTTAGGCATTATAGTCACTGGATTGGTCCGTAGTTTGTAAGTTTGTAAGTGTCGTAGGCATATTTAGACTTGTGGCTTAGTTTCGTATGCATAGCATCCAAGGTGTGTGTGCGTCTGCCCAACTTGCAGCAGAATTTACAGAGATAGTCGTTGCATTGTCATACATATATTATAGGCTATAGAAGCGTATATAAAACTGTATTTTTTTTGTTTTTTTTTTTATTATTGTTATACATATGCAAGCGAGTTACCTGTATACTTAGTATAACACAACTATTATGATATATTTACGAGTACACGATAGAAATATACCTGTATGATTGTTTTGTAATAAAGATAACGATTGACCAACACAAAACTGTACAAAACTATGAAAGACTTACCATAAATGCCGATATTGATTATTCCAGATAAAAATATGCTAAATATGGATATGACCAAGCTGGGGCTATTTTTATTTTAGTATATACGTATACGTTTTGAGGGCATAAGCACGCCGTATCTTTCGTGATGTTATCGATTGACATTTAAGATTAATGTCAATAAAATTCACAAGACATATTGCGAAAAAAAAACCCAACTAGTCAATTTTATGGACTATCAGGTTGCCCTTTGGACCAATGTTAACCAGCTGATAAAAGTGGAGCAATACAAAGTACGAAGGTCAAATAGCTCATATAACGATAATATTTTGTGTTAGTTGAAATGGCTCACGAGTTGCTGTGTCAAGCAATTTGGTCTTGGCCAGGACCATCACCGGGCGACCATCCAAATCGCGCCATAATCCTTGCGTGCAGCTCAACAGTCCTTGCATGGTCCTTGCATGTGCTCCAAAACTGAGGGCAGACATCGATTTTTTTTGGCTCAAGCATTTGTCTAGCTACAAATTTGGGCACAATAGTAAGGCATAAAATTTTTTCCCCCAGCCCAAAAGTATACCACTTTTTTCATTCTTGGAAAGCATTTGTCTAGTTACAAATTTGGCATATAATTATTTTCT
This sequence comes from Drosophila conformis, assembly GCA_035041375.1. Taxonomy (NCBI): domain Eukaryota; kingdom Metazoa; phylum Arthropoda; class Insecta; order Diptera; family Drosophilidae; genus Drosophila; species Drosophila conformis. The sequence goes on along the minus strand of JAWNLE010001092.1, from coordinate 5,301,618 downwards.
GCAGCCCAAAAGTATGCTCATTATTTAGCTAATTTTAGAGCTGCAGAAATCTTTTGGGTATTGAAAACAAAAATAAATATTGGCTAATATTCAAATACCAAATAATTTTGAAACTTGCAAAACATTTTTGATCATTTTGATGGGAATTTCATGCCAATTTTCAAATTTTCCAACAGCCCTGTATTAAATTACACGGTTTGTTTTAATATATTTTTTTAAATTTATTTAATTACGACAAAATACACAAAAATTTCAGATTCGATTTATTTAGTAATTCTCTTGCTCTTTGATTTATATATCAAATTAAGTTGCTTCCATTCAATATACAATAAAAAAAATAAAAAAAAAATAGTATATATATATGTATATACAATATATATTCTTTGTATTTATTATATTTCAAATTTGTATGTTTGTTGTCGAGTCATTTTGATTTACTTTTAAATGCGTTTTCTGTTCTGGTTCTCAGGTTCTCCGGTTCATCTAGTTTCCCCATGGACAAACGCACTGTTTAACATTTTTCTGAATTCGCAGTTCGATTTCGTTACAATCGTCATAAACAAATGGGGGCTTCCTTACACGGCTGCATTAACTGTGCTAATCTACTTCGATCTGATTGGGCATTCAAAATAGTATTCCTATATATAGACAGATCGACATGAATACATATATTTCGACCAATTTAAGTCAAGCCCTGCTGAGATTTACATTTGTGAAAATACTTGATAAATGCGTCGCAGATGTCGAACAATGTTTCAAGGACTTGCAGCCTTGTCTAATTATACTAGAAAACCGATAGGGAAAGAAAACAATATCCATGCTCAACGATAACTTACGGATTAAAAAAAAAAAACTCTGCGTTACATGCTTACATAAGGAGGTATTTTACTCGTTTCAGAGGACAGTGTCAACTTACAAAATTGCTTTAACTAAATTTAAGTTGATCAAATTGAATTTTTTTTTTTTTTTTTTTTTTGGTTTTTGTAAATTTTTGCTTAATAAATTGTTGTTTTTGCTAAAATTTGTAAAACACATAAAAAAATGTATAAAAGTGAAGAAACTGCAAAAAATTAAACAATGTAAAACAGAATGATTAATAGTATAAAAAAAAATATCGAACGCATATCGATTGAGTGCGTGTTATGTATTGTGTTGTGTGTGTGTGTGTGTGTGTGTGGGGAAGAGCTGCGCGACTGGGACGTCATAGTTATAAAGTGTGCACTGAAATAAGTGTGTGTGCCTCTGCGTGTATGTGTGTGTAAAATGGTGCCAATTGGCTGCTAGTTGTTCCCTTTGGCAAAGTGGGACGCTGTTCTTATTATCATCAGGCAGTAAATTTAGTTTGAACATAATTGGTGATCGAAAACGAGCTGCCGGCAATGTTGCGAGTGTTGCAAGACTCGAAATAGATGCGAATTGCAACAGTGCAATTGTAAAATGAAACATTTTTGGATGGCTTTGTGCGATTGTTGGTAATCTTATGGACTAAACATGACAGAGATTGCGACAAATACAAATACAGATACAAATTGATAAAATACATACAAAAGCGAATGTATGTGTGTGTTAAATATATATATATATGTATGTATATATAAATATGTTTAACTGTTTTAACTGCAAGCTATACGATTTAACCCAACTTTGTATTTTCGATTTTGTTTTTGTTTTTTTTGGTTTTTTGTTTGTTTTTTTTTTCATATTTACTTCTTATTAATCGAGAAAAGGCCACAAAATGCGTTTTGCGAAAGCGTGCGAAATGCATAACTTTATATATAGCTTTAGCAATAGCTTTATCTGATTGATACTTCTGGTCCATCAATCGTTTGCCTGAACAGGCTTTTTTCGCTGTGGTGTGGTGCATGCAAAAGAACACACAGACACACAGTCAGACAGACAGACACTGACACACACGGATACACACGTCACACATAATATCGGAGTACATTTTGCTATATATATATATATATGGGTGTACATATATATATCTATATATAGGTAAGATTATAGTTCGATTCCATTGCTCATCCAGTGGCAACATTGCACTCGCCAGCTCGCTCCTACAAATGCGTTCGCTCCCTCTCTCTCTCTCTCGATCGCTCCCTCTCTCTCTCGTTCGTTCGTTTGTTCTCATTCTTATTTGGTTAACTCGCTCGCTCCTTCTGTCTCTTCACATATTCATATTTATCTCGTTTCCAGTTGCAATTCCTTTTTGTTTTGTTTTTCTTTTTTTGTATATTTTTGGGGAGGGTGCTACGTCGTCATTATCATTTGTTGGACATCCCATTCCATTAGATTTCACGCCTTGGCGCCGGGTATCTTGGAGAGCACCTTGGACAGATCGACTCCAGTCAGGGCACTGATCGAGGGCGGCAGCTGGGCAACAAGGCGTGTCACATCGTTGGTCAGATTATCGTTGCCACCAATCAGCACAATCTCATCCGTTTTGGCCAACGGTGCAGCCACCTCGGCAGCAATCTAAAAGTGTACGCCGTAAAATAACATATTAGATTATTTCTAGCTCTCTCTCTCTCTCTGTCTCACTCTCGCTCTCAATCTTACCTTGGGCAGCGACTCGAGCACAATATTCATGATGGCCGCATCGCCGTACTGCTTGTAGACATTCGCCTTTATCCGCATGCGTTCCGCCTCCGCTTTGCCGACCAGTTCAATGGCATGAGCCTCCGCAGAACCAATCTTCCTAATGCGCTCCGCCTCGGCACGGGCACCCTCAATGGTCTGGCATCTATTTTACGAAAACATACAAAATGCCAGTTAGTTATCAGGAGTGCTCAAATCTGCCCTAACTAAAGATCTTTGCGTTTCCAATTCAATCAAGGATGAAGCAAGGACGCAAGGATTGAAATTGGAAATGCAATTGCAATTTTCCCATACTTAAGTTAGATCAATTTTTATCCCAGGGTATGTATAGGTCAAAATATTCACAAAAATAAAAGCTAAAGCAGGCTGGCAAATAATTATTGATTCTAATCAGACGTTCAATCACAAATACACATGTTTAATGCGAACTGATTTCATGTGAATTGATAAGAATTCGTTGCGTCTAATCAAATATGAAATAACACAAATCACTGATACCATAATCATAAATAGTTGGCAACGAAATCAGTATTCTATATGGTATTCAATACTTACTGCTTGCCCTGGGCGATGGTTTGGACGCGATAGGCCTCGGCTTCGGCGGGCAGCTTGACGGTGCCGATGAGTTCGCGATCCTTGCGCTGCACCTCCTGCGACTCGATCTCGATCTGTTTGCGACGCTCGACGACCTCAATTTGGATCTCCTCGTTACGGATCTTCTGGCGAATCTTGGCGGCCTGCAGCTCATAGGCCAGCTGCGACTCGGCCTTGGCCGTATTGATCTCCTGATCAAAGTTTGCCTTCTGCAGCTTGTACATGCGCGTATTATCCTCGATCTTGGTGTCCGTCGAATATTTAACATCCATGGCGCTCTTCTCACACTCCGCTTCCCGTATGCCCGCATCTCGATTCGCCTCCGCAACGCCAGCGTCCGCATCCCGCTTGACCACAGCGGTCTGCGCCTTGCCCAGCGATGCCAAATATTGCACATCATCGTAGACATCCTTGATGGTGAAGGACAATATCTCGATGCCCATGCGGCCGACATCAGGTGCGGCTACCTCGCGCACCAAAGCCGCAAATTGGTCGCGATCTTTGTACACCTCTTCGACAGTAAGCGTTCCTATTCAAGTCACAAACAGAGAAGCCTTCGATAATCAATCAATTCAGCGAGTCAGCGAGTGTGTGTGAAAGTACGGGTTCCAAAGATCTCTTACCGTTTGACCACCAGGCAGGTGCCGCCCACAATCATGGCCACCTTAAGGGCGCCAATCCATACCACAGACATGGTTAGTTAGACCCCTTGCTTAAGCCCCCTTAGCTAAGTTTGTACTGACAGCAGCGGACACAGTTATTAACCGTTTTTATCTAAACTGTCAGTCGACGATATCGGTTCTGTTCTTCTTCCTTCGCGCTCTTTTTTTTCACTTAAACATTCTTATAACTGTTGACGTCATTGGTGCAGTCTTATCGCCATGTCTTGAGAGACTAGCTGATAGTACGAACTACCGACAAGGCTGATAATCAGCATACGTCACTATCCAGCAGAAAACTCTGTGGTTGTTGAGCTTTCAACTGTAAGCTCCGTGGCAAAAGCATCTAGTTTAATTTGGAAGCTTTCAATTTGATTAATTGTATTTAGCTTTAAAGCTAATTTTATTTAAACAAATAATGCAACCATTTAAACTTCAAATTTGTAGATAGTCTCAACTTGGATACTTAAAATGCTGATATATATATTTATTAGAGTGGATCCAGCTATAGTTATCTAGAACTTAGATACTGAATCAATAAGTTCAAGGTCAAGATCAAGAACGTTTTTAAATAGTAATTACTGGTAACTCGCTGCCAAATAAATGGAATACTGCACTACAAACACACATAAACAGAGCAGTTGTATTCAGTTCACACGCGATTCAATTGAATTATGACAATACGTCATGAAAAGCAAATCGGTGGAGGGTTGGTTGGGTGGGTAGTTTTACGTGGTTATATCTGTATTGTGATGACCCGGTCGGAGACTTTGCGACCGAAGCGTCGCTCGTAGCGCTTACAACTGAGCCAGAGCACTGAGAGAGCGACCCCCTATTTCCGACTAGTGTGAGCAAAATATTCAAATTGTAAACGTTGCACAAATGGAAAACGCCTTGAGATTTTGATACACATATACATATATATATGTATATACATTAATACATACAAACGAGTACAATAAAATGACTGTGGCGACTTCAAACCGATAAGTATAACTATATATAACTATATATAAATAACTACCACATCGTCAGGGGTCTTTCACGGCAAGGTCAACACATCCATTAGGCTGAGCAAAGCCAATTACAGTTACGAGTATTCATGAGCAACACTCAGAGTTTAGTTCAATGCACTCGTTAAACCATTCATGTCCAGTTTGGTTAGTCCAATTAATTGGTATCCAAGGTTGACACGAGTTCTATTCTACAACTTGATTACAGTCTGATGATGTGACGACTGCTGTTCGTAATTGAGGCATGAGGCGACTAATGAATTATTTTAAGTATGGGTTTTCAAGAGTTTCTCACTTTTAGTTTTTTTGCACTAACACATAATCAATTGTTATACTCTGATAACGAAGGTATCATAGTGTATTAGTTTTGGCCGTCTGTAAGTACTCTACTTTTTTATAGAGACTGGGAAACTTGGAAATCGATAAAATCGAGAATGACAAATCGATAACGCCAAATATCTCGCACTATTTTAAGGCTATAGTCACCAAATTTGGTTGATAGCTTCTTGGCGATGTTCCTCAAAGATGGGCATAAGCCACGCCCACCTCATTTGAAATTTATATCTCTTCCGCAGTTTTTGAGTTAGAGCCCATTTCTAGCGCAATTTTAAAGGCAAACTTGTTGGACTGACTACGAGGGAACTCTTTCATAAATCGGTATTTCGTGGCTAGACCCACCCTGTTATCAGCTGGCACTAGTTATTGATATCAAAGTATTTGGCAGTCGGTTATGCCCGACTGCAACATTCTATCTTGTTTAAATTGGCAGCAAACTAATCTGGAAGTTGCCAGTGAGTGGTTTTTCAAAATCAAAGATTGCTCTTTGCTTGTCAATTGATTACAGTTTTTATGAGTTTAACAATATTCAACAGGTAGTCGAAACTTGAGAAACATTATTTGAAAAATCCAGGCACTCCATGGCATACCAGAGTTTATTTGCTGAAAGCTTAATTTTAGTCTACAATTCGAATAATTAATTGGTTTTGCTGTCTTACGAATGAATACTCCACATTTGTATAGTTGCAATCTAGCAAAAAAAAAGGCTGACATGAATGTCTAGGCTATCTCGTTCCTAAGGCAGCTACATATGTATATGATATAGCAGTCCGATCCGGTCGGATCTCAAGTCCTGAGTGACTGAGACAAAAAGACGATGCCAATTTGCATGAAGATAGCTGCTTTGAAACTGTTTTAGTACTACTTATTTAAGGATTGAGGACAGACGGGCGGACAGAGAGGTCTACATCGGCTTGGCTAGTGATGCTGAACAGGAATATTTATGTGAATCTAGTGATCGCAAATTAAGTAATAATTTGGTCCGACTTTTAATGTTATAAAATATATAAATATATAAATCTATATATAAATATATATGTATATATATAAATCTATAGTATATATGTATATATTTATATATTACTTGTTAGCAGAATCTTATAATAGCCTCTACAAGGGTTAAACAATCCCCAAAATTGATAGTTAAGTTGGAGCCGTTGTAATAAATTAAAAATGTAAATGTATGTATAAATCTATGTACGTGTGATGTATGTGTATGCGTGTCTTACCCAATATGGCGCGCAGATGTCCTTCCAGCGTTTGCAAAATGGTTTGCTTAATCTCCTTGACAGACTTGCCCAGAAATTGCTCACTGGCTGTGCCCAGCAGCTCGTCGGCCTGATGATGAAAATAATAAACATTCATCATCTGTGGGTGAGAGTGTGTGTATGTGTGCGTGTGTGTGTGTGTGTGTGCGTGTATGTGTATATATGTGTGTGTGTGTGTGTGTGTATGTCAATGATTGGTTAGATGGATTCATGTTAGTGTTATTATTGATTCGTATTTATTGATCAACACACGTCACACCAAATGAGAAAGAGATGGAGAAAAACAAAGAGTGAGAGGGAGAGAGATAGAGAGAAAAAGAGAGAGAGAGAGAGAGAGAGAGAAAGAGAGCAGCCATAACGGAAGTTAACAATTCAAAGCCAAAGCCAAATAAATGAGTAATTTTTGAATATTATTTGAGTAGTTATGAGTAATTGTAATTATGTTAGACATAAACACCCACACCCACACACACACACGCACACATTTAATATATTGATGGATGGCAAGAGTAACCATAACAGCAACCGTAACAGTAACATTAGCAGTAACAGTAACAGTAACAGTAACATTAGCAGACGTTTAGCAGTAGGCATAATTCAATTAAATAATGTTGGTTATTTGTATTTTTTATTGAGTGATTTGTTAATTTTGATTGGTTATCATTTACAGATTTGCGGTATGTTTGTTTTTTTTGTTTGTCGATTTGTTTGATGAGTTGAGTTGATTCGAGTTGAGTTGATTGGAGATTGATTCGAACGATTCGAGCGCAGGGTAAGTGGTTGGTAGTAGTGGTAAAAGAAAGTAGAGAAAAGGTAAAACACAAATGTCAACAAATTTCGACTGTTTATATATATATTTTTAATCCGCTATGCACGAGTATTATCTTAACACTCGTCTTATTAACTATACTGTAGATTGACTGAGTGCTACGCTAAATACGTGAAGTAAATCATAAATGACAATCAACAAACATGCAGCAAATTATATGGCAGCTAAAGACAGGACACATGACACTCTATGGATGGATGGAGTTAATAATTCTGAGTGTTTGTGTGTGTGTGTGTGTGTGTGTGAGTGCTTTACAATATGTTGTTGTAGTTGAATTTTGAGTTATCCATAGACGAGTAAGTTGACAAGAACCAAAAACAGTTACCGAAGATCAACGAAGCCAAAACGAAACCCAAAACAAGTTAATAAAATGATATAACACAATAAACATACCTCGTTGTTAGCATAATCATTATTTTTATACGAAGTTGACTGTAATAATTAAATGAAATAATCGAGTAAGAACATAATTTGGAATTGTTATAATATTTAGATCCAAATCAGACTTATGTGGAAAACAAAAACCCTTTGAACCTTGAATCACACATGTCATTTGAATGGATTTCCCAAAGAATACAATTTATTATTTACAACTGCAACTGAATGGCTGTGCAAAGAGTGATTCGAATCGGAAGTACTGTGCATGAGTGCATATCTTGCAAACTGATTTGTCTGATCTATCACCGCAAGGTGAACAGCTGTGCAGCGATTAATTCACGTCTGAGCTACTGTGAATGTTTTGATTCACTTTCGGGTGCTTGTGATTATTCGAAATATAACTTAACTTATGGCTGTGTGCAGTACGATTTGAATCGCGGTAAATGTGATTTACATCTATACTAGCAAATACTGATGATTGATGGTGATTCAGATGCGCTACTCGAAAATGTCTATGTACAAACGACACTTTAAATACAAGTGCAATTCTGTGAGTACTCCGATAAGTAGTTACAAATCACAAATGTCTCTAAAGCAGGAGTTGGACTTTCAAGCAATAGTGTGGATAGTATAGACGGAATTTATAGAATTTTGATACGAATTATTCTACACTTACTTTTGATGGATCAGATCTAAGGCTCTTGCAACGCTAAATATAATTAATTGAGTTGCATTTTGATTGTTTCAAGGGGGATATAAAAAATATTAAAATTTACATATATATAAAAAAAAAAAAAAAAAAACAGAACAAAAAGTGTGAAACGGGATTAAATTGAAATTGTAATTCATAATCATATTAACATAGTTCAGGTAATGTAAGGTAAATTGTAAGCCAAATTTCAGACGCGTTTCTACGTAGCTACCAAATACAAAAAGTTGATATATGTAAATATTAAATATATATATAGATTTATAGATATACATTTTGTTTTGCTGATTGGGATAGGGGGACGAATAAAAGCTATAGAACTTGCATGCAGAACTTAAAAATCTGCAAATCGTACTTTTCCCCATTCGGAGAATTCGTTACAAAGATACTCGGATGAAGGTGGTTATTTTTAGAGAAACGAGACTCTGAATCGCGAGCGCCCACCTACCTTCATGATCTTGCACTGGGCGACACCGGTCACCGTCAGCGGCACACCCTGGGCCGTTTCCACGTTCTCGCACATCGGATTCAGGGTCATCACATTCAGCGAGAGCCGCTGCACATCCGTCACCAGCCACCATGCCCAGGCCCACCCGCCGACAATCGTTCGCTTCTTCATCGAACCACAGCAGCCACCTGCAAGAGTGAAAGAAAAAACGTAAGCAAAATTTGCTGAGTAATTTTTCTTTTTTTCATTATGCCAAAGTTAAGTACTGTAAATTCAGCGATTATGTGACACATTATTAAGTAATATTCTTGAATATACACGCACAAGTCGTCTAGCCATTATTTGATAGCTCCTTTGCACCTATTTCATTGTCTTGCACTTTTAACATAGAAATGTGACAGAAAAGTGTTTTCATTCACACCTATTTAACTGTATTTAAAACTCCAATCAATTCAAACCTTTTTTTTGTTTTATGTTGTTACATGTTTGATGCAGCTGGGTGTTCTTTGTTAACGCTGCTGATGTCTTTGGGGCAGGCCAGGTCTGCGCAGCTGCTGCTGTTGCTGACCCACAAATATCGTTGGCTTGTGGCACACAAATTTTTTTGTTGTTTTGACTGCGGGGGGGAAAACAGTCGCAATGGCCTGTGGCTTATATAGTAAGAGTGAAAGCATTTCGCTGTCGCTAAAGCTTCGCTTCGCTTGTACGTATGTGTGTGTGTGTGTCTACGTGCCGGCAAACACGTCAAAGAGTTGATGGATGAGCATACGTATTAAGCCAAGAGTGGTGTCAGCATGACAAGCCAAGCAGGAAGAAGCTATTGACCAATTGGGGAGGTGCCATCATCTAACGGTTCAATTCCAGTCAGCCGCACTAGGTCCCACAATGCAGCCATTCAAACAACGAACCTGTGACGCCAGAGCAAAAAGGGCATTGCGTTGACTGCGCAGTCGTAACAACTCTTTGAAAGAATGTATGTGTGTGAGTGTGTGTTAGTGTGAGTGAGTGTGAGTGAGAGAAAGAGAGCGAGTTGGAGTGGAGGCCATTTGTAGCAATGGCTGTTTACGCTTCGTTTTAATGGCTCAATGCCTCAGTTGGCCAGCGAACGTCGCAGCGCGCGGCCGCAATACCACGCATAGAAAGAAAGTGTTAAAGAAAGCAAACAACAACAATAACACAAAAACAGCATCGAACATAAAGCTTACACCTCGCACTAAAAGTGTAAGCAAAAGCAACACCAACCAAAAGGCAAACACTCTTAGCTTCTTTGCATTTGCAAAAGTTCTCGAGCACAAGTGAGTAACAACAAAAGAAATGGGCACTAAGGAAGGGCAAATGTATGTCTGTATGTATGTGTTAACAATATTACAATGCAAAAGTGTGCCAGCGGCAAAAAGAAATCAAAGTCAACAACAGCAGCTGCGGAGGCAGCAAGAACACGGCTCGAAAAGAACGCGCACAAAAATGCCAAGCTATCGCCGACGCATGCGTAGCGCGGCGACAGCGACAGCGACGGCGACAGCGACGGCAACAGCAACGCCTACGCAACAGAAGCTTTCTCAACGAAAGTGATTCATCGTAGCTTCGTTAAATGTTCGTCATGATAACTGTTGTTTTTGCTGTTTGGTGCCAGCTTGTGCTGTTATGCATTTCTCTTTGGCGCTGTGTGTCTGCCTAACTATTTAGCGGCTATTCGCATGCGACTTCAATATGCTGCTGCGACTGCGGCCTCTGCCAACGTCGCTGCCAACGTTGCTGTGCTTTGGTATTTTTTTTTTATGTATCATTTAGCTGGTACCTTGAACTTGAGCAGCGCAGCGCACATTCAACTCGGCGCAGCGGCAGCAACCAGTTTGCAACAGCAACAACAGCAACAACATCAGCGACAAGTTTGTAATTGCGAATGCAAGAAGAATAACAACAACTGCTGCTGCTGTTAATGCTGCTGTTGTAGTTTTAGCCGTTAGTTTAGCTCGCTGCTAGCCAAAGATTATGCAAAGTCATCGCGACAGGAAACGTTTTCAACGAGTGCGCCGATCGATAGGGCGGCTTGCCACGCCCACAACCCGGGACAGGCTAAGCAAACTGGTTATCCACACATGCATATTGTATATGTGTGTGTTTTTGTGTGTGCCTTTGTGTGTGTCTTTGTGTGTGTACCTACAACAATTGTAGATTGGCTTTCCGATCAGAAATAATGAGTGAAAAGCGGCATTCAAAACATTGTATAGTTTTCCGTTTTTGTTTTTTTTTATTTTTTTATAAGCCGCTTAAGATTTCACTTTTATGTGGGAGCTCTTTTACCGCAACTTCAACAAAAACAAAAAAAGAAAAAGAAGAAAAATGCAACAAAGCTCACATTTGATAGGTAGGTAAGAAAATGCAGACAGCGCCGAAGCTCAAATGCGCTTATTATTAGCGATTGCTCAAATATTGAATATGTATTTTGTCTAAAAGTTATACAAAGTGAGTTTGAAATAATAATTATTGGAGCATAAGTAATATTAGCTGCTATAACAAAAAGAGCTCAGACTTTGGCAAGAAAGAAAAAGTCTTTAAATTGATTCGAAATGTAAAACATAATTAAATCTAAAATGTATATAAATAATCTTTTTGATTGTGGCATTTTCGACAAAAAAAAAGGAAGTCAAAAATTATTATTCGAGAAATGACAAATACGAACAATAAATATTCTGCCTTATTCCATGCTACGTTTCTTTCCGCTTTCCACCAATCAGTGCCAAAAATGGGAAATACATGTGAACAATCGCATTCTAAGCTTTTTCAGTGTGTTTGCAAATTGCTTCTAAAAATATTCTACACGCAATACTCAAAGCTTTTTTGTATGTACATATGTATGAATGCGACAGCTTTAAGTAACGGTAACGCTTGCTTCTGAATGAGTGCACAGCTAACCATAACTATGTGTGTGGATGTGTGTGTATGTTTATATCTATATAGTTGATTGTAGTGAAGATAAAAGCTCGTTAAACTGAAGACTCGTTCGGATCGCATAGATTTTATAAGAGGAGTCGGACATTTTGTAAGGCACAGGGAGGATAGGTAGCGGTAAAGGTATGCATAACAAATGGAGTCCACAACCAAGTTACGAAATTATCGAAATGCCGCAGAACGTGATCGAAATGTTGAGGCGCATGAAAAGCTGCGGCATCGAATCGAATAACCCGATTACATACATTACAAAACGTGACTTTTCATGACATATTCATTGAGGATTTGATTATTTTGTTGGATTGCAGACACATCACGTATCACAGAGATCGCTGTCGCTTGGAACACTTGAAGGAGGCTTACAGCAGCGATGAGCTCGGCTATTGTGGGCGCCGCATCGGCGATTGGGGGAGCGGTGACGGCGGCGACAAGCAACAGTTGGTTCATACCAATGCTAATGGCAGCGGTGGCCTATTTCCAGTATGAGGAAATCATGGATCCCGAATCGAAGCCCACCGATGTGAGCAGTGACGACATATTAGATCATTATGATTTCATAGTGATTGGCGCCGGTTCGGCCGGCGCTGTGGTTGCCAATCGCTTGACCGAGGTGGAGAACTGGAATGTCCTCCTGCTGGAGGCGGGCGGTGATGAGACAGAGCTAACAGATGTGCCACTTATGGCCGGTTATTTGCAGCTATCCAAAATTGACTGGCAGTACAAAACAGAACCATCGGGCACAGCTTGTTTGGGTAAGACTAGAACATACCCTCGATCACCACTACCTTACCTTGTGGGGTTTATTTGTACTAAGTTATCGTTTAAAGGAGTTTTTGTCATATATAGTCAGCTTTTCTTCTTCCTTCTCTGTCTATCGAATGCGGCTATTTCTTCACGTCAAACGCTTGCAAGCCGGAGAATTAAATTTTGTTGATTTCATTGATTTCACGTTAGCAAATAGTTTTCAAAATGCAGGAGATCGACACTGAGCACGAGGACATGGTCCACCATGCTGCCCTGGACTTCTACGGCCTGCTGCTTGCCACCTGTTCCTCAGATGGCAGCGTTCGCATTTTCAATTCGCGCAAAAACAATAAAGCACTTGCAGTCCTCAATGGACACCAAGGACCCGTGTGGCAACGGCGGATGCGATAATCTCGTGAAGACAATGATCGCTGGATGTACGCGATGTGGCATGGGCCCCCTCAATTGGATTGCCGCGCATGCAGATAGCGTCGGCCTCACAGAATCGCCATGTGATCATTTGGAGCAGCACTGCTGAACTGTCGCAGAGGACATGGAATGTATTGCACACATTCGATGATCCCGTCTGGAGCATCTCCTGGTCCACCACGGGCAACGTACTCAACGTCAATGGATCGTATCAATGGATACGCATCAATTACGAGTCGAGTACTGCCATCCAATCGAAGCAATCGCATCAGCTACACAACCCCCATCAACAACAGACGCAGTAGCCATTAAATCTCCCACAGTCGTCGGACTCAGAGCATAGCTCGTACTTATCCAATTCGAACTTATCAAACTAGCAGCTGTCGAACTAGAAATACACTCAATAAATTCAATGTTCGTACGCCTTAATCCAACCAATTTATCCAATTTGTGGTCAGTATATCTTAATAGAATTGCTAAAGAGAATTTTTCCCTTTTGCATTTAACCTGAAAGGTTTTTCAACTAAAGCATTTCCTCCCACACTATATAAACTTCTCAAGACTTTCCCTTCATAGGGATTTAGCTCGCAAAAAAACATTTCACAAACATCTAAGAAACAATCCCTTCTTTTTACAGCTATGCAAGGCGGACGCTGTAATTGGCCGAGGGGTAAAATTTTGGGTGGCAGCTCGGTGCTAAACTATATGCTGTATCTGCGGGGCTCGAAGAACGACTATGACAACTGGGAGGCGATGGGCAATCCCAGCTGGTCGTATCGCGATGCGCTCTACTATTTTAAGAAATCGGAGGACAATACCAATCCGTATTTGGCCAGTACACCTTACCATGCCACTGGCGGCTATCTGACGGTGGGCGAGGCGCCATATCACACGCCCCTCGCTGCCAGCTTTGTGGAGGCGGGCGTTGAGATGGGCTACGACAATCGCGATTTGAATGGCGAGAAAATGACCGGCTTCATGATTGCCCAGGGTACAACGAGACGCGGCTCACGCTGCTCCACATCCAAGGCATTTCTGCGTCCAGCACGACTGCGTCCCAATTTGCACATCTCGATGAATTCGCATGTTACCCGCATTATGATCGATCCGGTCAGCAAATTGGCCTTTGGCGTCGAATTTGTCAAGGATCAGAAGCTGTACCATGTGCGCGCTACAAAGGAGGTAGTCCTCTCGGGCGGCTCCGTGAACAGTCCCCAGCTGCTGATGTTGAGCGGTGTGGGGCCACGCAAGCAGCTGGCCAAGCATCGCATACCACTCATCAAGGAGCTGAGCGTCGGCGAGAATCTCCAGGATCACATTGGACTGGGTGGACTGACGTTTCTCGTCAATCAGCCCGTTTCGATAGTGGAGAATCGATTCCATACCATGTCGACGGTGCTGCAGTATGCGGTCTTTGGCCAAGGACCACTGACCATACTCGGCGGCGTTGAGGGTTTGGCCTATGTGAACACAAAGTATGCGAACACCACGTTGGACTGGCCGGACATTGAGTTCCATTTTGTGTCGGGCTCAACGAATTCCGATGGTGGATCGCAGCTGCGCAAGGCCCACGGCCTGACGGATGCCTTCTATCGTTCGGTCTTTGAGCCGATCAACAATCGCGACGCATGGAGCATAATACCAATGTTGTTGCGTCCACGGAGCGTGGGCAGCATCAAGTTGCGCAGCAGTAATCCCTTCGACTATCCGTACATCATGCCCAACTATCTGACCGATGAGTTTGATATGAAATCGTTGATTGAGGGTGTCAAGATCGCGGTGGCATTATCCCGCACAAAGGCGATGCAACGTTTTGGGTCACGACTGTCCAGTATACGTTGGCCGGGCTGCGAGCAGCTGCCACCGTTCACGGACTCGTATTGGGAGTGCATGGTGCGACGGTATACATCGACCATCTATCATCCCGTTGGCACCTGTAAAATGGGTCCGTATTGGGACAAGGATGCGGTCGTAGATGCCAAGCTCCGTGTCTACGGAATTCGCGGACTGCGTGTCATCGATGCCAGCATTATGCCCAAATTGGTATCGGCCAATACGAATGCACCGGTGATTATGATTGCCGAAAAGGGCAGCGATATGATCAAGGAGTTCTGGATCAAGAATACATTAGTCTAAAAAGCCACATATCTATCTCTCTTTCTCTCTCTCTGTATGTGTGTGTGTGTGTGTGTGTGTGTGGGTGCTCAAGTGTGATAGTCTGAATGCGTGTGTGAATCGATTTGTGAGTATGTTTGGTATTCCATTCATTTTTTTTTCAATTTTTGTACTCTCGCTAGACTTTAGGCATCTTCTCTAATAATATTTATAGATTTTTTTTTCATATTTATAAGCAATTTGTATGTATTTATTGTAATTTGATGCAACATCGAACCAGTGACCATTAAATGATATTTCTTTGAGTTGAAAGCAGACTTCATTCATTTAAGGTATTTGAGTATATAATACTTAGATCCCGGTTGGGTCACAGCTAATACGTAAGACAATCTGAAACCCAAACATGAAATACATTTTTAATCTGTGTTAGGCAAGAGTAAATGTATGTTTTGACGAGTACCCACTTGAGTGGTACAGATTGCCAATATGCTCAAGCCCCCATTTTTTGGTTATGGACTTTGTTTTCGTCACGATTATGAATTGGAGTAGTTTTAACTCGGGGTATCAAAGAATTTAGTTTCCGATTCGGATTCTGGTACGAATAGTATACAAATTACGGTATTCTTCCAAACTTATCACGTATTTGTATTGCTGCCATTCCAGATTGTAAGTGATAAGTAATGCATTCAAATATTATGCTTATATTTAGCTGCAGTTTGTTGACTGATGTTGTTGACACTGCGCTTCATAGAAGTATTCAACAACTGCTCTTCACAACTGCTATTTACTTAACGTATTTAACAATTCATAAATAGCTTTAATTATACCCTTAACACATTAAAAACGGGTATAATGGTTTTGTGCAAATGTATGTAACAGACAGAAGGATGCATCTCCGACCACACAAAGTATATATATTCTTGATCAGGATGAACAGCCGAGTCGATATGGCTATGTCCGTCTGTATGAACACGTGGATCTCAGATACTATATATTTGGAATGTAGGTTCTCGAATACCAGGCGCAGATCAAGTTTGCTTTATTTTATCGATAACTGCCACCGTTTAGGGAATATCGATACATTTCGATTTCGGATCTTAAAGACAGAATCTTCCAATTAATGGCTTACTTATATTTTAGTTTTTTTTTACTCTGTAGTCCCTGAGTGAGTGAGAAAAGAGTGCACTTGCAGGCCTGCTCACATTTGGGTGCAATACTTTTTTAAAGGGAAATTTGCCAATAAAACTTGAATATATTTAATAGCTGAGTTAAGGGTATATCGTAGTCGAGTTCACTCGACTACAACATTCTTACTTGTTTTAATAATGATTATTTTACTAGGGTATTTAACGTGAAACACTGTAAATAAAGTTTCAGCTTTTTGTGTGCTGTTGTTTTATGTGTGCATTTTTAATTCGGCCTTTGTTTTGCTCGACTTGTTATACCCTGAATCCAATGAAAATGGGTAAAAGGGTATAATGGTTTTGTGCAAATGTATGTAACAGACAGAAGGATGCATATTCGATCCCATAGAGTACATATATTTTTGATCAGGATCAACAGCCGAGTCGATATAGACATGCTTTAGGAGGAATATAAGTTCTCGAGTTTGCTTCATTTGATCGATAGCTACATCCGATATTCCCAAATATCGATACATTTCGATTTCCCATAGCAATAAAAGCGACAATTTTAATGCCTGAGGCTTCTAATTAAGGTAGAGGCTAATAATTAATATTTTGGATGTAAAACTATTTGAACGGATATTTGCCTATAAAACTGTTCTATATATTTAATAGTTGGGTACAGGGTATAGCGTAGTTGGGCTCACTTGTTTTCAGCTTGTTTGTGTTTGGCTTTTTTAATGTATGTACGTATGTTTTGTAGGTGTAAAAGTAGCTCAATTGCACTCGAGTAAACAACTGGGATGTAGAATTCTGGGCAGATGGGGTGTACGAAGAGTGTTACGAAATTCAAGTGAGAATGCTGACAATGGTCATTGGACCCGCTTTTAGCCAACAGCGTTTTGCGGTGGCTCAGCAAATTGTGCAATTCCAGAATTCAAATTCAAACTCAAGCTCAAACTTGAGCTGGTGAATTCAGTCAACATTTGGCCAGAGACTCGAATCGAATATGCCGGCGGTGAATACATTTATGACCACGTGGAGGTTTCTGTTCACGCTCGTTCCCTCCGCTCTGATCATGTTGTCGCTGAACAAGGGCATCAAAGACTATCGCCCGGACATTGTGGATGAGGCGCACCGTGTCCGCACAATATACATTAATCAGCTGCGTCCCAGCTACGATTTCATCATTGTGGGCGGCGGCTCCGCCGGCTGTGCACTGGCTGCCCGTTTATCTGAGAATCCGGCGTGGAGTGTGCTACTGCTGGAGGCTGGTGGCGATGAGCCGCATCTAATGGATCTACCACAATTCTATCCGGTATTTCAGCGCACACCCTGGGACTGGAAATATCTGACAGAGCGCTCGGATCGCTACTGCCTGGCCATGGAGGATCAGCAGTGCTTCTGGCCGCGCGGCAAAGTCCTCGGCGGATGTAGCTCCATCAATGCAATGATGTATATCCGTGGCAATCGGCGAGACTATGATCGATGGGCCCAGCTGGGCAATCCGGGCTGGGATTACAACAATGTGCTGCACTACTTTCGCAAGATGGAGGATATGCGTGTGCCTGGCTACGAGCGTAGTCGCTATCATGGTCATGGCGGACCCATCAGCGTCGAGAGATATCGCTCGACGACGCCACTCCTGAGGGTGTTCATGGATGCCGCTTCCCAATTGGGCTTAACGCATCCCGATGGCGATTTTAATGGACTCACGCAAAGCGGCTTTGCACCACCGCACGGCACGCTCCGTGATGGTCTGCGCTGCAGCGCCAACAAGGGCTATATGCGTCGCATCTGGCAACGTCCTAACCTGGATATTGTGCTGAATGCATTTGTGGAGCGACTTCACATTGAGCCGCAGACGAAGCGTGCACTCGGCGTCACCTTTGAACATGATCTGCTGCAGCATCGGGTGCTGGCTGGCAAGGAGGTGCTGCTGGCAGCCGGCGCCTTGGCCAGTCCTCAGCTGCTGATGGTCAGCGGTGTGGGACCCGCTGACCAGCTACAGCCGCTGGGCATTGAGGTGGTGCAGCATCTGCCTGGCGTTGGTGGCAATCTGCAGGATCACATCTCGACGTCGGGCGCGATTTACACCTTTGACGGGAGGCAGCCGGATGGCACGCACATGTCCCACATTGTGCCTGAGCAACTGAACCAGGATTCGGTGGATGCGTTTCTTCATCAGAGGAATGGCTTCTTCTATGCGATGCCGGTGTGCGAAGTGATGGGCTTTGCCAGCACACGTTACCAGCCGGCGCACGAAGATTGGCCCGATGTCCAACTGTTCATGGGCAGCTATAGCTATGGCTCCGATGGTGGCATGGTCGGAAGACGCGGCGCCGCCATCACGCTGGACAACTATGCCAACACGTACGAGCCGATGATATATCAGGACTCGTTTGTCATCGCGCCACTGTTGGCGCGTCCGCGTTCGCGTGGCTATCTCCAGTTGCGCTCCTCGGATGCACGCATCCATCCGCGCATACACGCCAACTACTATGACGATCCACTGGACATGGCCGTCATGGTCGAGGGCCTGAAGCTGGCGCATCGGCTCACCCAGACGCCGGCGTTGCGACAACTGAATGCCACCATGAACATCTACGAGTGGCGCAACTGTCCGGAGGTGGAGTACCTGAGCGATGCGTTCTGGGAGTGCATGGCCAGATTCTATTCGCAGACAATTTATCATCCGGTGGGCACCTGTAAAATGGCACCCGCTCACGATCCGTTCGGTGTTGTCGATCCCCGATTGCGTGTGCGCGGCATACGTGGACTCCGGGTGATCGATGCCAGCATTATGCCAACGATAATCACTGGGAATACGAATGCACCAACTCTAATGATCGCTGAGCGTGCTGCGGATATTATAAAGCAGGATTGGCACCACTATCCGCATGGCGGTTGGCACTAGCCACCAACAATCAACCACGTGCCGCGCTTCCGCCCGTCCTAACTGCTTAGCTTTAAGTTGCCTCTGGCCTTTCTTAACTCTTTCAAACCTCTTTAAGTCAACGACAGAAACTAATCGAAAATCGTGTTTGGCAAAACGAAGGTCAAAACAAACTCTGAACGGGGCCAAAGCAGGCGAACAATAACTGTACTCTGTACTGTCCATCGTGCAGACGGACACTAACTGGAAGCCCAGCTATAAGTAAGTGCTTGCAATAACAGCACAAAGTGGAGTGCTTACATTTTGAGCAAGAGACTTCAAAGTGATTGTAATAATTGAATGGAATTCAGCTGAAGTGGAATACTTAAATATCGTTTTTTTTAATTTATTTAAGTTCTTTTTCTCTTGTTTACCAACATTTCGTTTTTTGTATTCAATTTAAAAAATGAATGTCATTTGATGTAGCAATAAAGAGCGAACAAATCGAGAAATGTATTCCGCGTGCCAAATCGCTTCAGTCTCAATTAAGTTATGGGTGTGGGAAGACAGAGTCGATTGTGATTTGTTGCCGGTAGTACCGAGCACAATTTTGTGGTCATAATTTAAAACCGGAGCGAAAAGTGGTGCGGCGAGTTCTAACATTAAGTCTTTGTGGCTAATTGAGTATAAAATGTCAGCTGTTGCTGTTGCAATCAAGTCAAAGCATTTCCCAGCGCATTCTGGCGACATTGAATGCAGGCGCCGCAATTTGCTGCCAGCTGTTGTTGTTGTTGGCGTTTTGGCGCTTTTGAGGTATTTGTTGTAATTTATGAGCGGGCGCTGAACCAAATGCCAAATGCGACAAGTTTTACCTGTTTACCGACTGCCTCGGCATACACACATACACACACACAGCGAATGGCTTGCTGAAATTTTCAAAAAGGTTTTCGAGATTTTTCACACGGGCCAGTATTCGATATCCGCTGCTAACAAAATGACGCAACCGAAGCAGCTCCAGCACGAGCTAAAAATCCAAGAACCCGACACCCAGTTGCAGCTGCATTTGTTGCTGCTGTTGTTGGGATTGCTGCTGTTGCCCACAATTGCTGCACTGCCGCAACAACAGTTGCTGCTAGATGCCACACAAGGAGCACAAGTGGAGCAGGAGTCAACAGTGCCATCGCTCAACGATCTGTCGGGTGAGTTTCCTTAGCGCTCTACGATCATCCATATCTGTATATATATATATATCAATTGTGTGCACTGATTCCATTTGCAGATCTCAGCGTTGGCATCAATCTGTTTCCGGTGAACAATTTAATTGCCGCTGCCGCCAATGCTGAGCCCCCGGCCCCCATTCAATTTGTGCGCATTGCGATGAACAGCGGACTGTGAGTGACGACCAACAGATGGCGCTTTAAACGCCCTTTTATTTAATTTATTTTACTTTGCAATATTTGTATATATATTATAGATTTTTTTTTTTATATGTATATACCCTTTAATCAGGCGCAGGTTGTAAATGTAAAATAAAATAATGTCCAAGCTGAAAAAAATGATTTGAGAATCCATAAAGTGATCTCAAAATCATCATTATTATTTGGCTAAAAATTAAAGCATATAAGAAATTGAATACCTTGAGGGTGTATATATAACTTATATATATATATATACTGCCGACTTGATGATCGTAACCGTTGAGTCAAATTTGAATAAAATATCATCACAATCATCAATATATATTTTCCAAATTTTACGGTAATTTTATTTTTATTTTCTGAGTTTAAAAAAAATGGTGAAATTAAGATGTCGGCAGATTAACCCCGGTCTGCAAGAGTATGTAATCATTGACGTGACCAAGACATAAGTTACTAATTCCTTATTACTTCAATTAAACTAATTAATTTGTCATAAATAATAAATTAAAAGCGTGTTATTAATCTTTGTTTGATCGACAAGACTAGATGTTTACAGGGTGTCTACTCGCATAACTTACTGTGCCACTTAAGTGTGTTTGCCTGATTATTGTGCACATACTCGTTTTATAAAAATGCAGCGCAATTGTGGATGTGGAACGAATTAATTGGCCCTATATGGCAAATATTGGACTAAAGCTTTAGTTGGTCAGCAAAACTTGGAGAGTTTTTATACTTTGATACCAAAGGTATCATAGCGTATTGGTTTTGTGCAATGTCCATCTGCCTGTCTATCCGTCTTTCCGTATGAGCGCAACCTTTTTCGACACCCTTAGAGATAGAGACTTGAAACTTGGAACACCCACTGAGCCCGAATCACAAAGTTATACAGAGTGTGAAAAGTTGAGTGCTACGTCCACTAGGAGGCTAATAATAGCAAAAAAATAACGCCACATATCTCCCGTAATTTAAGAGCTGTAGTTACCAAACTGGGAAGGTGGATTATTAAGATCGTGTTCCAAAAATTTGTTTATCAACGCCCTCTCCTGCCTCCAAAATTCCCAGAAACCCAAATTGCCCGCAATTTACTAGCTACAATTACCAAACTTGGGAGGAAGATAACTAGGAACCTTCTCCATCAATTTTTCAGCCACGCCCACTCACGCACTCAAAATTTCCGAAATCCCATATCTCAGATCATTTAAAAGCTACAGTCACCAAAGTATTTCGCAGTCGGTTAGGACCGACTGCAACGTTATTTCTTGTTTATGTTGTGATTGTAGTCGTTGTTGTTACTTATCGAGTTGCCGTTTACAGAATGTCTGTCATTGATTGACATTCTCTGTGTCATGGTTACATTACCTGCGAAGCTCTAACTGTATATGGACTGTGTGCTCACACACTTCAATCAAATTGCTGCGAGAAAAACGCATTATAATTTGAGCAACTTTATTATAAAAAGAGGCTCTGATTAAAAACAAAGAAGACAGTCACAGTAAGTGACTATAGATTTAAGGATTTTGAGATAGATATTATAGATATGTATAATATGTATAGTTTGGTCCGCCTAAAAACACTAAACCGTGACTTGCATTACGAAACGGAAAGTTAAGCATCGTATTTAGATTTTATATCTAAGTATTGTTAATCTTATCAGTTAGCAGAATACACATCAAATGCGGAGAGGTACTTTAGCTATCCGCAGTAACTGCCAATATAAGATGGGATAACTTTTATGCTTTCAGGGAACAGTCAGCGAATTTGAACATTAGCTGGGTCGCTGCTTGACGAGTTGTTCTTGGCGTTGCTGCTGTTTTTGTTTTATCTTTTTTATTTTTTTTGCCGATAGTAGTGTCAACAAAAGGGTAAACAAGCAAACTGATTACAACACACGCAATCGGGCATTCCGGTTGTGGCTTATCGCAGCTATAAATTGCACGCGCTGGCGACAACGCAAAGCAGTCGCTTTCCAAATGCAGGCAACAAGTGGTAATCACAGCCAAATATTCAACCCCGGCGATGCACAGTGCACGCCGGCAGGAGTTGGCCTTTGGAGCGGAATGGTGCAGACGCTGCTGCAGGCGCTGCTCGTGGCTCAGTGCAATGTGGCGCCGACGACCCTGTGGCCACCGGACTATGGCGACATCGCGGCGATCAACCAAGGCTTTACTGAACCCTATGACTTTGTCGTCATCGGCGCCGGTTCGGCAGGCTCTGTTATCGCTAGCCGACTTAGCGAGAATCCCCAATGGCGTGTCCTCGTCCTGGAGGCAGGCGGCGATCCGCCTGTAGAATCTGAGGTAAGTCACAAGTTCAATATCGTCCATCGGCTAGTTTAACAGCTGCATCTTGTAGCTATCTCTCTGCGTTTTGTCTATCGTTCAGTTATGTCATGTCTACTTGTCAATCAGAGAATTAAGAATCATCAATAACTTATTTCTGTTATCGTAAAATATTAAAATTTACAAGAATAACAAGACTTAAGAGCAATGAAAGGAGCAGCTCTTAAGAGTTGCAATCTCAAATCTTGTCGTCTGGGGCAGATCAAGTTTGTTGTCTTTAGATAGACATAATTCCAATTATTACAATAATTATTAATTATTATTCTTTACGCTGATCGTGTAAAGTATGCACTACATGCAGTGATCTTTGAATTTAGACTATGTAAACGTGTTTCGAGATTTAAATGCAGTATTGATCTAGACACTAGAAACTTGAAAGTGGTTTCAGTTATGCCAAAAGTGAACAGTTTTGAGGAACTTGTTTTTGACTATAGCAACCAACTTCAAGATGACGAAAAAATGCGACAAGTTTGCACAGTTGCTGAACCCCCTGGAGTCGATTGAAAAATAATAATTAATCGTGCTCCAATTTACGTTATTTAATTGTTGTTTACTTTTGAAAAGCTTTTCCGTTTCTTTTTGTAAATTGGCGCATTGTGAGAATGAAAAGGGAAATTGGAACACACCTGTTCAAGAATGAACACAAATCATTTACTTTGTTCTCCCCCACCAGTGAGAGACATTGCATAAAAGAAATTGTTTAAACAAAAGCAGACTGTTTAACACAATTAATATATTTCAATGAATAAATATATAAGGAGTGTGTGTAAAAAAAACACACGAAATTTAAAGTGGGGCGTGAAATAATAATGTTGGAATCCTCGCATTAAGGACGAACAAAATTTAATTTCTGTGGGAAAATGTTTCACAAAGAATGCAACATTTTTTGGGAGCAACTTGGATACTGTAGACGAAGTTGAGCAATTTTAGTTCGATGTGCAAAACATGGCCAGTTTTTTAGAGCAGGACACAGATGATAATATTGTCGTATCAGTAAAAGGAAAAACTTATGAACTACAATAATGCAACAGGATCTCATTAAATATGACGACAAGGTGGCTGAGCTGCAGCAGAGACTATGTTTAAGATAGCAGAAATATGTGTAACACATGTTAAAGATCAAAATGTCGAGCAGGATAATATATGTACAGGATAATGGTAAGTGAAAATAGATAATTGTGAACAACCCTTGCATGGGCTAAAAACGGTCCCCTGCATTGTCCGTACACCAGGTAGAAAATAAGTGAACATTGTTAGCTAAATAAGTCAAAGACTTTACACCTTGGATTCAAAACAATTCGAATTTACAACTCGACTCGGTCTGTCCCAAACACACCTGTCTAAGTCCCCAAATTGCCGATATACGAATTAATCTTCTGACTGATTTGGTTTCACATCAGATACCTGCGCTATTCTTTGGAATTGAGGGCACAGAGTTCAAGTGGAACTATTACACGGAGAACAGCGGGAAGGCCTGCCAGGCGTGGCGCGATGGACGCTGCTATTGGCCGCGGGGTCGCATGCTGGGCGGGAGTGGGGGCATCAATGCGATGCTCTACTTGCGCGGCAATCGAAAGGACTACGACGGCTGGGCAGAGCTGGGCAACACCGGCTGGAGCTATGACGAGGTGTTGCCCTATTTCGAGCGGTCTGTGCGTCCCGTTGGTAATGCAACTCATCCGCAGGGCTATTTGACGCTGGGTGAGTTCGAGCAGCAGTTTGAGCATATCCAGGAGATGATACGTGACGGCGGCAAGGAGCTGGGCCAGCCAAGTGTCGACGAGTTTGCTGAGGGCAGCTTTGTGGGCTATGCCAAGGTGCCGGGCACCGTGCAGCGGGGTCAACGCGCGAGCACGGCCAAGGGTCATCTGGGACGCGTGGCTGACAGACCCAATCTGCATGTTGTGAAACGGGCAGTGGTCAACCAGCTGCACTTCGATGCCGACGGGCAGCGTGTGGATGCTGTCAGCTTTGTCCGCAATGGCGTCACCTATCGAGTGGGCGTGTCCAAGGAGGCGATCCTGTCGGCGGGCAGCATCGATTCACCAGCGCTACTGATGCGCTCGGGAATCGGAGAACGAGAGCATCTGGAGTCGCTTAAGTTACCGGTGGTGCAACACCTGCCTGGCATCGGTGGTAATCTGCAAGATCATGTGCTGGTGCCGCTCTTCATGAAGGTGGATGAGGGCGTGGCCGAGACGTCAGGCCAGCAGCAAATATTGGACGGTGTCTATGATTATCTGATGCATCGCCGCGGACCACTCGCAGCACACGGCCCCACCTCACTGGTTGGGTTCGTCAATACGGCGGAGGAGAGCAGTGATCCACGATATCCGGATGTGGAGTATCATCATTTGTTCGTTCAGCGCGGTCGACCCGATCAACTGGATGTGCTCCTCAATTCATTCGCCATACAGGAGAAGTACGTGCCGCACCTGCAGCGCCAGCTGGTCCACTCCGATGTGATGTGCATCTTTGTGCTGCTCGCCCATCCGCTGTCAGTGGGTCAACTGCGTCTGCAGAGCGCCGATTACACGCAGCCGCCGCAGTTGTTTAGCAACTATCTTGAGGAGCCCGCGGACGTGGAGACACTGCTGCGTGGCATACGCTACCAGGAGCAACTGGAGCAAACGCAATCGTATCGCAATCATCACGCAAAACTGATCCACATACCCATCGAGGAGTGCGATGAGGCGCACAAGTTTCGCAGCGATGCATACTGGCGCTGCTATGCCAAATACTTCAGCACCACTTGCTACCACCAGGTGGGCACCGTCAAGATGGGACCAGCCAGCGATCCCGCTGCCTGTGTCAATCCCCGCTTGCAGCTGTACGGCGTCAGCAATCTGCGTGTGGCGGATGCCAGCATTATGCCAGCGGTGATCAGTGCCAATACAAATGGGGCCACGGTGATGATCGGGGAACGGGTCGCCGATTTCATTGTACAGGATTGGACCAACAACAAAACTGAGAAACAGCATCGGCATCCTGATGAATTTTAATGGAAGCGAGAGAGACAGAGAGAATGAGGGGCGTAAAGAATGCTCAATTGTTGCCCTATTTATAGCAATCTTAAAAACAGGGATTATCTCATTTTACTGATACTTTTTTTTAAATATTTTTTAATAAATACATAAATAAAATATATAACAAAATTAAGTTTGAAATTTCTGCAAGATTTGTGTTTCTCGATTTCACCAAGCGGAAACCACAAATTTTTATCAGCTATTATACACATACATATGTTGGTGTGTACGTAAACCCTACGAAAACAGTCAGCGTCCATTTACTAGAAGATACAAGTTGAGAAAAAGATGGCTTTCAGGGAACCTATTAGAAACAAGTAGGAAGGTAAAATGCATGGGAGTCACCTTTGACAGCAGACTAAACTTTGACACCCATGTACCGAATACGCTGTCAAAGATCCGATTATCAATAGAAGATAAGTATAAAATATACCTACTGGTAGTAAGATCACTCGCAAATCAGGGCACATGCTTTGTAGGGTGGATTCTCGGATATTTTATCATGAATCCCTGAGGACGCATATTTCAAGCTGAGGTGTTCAACCTGAAAAATAACTATCGGAAGACGGATATAGTCATCCTATCCGATAGTCAGGTAGCAATAAATGCTCTTAGAAGGATAAAGATAACGTCAAGACTAGCTCGTGAGGTGAAATCCAAGCTAGATCAACTAGGGACACATAATATGCTTACCCTATTGAATTGAATGTGCTCCAGTATACGATTGGATTTGTAACTTTCATTTTTAGTTTGAATTTTGTTTAAAATGAAAATTCTGAGGAACTTAATCAAAACAAGACAAAGGTGCAGTCCGTCGTAACCGACTGCGAAATACTCTGTTAACAAAAAGTCTTAGCATCCAATAACAGGTGTCTCAGAACAAGGTGGGTGCAGCCAAAAAATTACGACCCTTGAAGGAAGTTCCTCGTAATCAATCCTACAAGTTTGCCTTTAACATTGCGGTAGATATGGGCTTTTGTGAATTTTATGGGCGGGAGTGGGCGTGGCCAAAAAAACCTACCAAGTTTGCTAACTGTAGCCGGAGATATAGGTATAATTTTTGGGGGAGGGAGTTTGTGTGGTCCAAAGTTTTATATCCGGATTTTTGAAGTGTGTTACTAGCAATATACTTTCCAAATTTGATGACACTAGCTTTCGAATTGTGTGATATATATGATTTAATCGATTTACGCTAACAGGTGTATCGGTTTGGGGCGTTGAAGTGGGCGTAGCCATCTCATTTTTTAACGATCTCTTAAGGGAGGTTTTTTCTGTAACATTATTTTTCGAAATTTGGTGAATCTAGCTTACAAATTATGATAAATAGGCGCATTTCAGATTTCTAGGGCCAAATTTCCAGGAGACGGAGGTTGTTGCCGTGGTCTGCAAATGTATATGCCGATTTTTGAAGGAGATTAGTAGCAAGTACAAGCTTGGTGACGCTATTCTGATAATTGTGGGATATATGGGATTTTATCGATTTACGAAATATGGGCTCTGGCGATTATGGGCGCAAGTGAGGGCGTGGACATCACATGATTTATCGGTTCAGTAATAAACACGTAATATACTTTTGTCGCCTCAAAATCGATATATATATATACAGAGAGAGAGAGAGAGAGAGTGAAAAGGGGAGACTAAATCCGAATACTAACTGTATTAGTCGGCAGGGTGCCCAGCAGTTCGTGTTGGCCGAACCCATGTGAACAGTTTAGGCGCTGACAGGTGTTTGGGTGTTGCTACACAGATACAAAACATGCACGGCTCACAACGAAATGCCAGGCAAGTGATTGCTGCCGGCTTATCGCAGAGCATGGATGAATAGCAACAGTACAGTAATTGAATTGGACGGGTGGGTTCGCTTATCAGTTGCTCCCCGTTTAGCAGTTTGCAGTCGTAGTTCTGGCTTCGCCTTAACTGGCTGGAATGTTGCATCTAATCTCTGCTGGCTCTGTGATAAAGGCGCGTCCGGCAGAGCAGCGAATATGTGTCTATAAGCAAACATATGTATATAAATATTAAAATATGGGATTACGTTAAGTACTATCTAGACAATGTATCGGGATCAAGCTTCTGCGAAATACACTGTTACCAGTGGCAATGAGACTTCTGGAAAGGCGTGTCTGTTGTGCGGCAATCTTTGGAGGGGATTGTTAAAATCAGCAATTTAAATGTGCAATTTCTTTTTAATTACAAAACTGATGAATCTAGCTTTACAACTGCAGAAAATTTGTATACTTATCGATGTTATCGATTTCCCAGCACTCTACTTTCAGGATCAGTATATTCAAACAGATTTAGTTTTTCTGAATGAAATTAAACATATTTTTCGAGAGCAATAATAATAATAATAAAAATGTTTAAAATGTGGAATATATTGAAATAATAAGAAAGAAAAAATTTGGCTTAGTAAAATAATTCAAAATATGAATTAAAGAAATTTTTCCATTAGTGTTATTAATTGAAACCAAAAATGTTGAGTGTAATTTGAGCAACATTTAAACCCAAAATTGTTTCTTGCTGTTAAGAATACAAGTTCAATTGAAAAGATATTTCAAATATATATTTCAAATACATCTGCCAAGGTATTCAAAGTAAACATAGTGTACATATAGTATATGCATATATATGTATCTATATGTATAGATATTGTGTGCTATTTGCAATGCAAATGACGAAGGTAATTTGCGGCGATGTGTGCGGCATGCGAAAGCTAAATCGGCCAGAGACGTACAAATGCCGGCTGATAGCAATGTCCGGCGAACAGTTGCGTACGGGCAGCGTCAGCGAGCAGCCGAAGCAGTTACCGGATTAGATTAGAGACGGTGCAAATTGAAGACAAGAACGATGGAGTTTCTGAGCGCTCAGTGCGCGGCCCGTTCGGCGGGTCCGGCGAATACGCTGATGACTCTTTTGCTGCAAACGTTGATAACCAAGTTTTGTGATCTGAGCGGTCAGCAGCAGTGGCCGGCAGATCAGGGTGATTGGCTAGAGCAGAACGGTGGCTTCCAGGAGCCCTATGATTTTATAGTCATCGGTGCGGGCAGCTCGGGTGCTGTCGTCGCCGGTCGACTGGCGGAGCAGGCAAATTGGCGAGTGCTACTCCTGGAGGCGGGCGGTGATCCGCCCATTGAAACGGAATTCGTTGCGTGGCACATGGCGACACAGTTTTCCGAGTGGGATTGGCAGTATCATACACAGCCGAATGGACGCGCCTGCATGGCGATGCAGGGAGAGAGCTGCCATTGGCCGCGTGGCAAGATGCTTGGTGGCACGAACGGCATGAATGCAATGATCTACGCGCGGGGCACACGCTTCGACTTTGATGACTGGCAATCTCGTGGCAATTCCGGCTGGGGCTATGACGAGGTGCTGCATTATTTCCGCAAGGCCGAGGACTTGCGTTCCACGCGAACCGATTACAAGAAGGGTGATCATGGCGTCGGCGGACCCATGGGCCTCAACAACTATGTCTCCGACAATGAGTTCCGCTCGACAATACGAGCGGGCATGCTGGAGATGGGATACGGCAGTGCGCCCGATTTCACCGAGGGCTCCTTTGTCGGCCAAATTGATATACTGGGCACTCAGGATGGGGGACGTCGCATTACCACCGCACGCTCTCATCTGAGCAAGGATACGCCCAATTTGCACATTCTGCGCCACGCCCATGTCAAGCGACTTAATCTCGATGCCAAACAGCGGGCGGAGAGCGTCACATTTATCCATCGCGGCACCAAGGAGTATACGGTGCGGGCCAGCAAGGAGATCATCCTCTCAGCAGGCGCCATTGGCACACCACAAATTCTGATGCTTTCGGGTGAGTGAACAAAATAAGGAAACATCAATCTTCGAATGCCTTTTCAATTGAGATGTATTAGGCGCAACTGGACAACTGGCGCTGATCAATAATATATGTATATATACATATGTATATGGCTTAGTGTGATAAAATTAGAATCCCCTCTGCAAGCGTATAGCAACTTGCCAAGGTTTGCCAATGTCAAACTATGCGCATAAATAATCGCCGCTCTCTTTAATCTTTGGCCGAATCGTATAAGACCGATAAGATAGCTAAAGCACAATAACATAAAATTATTATAATAATAATAATGAATGAATATTTGGTGGACGGGTTGAGAAAATGTTATGCGATAGCTGCCAGTTTTAGCGAAAGTTTCCGAAACGTTTATAAAAGTTCTACTTATGACGGATTAAGCTGTTATAAAACCTATATATATTTAGTGCAGGGGCAATTGTGACTGCGATATCATTTGTTTGAATAAGTTAATCATGGAATTTGACTACCTCCGATATCGCTTATATAATATAGTTCAGCTGACATTTAGTAGGTCAAGTTACGTTTGGTACCTATTAATACATGCCACCTTTATTTCATAAACACCCCGTGCAGGCATCGGACCAGCCGACCATCTGAGGAGCGTTGGCGTTCCCGTTAAGCTGGACCTGCCTGTGGGCCGCAATCTGAAGGATCATGCGAGTCTGCCCGTCATCTTCCAGATCGACAAGTCCACAGCACGCAAGCCCACCGAGGAGGAGCTGGTGGACGCCATGTATAATCTGCTGATGGGTCGCCATAGCAAACTGTTGCATCACGAGGCCACAGCGCTGACGGGCTTCATCAATACGACATCGCTGCACGGTCCCAATCCGGACATACAGACGACCAATTTCTTCAGCCTGATGCAGAGCCCGGAGTTGCGCGGCTATGTTGCCGCCACTGGGTTCAATGAGCGCGTCGCCAAAAGCATCCTTTCCGCCAACGAGAAATCCAACACATACATCACATATCTGCTGCACTTGAAACCCTTCTCGGCTGGCCGTTTGGAATTGCAGAGTGCCGACTTTCTCGATGCGCCACTCATAGATCCGGGCTATATGACGGATGAACGGGACGTGAACACCTATATACGCGCCTTGAACATCTATAAGCGACTGCCGGAGACGAGCGCGTTTAAGGAGCGCGAGGCGTCGCTGCACAAGGTCGATCTGGAGGCATGCAACGGCTTCGCTTATCAGACGGACGATTACTGGCGCTGCTACATTCGTCATATGACCACCACAGTTTACCATCCGGTGGGCACCGCTCGCATGGGACCCGTAACCGATCCCACTGCCGTCGTCGATGCCCGTCTTCGGGTCCATGGTGTGAGTGGATTGCGTGTAATGGATGCCAGCATTATGCCCGATATTGTCGGCGCGAATACGAATGCCGCTTGCATTATGATTGGTGAGAAGGGCGCCGACATGATCAAGGAGGATTACCTCGGCAGCAGTCAGCATACGGAGCTTTAGGTTCTACAACTAAGCATCTTACGAGTTCTGGCTAACTCCATCCACTTATATAAAATTATTAACTTACTTTTTATTGTACTTTTTTTTTTTAAATTAAATTGAATGCGCGGCGAAATTTGCAGTAGTGTTTTTGTAAAATTTGGGGATCATAAAATTAAAAGTTAATCGACAAAGCAGTTAGTCTGCAGATGCACGGCAGACGGTCGGAAATCCCGCCTTCAATCAGTTTAAGCTAAGTTTAATTGCAAGTGATTTCAGAGCTTATCAAACTTTACAGAAATGTGCGGTTTGAAACTGCGATAAACTGCAAACGTAACTGCACAGCTTTGAGAGTCACTGTATAGCTAGAGCTACTTTCATAATGGGTCTGAAATCGAACGCCATGCTTAGCTTTGCACAGCTACTCTCAAACAGCAACAGAAGCTCTTCGTTTTCGAAAAGTTCATCTGAACGCAACAGAGGCATCAAACATTATAACTATATTTATTATTGCTTAACCCATTTACCAGCGAAACCGAAATTACAATCAGCTCACGCTTCGTTCTGTGCTGAAAGCTGAAAAATCGTGACAAATGTAAGCAAAAATATGAAATGGATTTCAGGTTTTTTTATAAACATTTTTATTTTTTTGTTTGTCATGTTTTGCTTGATGTGAGATGACACTTGATTATCGGTTCACACACAAAAAAGACGATTGGAGCAACATCCGAGGATTCCAACTTTCGTTCATAGTTGTTGCACAACAAAAAGAAGAAGGGAGCAAGGCCCGAGGAACAGATACTTATGTCTGCTTTGAAGCGCAGAGGAGCAATGAAAAACGACAACAGTAACACTGCCCAGAAATCCATTCTCTATTTCGAACTCAACTACAGATACACAAGTGATAGAGAGTGAAAAATTGTCTAAACTAATCTAATAATTTTGCTCTTACAGATTAATCTAAGTAATTAATTCACACACTTAGTCGATAGTGCAATATTTAAAGTCAGCATTATCTAGATATTTATACATATATGTACATTTTTATTTATATCTACATATTTATTCATTTATTTATATATACACTAAATACCATTTAAAATCATATACCTTTAATCGATGTCAACCTTTAATCAGTTGTTGCCCCTTCGATTAGATGTTGAATCGTTTCTTTTGATGTTTGATTGCAGCATTATCAGCATCAGCCATACGATAATCATATTACCGGAATATGTCAAAAGTTTTTGCACAAGTCGTAACTCTCTGGTTTTTGTTGGATCTTTCATGAATAAAGTTGTACCTAAATAACTGGGACTGGATCGGGGTCTGGGTCTGGGACATGATTGTAGCTATTGATTGATAGCTTTCACTTTTCCCAATTAGTGGCGAATTTTGGGTAGTTGTTATGCCGCATACCACTTGACGCCTCATCGAGGCAACTTGGTGCTCGCTCGTCAAACTGTTTGCCATGCATACAAACTGATGGTAATTAATCGGTGGGTCGCACAAGTGCCCCTCACGGAGCACAACTAAAGTGGCCCACGCAGCTGGTTTCAGCTTGAAGCGAATTGCCATTTGTTTTGATTTCTTTTGTTATTGAGGCTAACTGGATAACGATTAATATCGCTTAATATGTACGTAAAGATGGGCAACTTATGTAATTATTTTCATTAGTAACAATCTAACAAATAATTATCCCAGATCCCTTGCCACACAAGTGAATATGCAATCTGACCGGATTCCCAGGCACTCTGCGTAAGGGTTAAGTAATTAACGCGCACACAATCGGCTAACGGCTAAACTTGGCCAAGAGCCGGTAGCACACAGGGTTGGGTACGGTATGGTGGGGTAAGGGTAAGGGTAAGGGTACTGTAGGTAATGCGAAATCATGACGAGTACGCAATGAGATCCATCATAGATGCGTTACGCTGATTTGACAATGAATTATGAGCGAACGAGGCAACAAATTCATTTGCTGGCATTTAGGCAACAGATAAGAGATGAGAGATGTCAGTCAAGAGACAACTGAAAGCACAACTACGACTACCAGTTGCCAACAACCAGTTACCACAGCAACTACCGATGTAACACACACACACATATGTATATGCATATCTGGGAAGTAACATCCGATTGTGGTTTATGTTTGGTTTGGTTTGGTTTGGTTCGTAAGTTTGGGAATAGGTCACGTACTGCTCGTGCAATAAGCCACGCTCCGATTGGCTTTGTGGTTGGCCTGAGATACACACTCGTCCACACACACACATATCTATATATGTATATACATGTGTATTGACAGATACATAGATACAGTTAGGAATTACAAATTCAAACACATCGACAGCGCCGTGCACTTGTCACTCTGCATTTGCTCCGCAACTTCAGCAAAATTATTTGCCTTTTGCCTTTGTCATTTAATTAAGCTGATTTTCGATTTCATTGCCTCATTCCATTGTGGTGCATCCAATGGTTGTGTGAATATATATATATATATATATATATATATATATATGTATATACATATATATCTCATTATGTCACCCGCACTGCCTGACACTGCTGAAGCTTCTTCTTACAAAATAGTCCAAAAGATGCGTGTTTTTTAGTGTTTCTTTTTTGCATTGCACTTTTAATTGTTTTTAAGTAAATGTTGGCGTTGAT
The DNA here is from genome assembly GCA_035041375.1 of Drosophila conformis. Lineage (NCBI taxonomy): Eukaryota > Metazoa > Arthropoda > Insecta > Diptera > Drosophilidae > Drosophila > Drosophila conformis. The sequence continues at coordinate 5,267,805 of JAWNLE010001092.1, read as the reverse complement.
TAGGCAAGTGACAAAAAGTTTAGTAAAAAACAGCCGAAAGTACCGGAAACTTGCGTGCTTTCTTATGTGCCGCCCGTTATTGTGGCGGAAGTGGTTTATTATGGGTCACTTAGCCACCTAAGTTTCCTAACGGCCTATTGTCATCTCGTAGTGAAAATGGCAAGTGTTTGCTTTTAACGAACAAATTATAATAATTAACGAGTATTCAATTTCATTTAAGTGAACGAGAAACCCTTACAAACTCAAAAGTAAACTAAGCAATTACAAAATTGCCTATCATCGTCATCTATTAACAAACACTTGTGGACGGCACTTATCTGGAAAAGTGTTGTGAGAAAACAATGAGTACAAAATTTCATTTACGTGAATGAAAAATCCTCAAAAAATCAATAAGAATATAGATAATAATAATAATAAACAAATGTTTAATATTCATAATACAAAACGGTCCACAAATCTGATGTGCAATCATTAACTCTTTGTATTAACAACGATCGCATGAAATAGAGAGAAAAACGTTGAAATACTGCTGAATTTGAAAAGCAAACGTATTAACGTATATTTCATAAGGGAGACCGTTAATTAAATTGGTTTTACGGGGGCAATTGGAGGACTCGTTGCTTAACATTGGAGATGGGCCACTTTACAATGTGGCTCACTGCTGCATTCCTCAATGACATCGACATAAATAAATGCCCCGCTTCTCAGCCCTTGACAATTCTTAGGCCGCAATAAAAACGACTTCACATCTCATTTAAGGGCCTGCTCAGCACATGGCCAAGTTGTTCAAGTTGGTCAACAATATTTGGTTAGTGACGTTTCATATTTCATCTTCGCGTGGAGTTTCCCAGCGGAACTGACAAATTTTCGCATGGAAAACTCACGCACAGCAAAGAAAACGCTATATAAAAAAACCGATTGTCGTCTGACCTTGTAAAATTAGCTGTATGAACAACAACAACAACAACAACCACATTGCTTTTAATTGTCGCTCTGCTAATTGGCGGTCATTATATTATCTTTCGCTTCGTCTGTGAGATAGATAGAGAGAGAGAGAGAGCTTCGCCTCCGCCTGCCCCTTCCACAACTCTCTTTAATATGATTTGTTTACGTAATTGAATTTGATGTGATTTGAACAGTTGATAAATAGTTGAGATAAATAATCGGAGTACCGCTGATGAGTGGAATTGCGGTACATTTGTGTATCGCTTGCTTTTGTTGCCTCATGAACGGACTGGAATGCGAAACGGTTGACATTAACGGCTGATGAGTTTCAAGCCTTTGTTCATGGTAAATCTGAATGATTCGCAAGAATCAGATATGTTTATAAGCCCATTGAGATATGTTGCATTAGATGTTACCATAAACAGGACCATCATAAAACAAACAAATTTAGCTACAGCATAAACAAAAACGCTTACTAAAATGAGCTTTAACTTTAAACGCGGTACTTTACTGTTCAATTTGATGGTAATAAATATGATTAGTCATCATTCAATTGAATTGAATTGCATTTGATTCCAAGCCAACAGTGATTGGCTCATACCAAAATAATTGTTTTCCTGCGGTTTTTCCAATCATTTCGGCAATTGAGTTGAGTTTGCCAACCGGTTTTTGCAGCCGTTACATTCAAGTATAACTATTATAATTTTGCAGCAATTCTTTTGCCTTTGTTTTGCATCCGCTGCCGTTTGGGAGATGGCGACATTACTCTTGTTCCTTATAGCGCTGCTCCGACTGGGCCAATGGCTTACGTGAGCACGCGCACCTACTTACAAGCCGGAGATCGTCGTGAGTGAGTCGCTAAGTGAGCGTGAAGGCCGTTGGGTTAAGTGAAATTAAAAGAGAACTACGATAAGTGATATAAAGTAAAAAGTCTATCAAAACAAAAAACAAAAACAACATCCGAAAACGACAAAATGCTCAGAGCCAGTCAAACTGCGGACAACTCTCAAAAGTGTGGAGAGCATCGAGGCAGGAGCGCCAAACGGTTGCCAATCGGTTATGCGCTCACCATGCAATCGAGCACAAGTGCGAGTGCGAGTGCGAGAGTGAATACTCAACCGTTTCGCAACAGCTGCCGAAAAGGAGCAAACAATCTGGCACGCACTCTCCATTTGCGCTTACTGCTGCGTCAGAGATGAGCGCGTGTCGAAATATGTTATCAATCAATCGAAATAAATATACATTTTTCTTATATATCAAATCGAAATTCAGTATGTTATCTATATACATTAAATTGACAGGCAAATTACCCTCGATTCCTTGAATCATTTTACACTTTGAAATATCTACTAGCATTTTTCTAGTTTATAGTAGCCAAGGATATCGATATCAGTATGTAAGAGGATCACATAACACCCAATATGTTTCTAAATACACGTCGGATTGTCTTGAAAGTTTTGGAGTTTCTCGTATCACGCTGAATACAGGTAGTATATGATAATACTGAATGAAATTATGCTTCTATAAACTTTTGAAGGCATGCCATTGATTTGGAACTTCACCAAACATACCAATATGGTTAAAAACTAAGGATGTAAGGGAAATGGGATAATGGAATGATGGATCTCACTATTTCAACCCGATTAAGAATTTGTGGCGCTAAGCTAAGGGCTATAAAAGGTTATTTCTATTACTATTATTATCTTGACCAGAAAACTAATTTAGAATCTGACACAAAGAGGAGTGCACAAAAGTACCTGGATAAACAAGCATATGTATTATACACATACATGTATATATATTTGCTGCCAGTAAAAAGCGAACGAATGCGACACAAAATGAAATCTAGAGAATCAACCGTCAAACGCTGTGAAGACCGTCTAAAATTATCAAATGACTTTCTTTCTTCGTGTCACGCGCTCAGCTCTACTCTGAGAGAGTGTGCACACACAAACACACACACACAGAGCCAGACACGCACACAAGCAGAGAGCTCCTCGGCGTGCGCATGCGCAACCGCTTCCCCAAGCTTGCAACAATCTCAAGCAACGCGAAGCAGACAAAACGTCGTGCCCGAGCCGCTTTTGTGGCTCAGAAACGCAGCGGCTGCCAAACGAGTCGGTTGCCTTTTTCAATTTATCAACTCTTTTTTTTTTCTCCAAGCGCGACGAGGAATTTTACGCGACGACTCGACGCGCCTCGCACTTTAGTTGATTTTTGCTCAACACTTTTTTTTCCGTTGTGTTTGCTTTGAGTGTCTAAATGAAAGTGCTCAATAACAACAGCAATAAAGTGCGCAACAACAACAACAACAACAATTGAAAACGTGATCGCGATTGATGTGTGTGAATGAAAGTGATTAAGGCCAATTCTTGAGAAAAAAAAGAAAAGAAAACGAGAAACATGTGCTGAGTGCGAAACGGATGCAAAGGCGAGAGACGAGAGGGAAGCGTGCAAAGCTGAAGCAGTGCTTTAAGGATCAAAGCGAGATCTACATATATATATATATATATATATTTGTTGTGTTATATTTATATTTATATATATATATATATTAAGTATGGTTGTTGTGCCTGCTTTGGGCGCCGCCGCCGTTTCGGTGGGTGGGCTGCTGTTCAAGGCCAGCGCCGCCTCGAAAGCAGCTGCCGCAGCGGGGATCGCTGCTGTGGGCGCCTCCAAATTGGGGTTGGGCATCGCGGCTGCCATCAAACTGACAACCGCCGTTATCGGCGTTGGCAAGCTAACAATTCTACCATTTCTGATCGCTGCGATTGCGTACTACAATTACGATCTCTTCGACCCGGAGAATCGGCCGTTCAATGTGAAGCAGGTGGAGTTGGCCTACGATTTTATCATCATTGGCGGTGGCTCGGCGGGAACGGTGCTGGCCTCGCGGCTATCGGAGGTGCCGCACTGGAAGATACTGCTGCTGGAGGCCGGCGGACACGAGACAGAAATATCGGATGTGCCGCTGCTCTCGCTCTATTTGCACAAATCCAAAATGGACTGGAAGTATCGGTGAGTCGAGTCGAGCCGAGGCAATCTCTCTCTCTCTCTCTCTCTCTTTCTGTAAACGAGGCCTTCACACTGACACACTTTGTGAAGACGAGGACAGCCAAAACCCCAAAAAAATAAACGAAACAATATAGTAATAATAGTTATAATAGTTGTCGACGACCACAAGCTAAGTACACAAATGTCATTCAGTCTTTCAGTTTGCCACCTTTCGGTCAAGTCAAACTAAACACGCCCCAAGTAGCATCGAGTCTGAGCTGTGGTTTGCTGATGTGTCACTTGAATGAGTTGCCACTTCCACATGTTGGATGTGGCATAATCGCTTGGCTATGTTGACTGCGATAAGCAAATGGTCAAATGCTGAAAGGCGCTTATTAGTTTATTGGGTGCGTGCCAAAGTAAAGTAAATTTCAAGCTGAAAGTGTTATGGCTAATAAAGGTGGTTACAGTAAATATTATTCATTGATAATATTTGCAGCACGTTTTCAGTTTATAAATCGGTCAATGCCTTTAAATATATATGTTTATTAATTGATACAAATAAGGCATATTTAGTTATGGAATTTTTATTGCTTATTTCCAAATGTCAACTATAGAATTTCTAAATCGTGTTGATGATTTTGTGGCTGCACTTGGCACAATAAATATGTTTGATTGGCAGGTGAAACTGCAGTCAGTGGAACCTCTTTGCAATCGCCGCTTAGCCAATTAGGTCTGTGGTTGAAACATGATAAACACGCTTAGTTTGTAATGCATCCAATGTAGGTTGGGCCACAGCCACTTGATCTTTCAGCTAGCAACAATCTGTCAAATTTTTGTTTGGCTATTTGCCGACTCTTTTCGCACATTGGCAAATGGATGTTGTGAGGAAATATTTAGCGAATGCACAGTTTTAATTTGCAGCAGTGAACAATGCATATATAATGAACACAATTCAAATTGCTTTGTACAGTGAACGCATTGTGTAACGGAAAATCATCAAGTGTATTTGCTATATACCCTGTAACTTTTACAAATTTTGGAATACATGGTTTACATTTACTAAAGCAGTTCTGGTTTAATTGCACTCGTCTCCAGACATAGACGACAGAAGTTTGACCACCTTTAGAGGGTATGTGCTAGTTGAGCATGCCTTCTTATGTTGTCTTATTTGGTCTCTGAAAGTCACTTGAGTGTCTTCTAGCGCTGCCTACGTGACTTCCAACTTGAATTGTTTATGTGGCTTGTAGAACAGAGAGCCAAAAAGAAAATAGTGACTTTGCAATTAAATTCGATCAATTCTTTCTCTCTCTCTCTCTCTCTCCGATTCTCTCTCTCTCAGTTTGCCTCTCTTGGAAGCCCACTTGGAATTAGAACGCTCTACCGTTAGGAACAGTTTTTTATCTGTGATTTTCTAGCTCTTTAAGACTTGATCATATGTTGCTTGCCAGTTGATTGTTTATTATTCATGAGTTGACTTTTTCTTCTGCTTCCCAAATTTTTGTCAGGCCTTTCAGTACCGTAATCTATTTAACTGTACTTCTGTAGGGCCAAGACCAAGCCCTAGCGATCATATAAATTTCACTTTTTTCATGTTTATTTATTTGGCCAGTCAGAATGCCAACGGCATAAGCATGCGACCACAAACTGATGCATGCCACTAAATTCCATTTTCACTTCACATTTTATTTGGTTCACCTCGTCTTTTCCATGCAAGTGAATGCAGATTGTTGCCCGTTGCCTGTTACCAGCCGCCTCCCGGCAAAATGCATACGAAATAAACACACACACACACACGCACACACTCACACACACTAACACCCGTGGAGCTTTATTGAATAGAGTGTGTGGCAATCAGCGCCTGTTTTCTGCGCCATTGCATCACCTTCTTGTGGCAGTGGCAGACGGCGAGGGGCAATCAACAACAACAAGTTGCCGGTTGAGTTGGTTCAGTTCGGCTTGGCTAAGGCCAAAGAGCCCTGTCGCCCATGGGCGCCAAACTTAATCCCTGGCCAGCATCATTTATATACGTATCTATGTACATATATCTATTGTCTTTGGATATTTGGTATTTGTTGTTGCCTGTGACGCAAGCAACGAGATTCGTTGAATTTTGTGCTGGCTCTTAAGCGATACTGAAATACTCTGCTTGCAACATTCTCTGTTGCACTTCAATGATTTGCATGTGTTGAAAATCAAGTCACTTTTGACTTTCAAGTTTTCGATATTTGGCAGCCTTTCAATTGCTTGATTTTAACAATTATTTAGTAGATGGATTTGCTAACTGGAACTTCAGAATACACAAACACACATATTTATGCAATCGAAAATCGATTTTTATCGATATACACGAAACGTGGGGAAATTAAATTAAATTCATCTGGGCGTGGTAGCCAATATCTTGTAAATATAAAATTGCTTACTTTTTTTTGGCTTCTGTTCGCACTGACGGACTTGACTCGACCGACTCGGCTAACTGCCTGTTACATACACTTACACAAAACTATTATTCAATTTCTACCCATTTTTAATTGGTTCATGTTATAAAACTGTAAACTGGACAAACAAATGTCAATTACTGACAGATCATAGATATCAAACGTGTTTTGGGGCTGCCAGATGTGCAATGCATTAGAAAGTGGCAACGCTGCAATTTCAAGAAGTACGAGCAATACAAGGAAAATCCTCTTACCAACTCTGATGCTAGCAACATGATTTACCAACAAAAACAACTGCTAACTTACAATTCTGTGTTCGACAGCTGTGTGCAACACAAGTGATGTAATTCAAATGCCACGGCAGTCTGCCTTTTAACATTTGTTTTGATTATGAGTTATTAGGCAATAGCCACACACACGCGCACAGATTAGGAACACACTTGTCAAGCTGATGCAAAGTCAGAGTGTCGCTTCCACCTGCTGCTCCATCACAGGTCACTCAGTCAAAGATCTTGTCTGTTATTGTTGTTGTTGTGTCTGGCATGAAACAATCCTCAACGTTCAGTCATAAATGTCAGCGGCTCAGCACTGTTTTGAGCACAGCTTTCGGATGTTGGGCATAAGTCACACCAAAAATGTTTCGCAGCTAAATGAGTTAAACGTTTCGATTGCAAAGGGGATCTGGCCCGTATCGGCATATCCTACAGCCTATAGCAGTTTCTCAATCTGAATGCGACGACGAATGCCAAATGGTCAAAACCGGATCGCATGGCATTAAGTGGGTTAATCGGTTACAGGCTTGTTGGCGCTGGGAATGGCTTGAAATGAAGTCAAATGAAACACAACACCAACGCACATCGGGCAAGCAACAAGAACTGCAGCAGCAGAACCAGCAACAGCAGCAGCGGCAGCGGCAGAAACCTGTAGCAAGCGGCTTGCCTGCAATGAGCACAATTGCCAATCAAAAATACGTGAAACGCAAGCCAGCAGCAACAAATATGTGTTTAACCGAATTTTAGATACACTTGCAGACCAAAGCGAAATAACTCTGCAATTAATTGCATTTCTCATAATAATTTGAAGGCTTGCTTGCAGCCAAACAGCCAAACTCTATGACCACAGTCGCCCAAGCAAATTTCGTTACTATATTCTGAATTTCTGAATTTTAGAAAGGATTTTTTCGACTTTCTTGAAATAATTTATATATTATTAATAAGGATGTATCACTCAAAATAGAAGAGAAGGATTTATATTTTTCAAAAATCCAAAATAAATCGAAATAATTTTCAGAAAATTGTATTCGTATATCTAGAAAATATTTTGAAAAACAAGAAATCTTTTCTAGTTTTCGGGGCAATTGTCTAAAATTCAGAGACGAGGGAAACATACAAGTTTTTATTATAGCAGATTTGCATATGGGCACATTAACAGATGATAAACAATAAATAAATAACAGTTCATTTAAACAAATTCACATACCCTTTTTACAGGGTATGAGTACAGTTAAAGTCGACGCTCGCCTGCGTTTTATTGTGTACGAGAGCGTGACAGGCTTCTCTGAGCTGCTTAACAAACGCTCATGGAGATAAAAAGCAAGCGTTGCTCCAACACACACACACACACTGTCGCACACGCACACTCACGCATTTGTCATTGATACGTGAACAGCGTCATAAAAAAATTGGTGTAAGAAGCTAACAAAAAACCAATTTCACAATATTCCTTCTTTTGGTCCGTTGCAAATCAAAAGACTTAGGACACGAACTTTGCTAATGTTATTAACCAAAATAAGATAAATTAATAATCACGCAATGCATAGTATTGCAAATCGGAACCTTGATTTCAATTAGTTACATTCACACAAATATATATTGGGGTTGTTGCTAAATAAATTGGGTTGCTGCATTTGGCTTTTCACTGGTGATAATTGAATTACCATCTAAATTTGCTACATGCAATTTTCTTTCTGTTGGTCCGTTGCAAATCAAAAGACTTAGGACACGAACTTGCCAATGTTATTTACCAAATATGACGGAGCAAAAAAATGGTAAAAAAAAAATATCATGCAGTGAATAATGTTGCAAATGGAACCTTGACTTCAATTAGTTACATTCACACAAATATATATTGGGGTTTTTGCCAAATAAATTGGGTTGCTGCATTCGGCTTTTCACTGGTGATAATTGAATTACCATCTAAATTTGCCATATTGGAGCAATAGTAGAGCTTACTACAAAAACAAATAAAAGCTGCTTATTTGTGCAAGTGTGAAATTAGTTTTGCATTCAGCCTAAACTGAAATTGCCTAAATCAATTCACATAATTAAGATTCATGATAGGTTGGTTAATTGCTTAAATCATGTTAAAATAATTGAAATGCGATAAAAATCACTTGGAACATAAACAGGTTTCTAATGAAATATGAAGCTCATTTGTAAACGCATTCTTTTAGAATATTCTATGGCTTACTTTCTCTAATCTTATTCAAAAGTTCATTAACGAAAAAGGTTCGGCTAGAAAACAAAACAACTTAAAGCCAACTTTTAACTAAGCTTTGTCTCGGGTCACATACATATTTCACATGCCTCTTTCAATATCAATTCAGAACTAAAATTATAGTTTTTTCTTTTCCATAAGGTAGATTCGAGCAGCACTCTTTATGTAGCTAGGAGACTTTTGATCAAAAAGAAGGTTAATATATAATATATCTGGCGATTGTTATTGGCATACAAATATAGCTCACTATTTAAATGCTGGCTTGCATTTAGTGGGCTCAACTCAGGTATTGCGTGGCACGCCACTTAGACACAGTCGAATTTGGGAGGCAAGCGAAGGAAAACCAAAACACAAAAAAAAGAAAAGAAAAAAAGCACGAGGCGACCGCCCAAAAACGTGTAATAAGCAGTATAAGTACTCTCAAAGGGGGCCACAAAAAACAGCTAACGATAATTGGTAATATTTATGTGCGCTAAATGTTAAATGGCTAATAAAATAAACAAACACACACAAGCCGACGTAAATTGCGTCATTTGGAACTGAAAAATTGGGATGGGAAGAGCAGAGGGAAAGTTCGATATTTTATGACAAGACTCTAACTCTCTGCCACTCCGATGTGACTCAATGTCTTGAATGATTTATTAACTCGAAGCGCATGGTAAACAGCACGAAATACGCCAAACAATGCGGCACAGTGGTATAACAGTAAATGGCAGGTGGTAGGCGCCAGCCAACTAAATGCCAGCCTATTAATCAGCCCCCAACTGAGCTGATTTGACGCCCAAGCTGGCAACAATGGCATAATCATAGCAAATAAATGCGTAATAAATAAACACAGATTATCAGCTGCTGATGAACATGAGACATTAAGCCAAAACACAACAACAATAACAAACACAACAGCAACAACAAAAGAAAAGCATTTCAATTGAATATCCACAAACTTAATCTGCCTCTGTCGTTACACGTTTTGTTTGTCTTTGGCTTGACCAGGTTTTCCGCAACTGACATATTGTTTCCCCTTTTCCATACGCTGTACATATGCAAAGCTATGAAAAGTGTATGATCGACTAAATATATATATTATATATAACATATTCTGCTTAAAAATCCCATGCAGTAGCTAAGAGTGCTGATCACTCGACTCCATCGACTGCCGTTCTGAACTAAGAGACTACAATTTGGGGTTAGTAAATTTCGTGATTATCAATTTCTTATATTATATATAATGATCTACTTCCGTTTAGGTATGATTACAGGGTATTTTGCAGTTATCACACCATGATCTCATGCGATTTTAATTGTTTTATTATGTTTTCAGGTGTGCTGCAGTTTTGCTGCACTTGTCTAGCTAATTGTTGATTGTTGGTTATTTTGTGATTTGCTATTGTCATTTGCTGACATTAAATTTGCAGTTCGTGTTTTGGCTGCCGACGGTTTCCTGTATGTTTAACGCGTAACGGGATATCAAATGAAACTAATTTGCGCAAAGAGAGGACAGCGTAGAAAGTGGAAGGCGTTTTGTAAACAACTTAAAGTCAAGCATTGGGATCAACATATTGGTGCAGTTGATGGGAGTGGAACGTGGCATGTGCAAGGGAATTCCTGAACGAAGTGTGTTTATTTCAAAACCAACATATTTTGCTTATTATCGATGCAGAGCAAATATGCTTTGGACTGTTTATATACATTTACATTCACAATCAGCAACAAACCAGGTCTTCCAAAAGCCAACCTTTCTAATTTTATGAATTATTTGTTGGTATGTTTAAAAATTATTTCTAAAATACACAAAAGTTTTATAGTTTTCGAAGTGACTTGCCAATTTTGTTGCTATAATAAATAAGTGGCTTGACCTCTAAACTAAAGGTGCATTTGATATTTTGTTAGACAGATTTGTACTTATAGTTTACAGCTATATCTCAAGGCAGGCTACTCCTTGTAGCGTGTAACTACTTGGATATACTCATAACTCATAATGAATAATTTGAGTGGCTCATTCCAATCATGAACCATTCGTGCCGCAAGGCAAATAATGTTGCACACAATGCACAGCTTGAATGCTGACTTTCAATCGATGTTTTTTTTTTTTGCTAATGAATTTGCCATCAGCAACAATTGCTGTTGTTTGTTGGCGATACTGTAATAAAGTTGCCCAGTGGCCAACAACTGTTGACCGCTGGCGCTTTTGTTGCCGGCTTCTGTTTGTTATTAAGTTTTTTTTATTTGTTTTGCCTGAGATGGTCAATGGCGCGTTCAAAGCGACTGACGCTGCCGAAGGGCTTTTGACATACTGGAGTGGGCGTGGCTTGGTTAGCTGTAGCTAATGCGATTTTATTGTCGTACTGTGTTTACCTGTTGATTAATGATGAAAGCAATGCCAACACATTCCCTAATTGATTGCGTTTTCACTACATCTTTCCTCTCTCTCTCTCTATCTCTTTCTCTTTCACTGTCTGTCTCACTATGTGTGTCTGTCACCGCTTCAGCACGCAGCCTCAGTCGACTGCCTGCCAGGCGATGAAGGATAAACGTTGCTGCTGGACACGTGGCAAGGTCATCGGCGGCAGCTCCGTGCTCAACACGATGCTTTACATACGCGGCAATCGGCGCGACTTTGACCAGTGGGCGGATTTCGGCAATCCCGGCTGGTCCTACGAGGAAATTTTGCCCTACTTCCGCAAGTCGGAGGATCAGCGCAATCCTTACCTAGCGCGCAACAAACGCTACCATGGCACAGGTAAGCAAAAGCTCTGCAAAGGCCCTAATCGGTATAAAATTTAATACCTGGTTTCCAATTTAGGTGGTCTCTGGACAGTGCAGGATTCGCCGTACAACACTCCCATTGGACCGGCCTTTCTGCAGGCCGGCGAGGAAATGGGTTACGATATTGTGGACGTGAATGGGCCACAGCAGACGGGCTTCGGCTTCTACCAGTTCAACATGCGACGTGGGTCGCGCAGCTCAACGGCTAAATCATTTTTACGACCGGCGAGACTGCGTTCCAATCTGCATATTGCGCTCTTCTCGCACGTAACGCAAGTGCTTACGGATCCGAAGACGAAACGAGCCACTGGGGTGCAGTTCATCCGGGACGGCCGACTCCAGAATGTCTATGCGACGCGGGAAGTGATATTGGCTGCCGGCGCCATTGGCACACCGCATCTGATGATGCTGTCGGGGATTGGGCATGGCGAGGAGCTCGGCAGGGTGGGCATACCGCTGGTGCAGCATCTGCCGGGCGTCGGACAAAATCTGCAGGATCACATAGCCGTGGGAGGGATTGCCTTCCTCATTGACTATCCCATTTCGATTGTGATGAAGCGCATGGTGAATGTGAATACGGCACTGCGCTATGCAATTACCGAGGATGGGCCACTGACGTCCAGCATTGGACTGGAGGCGGTGGCATTTATCAATACCAAATATGCGAATGCCAGCGACGATTGGCCTGACATGAACTTCATGATGACCTCCGCTTCGGTGATGTCGGATGGCGGGTCACAGGTGAAGACTGCCCACGGTCTGACCGATGAGTTCTACAAGGAGGTCTTTGGCGAGGTCAACAATCGCGATGTCTTCGGCATCTTCCCGATGATGTTGCGACCAAAGAGTCGCGGCTATATTAAGCTGGCATCGAAAAACCCGTTGCGCTACCCGCTGCTCTACCACAACTACCTCACGCATCCGGACGATGTGAATGTTTTGAGAGAGGGCGTCAAGGCGGCAGTTGCCGTTGGTGAGACGGAGGCAATGAAGCGTTTTGGTGCACGTTTCTGGAGCAAGCCGCTGCCCAATTGCAAGCATCTGCAACTGTTTACGGACGACTATTGGAATTGTTTCATTAGGCAGTACACGATGACCATTTACCATATGAGCGGTACGGCCAAAATGGGTCCGCCCAGCGATCCCTGGGCCGTGGTCGATCCACAGCTGAGGGTGTATGGTGTGCCCGGGTTGCGTGTCATCGATGCCAGCATCATGCCGGCAATCACAAATGGCAATATCCACGCACCCGTCGTCATGATCGCCGAGAAGGGTGCCGATCTCATCAAGCAGCTGTGGCTAACGCCAGCCACCCAGCCGCAGACGGGTCAGAAGTGGCGCACAAAGCGATCGCTGAGCGCCACCAATCAGACGCTCGCGGAGGCAGTGCGCCAATTGCCATTACCAAGCTCGTAGCGGGGGGGGGAGAGGAGAGGGGTCAACTTGTAAGCTAGCCCCTCAATAATAATTGCTTAAAGTGGCATTTCGACTTTAGATAAATCTTGTGGCAAGCGCTTTGAGCTTTAACTAAGCTCGACTGTACTCAGTCAATGCAATTAAGCTCTAGTAAATCTAGCTTTTTATCGGTTTCCCAAAGCTTACAGTTTACTTATTTATAATTTTTTTTTTTAATAACTTAGTCAATCCATAAAAGCTTTAATATTTCTACGCATATATTTTCCATACATTGCATATCCCGTTTTTTATGTCCATAAAAGCTATAGATTTTCTAAACACTTTACTGGCAAAAGCTTTAATGTTATTTCTTGACTGTCAACAAAATTCGGTTACTATTCTTAGTATTCAAATTTTAACAACCAAAATAAGCTTCTTATTCTAGCATAGGTGCAGTCTCAAATCACTGCAATTGAGCTGGAGTTTCCAAAAACTTAGTTTGTCGTGATGAAAGCCTTGAGTTTTTTTAATATTTATCCAACCCTTTGTCGATAAATTACTTAAAGTTTAATAGTTATGTTGTTTCTCTGCTCAGATGAATCGTAAGTTTAGTCGCCACTTTGAGCTTGTGTTATTGGATAGTTCTTAGATAGTTAATTCTCAACGCATGATTGAACATCGCACACTTAATTTATTAAGCTTAAGTTCGCTTTGCTGCTCCTATTTATGTGCGTTGTCCTTAGTCACTTAAGCGCTTCTTGTAAATATCGAGTCATTTATGGTAATATGTTTGTTTGTTTCTTACATACATATACATTATGTATATTACTTATGTAGCACTTTTTTTTAATATTTTGTTGTTCGAGTGTCTGATAATATATCTATATATACATATACAATTTTTTTTTATCATCGTCGCGTACACTTGGAGTACCTCAATTAGCTCGTAAGTTGGATACGAACTTTAACGAATAAATAAAAAAAAATTAATAATAAATACGTATATTATTATTTTGTAGCAGTGCTTGTCAAACCTGTGCTTTTGAGCGATTTCTCAAACCTCATATCTTAGGCTTTAAAGTTTGAATCGTTGGTGATGACTTATTTAGAGCTTTAAGTGACATTGCTACTCCAAAAGTTGAGCTTGGCTTTAAAGCTTACCTGCAATCAAAAAAAATGAAAGTTGCATTTAGCTTTGGAAAAATATTCAAATTGATTAAGCTTAATTTAATTGTATTACAACATTGTTTACTGACAAATATATGTTTTAAATACTATATATCCGAAAGGAGATGGAGGACTACTGATGAAATTTCTATATTTATCAAAACACGGGATTGGAAAGTGAAAATAATAGCAATTAGGGAAATTAGGAGTACAAAATCCAAAATTCTCTATATCTTAGACTTTTAGAAAATAAACTCAATATTTTTCACTTGAGCAGCGAATTAAATTCTACTGCATATTCGACTTGTCTTTGTCATCATACATAACCAGGACTTATTTAAAATTATATAGAAGCATACATCAACTGAGTGAGTTCGGAATATCTGTAAAACGCAGCTATCTTAGCGCATACATGTTAATTTATGTTGGAAACCTTTCACCATTTTATATGGTGCTAAAGTTAAGTTACCTTTCAAAAAGGTTTAAGCTAATACTCGATTGGATTTGATGTACCAGTTAATAGTAGTGTTAATAGTGTATGTATTTGAAAGGAAAGTTTTTTCCGCAATTTAGATATGTTGTTCTAAGCAAAGGAACTTTGCTGGATATTCTTCTAACTGACTAATCGCAGACGAGCTTGATAAAGCTACAACATACCCAATATCGCTTTCAATCGCCCCTGCTGACTCAAAAGTATCGATTCTCGGTTAAGAATGGCATTTCTTTAATCCCTCTCAATTTTATTTCTAAATTAAGAACAGCTGTAAAGAAGTTCTGAGACCATCTATTCTTTGCCTTGTATTGATGTCTTTGGCCAATTTTATCTTATTTGATAGCTCAGTTAGCCTTTATAAAAATATTCAAACCTTTTGCAAGCAAAATCCCTAAATAAATTTAAAGTTTTCCAGCATCAATATGGACTTTTAACAAAGACAAACAAATTGATTGTGGGCAATCTTCAGCCGGAGACTTATGATTTTCACTAAGCAACAATGTATTATAAATGAATATATTGTATTTGGAATATTATTTTTAATTCTTTTAAAATACTCAAGTTATTGTCTTCACACCTACTTGAACGTATATAGCTAGATAATAAAGACAAATCGCTTTATTCAGATTCATGACAACATAAACACGGGACGCAGCCAAATTAACGTGCACATAAAATGTGTTAATGTTGCCAAATCATAAAAATTAAACGATTTATGTTCATTGGTCAATGCCATCATTTTGCCAGTGGCTCCGATTTATACCGTTTTCGTTAAACTAGCATTTTAGTATAAGCAAATATTATCTATGATTTTGCTAAAGCGGAAACTAGACAGACTACTTGCTGGGGGACCACTTCCGAATGCATTTGAAAACAATACCCAGTTTAGATGTTATGCAATCTGTATGGCATAAAATACATCATAATCCATCGAGTTTTCCTTATTGTACAAATAATCGCGTAAATTAGTTTACAAGAAAGAAAGAAAAATACATTAAATACATAAAGGTAGCTGAATGCGTTTGCCAATTAGAAGCGCCAAGGAACCGTTAAATGGAATTCAAAAACAATTACGATTACAATTGCAATTACAAGACTATTTTCATTTCCAAAGATTATTGCAATTAGCCCGAGTTAATCTGGAGACGGGGCCGAACCGTTAAAAATAAAAAACAACAAGAAAAAAATAAATTAGCGATGCATATAGCTGAAACAATAATATGTGTATTGAATAATGCATTTTGCGTAGAGGCGGCATCGTCTAGACTTGAATGATTTTTATTATCAAATTGACTTGAATTATAACAGCTCAAGTGAGTTTTATACTATACTCTATTAAATGGGTACTTTAGGCTTGGGACATTTTTTTGGCAGTTTTGTCATACGTACCAAGTCTCAAAACCCCCTATATAATTGCAACTCACAAGATAAAGCACTAACTCAAAAGTATTTAATTCAAGTAAGAACGGATACCGAAGATCAAATTGACTACGACTTACATTTGAATGTGCTTCAAGACTGAACAAATTTTCTTTAAAGCAGAGGGATTAGTTTTCTGACAGACGAGCCTGGCTATATCGGCCCGACCAGGGATGTTTATTTAGAATATATACATTTTTCATGGAGACATTCCCAATTCCGACACAGTTCGAAGACGAAGCAAACGCAGAAAAAGAGATGGAAATAGGAAACGTTATTCTTATCTTAAACCCGAGTTTTTAATGCAACAGATAAATAAAATATCTGCCAATCGAACTATTGTAATTGATGAACAGAGTATTGTGCAGTCGAGATCTAATGACGTTCTAAGTGATTTATTTTTATTATTACTATTATTTGTTTATTCTAGTTTTGTTTTTTTTTGCTGCACTGAATCCAAATGCTGTTTCGACTCCGGCTTTAAGTCGGATCCTCGTGGCTTGGGTCGCGGAAAACGTCCATAATTTCAATTGCAAGCTGCTGCAAGGTGTAACTGAGATGGGGTGGCTCGCAGAGGGGAGGGAGTGGTGGCAGAGAGGGCAGCCAGGTGATTTACTGTTGCTAGAAACTCTCTCAAGTGCAACGCATAAATATGTATACAAACCCTAGTTGTTTGCCTCGCTGAGTTTTGAGTTTTTGGCCAGCGCAATGACCGCCCAAAATGCAGCGAAATGAAAGTTGCAAACACCGACGAAAACCAAAGTGGCTTCACTGTCAACCTGAATTACTCAGCTGTTCCAATACCATTTCACAGTTGCCTTGCGGCAAACTTCAGTTGAACGGGCATTGTCGGAAGCGGACAACAGACAAGTAATATGTGAGTGCCATGCGTAGAAAATTTATTTGACTCCACTTAACTAATTTATTAGGTGTGCGTGGTGTGTTGTGTTGTGTGTCGTTGCTCTGCACATGTAGAGTAGAGTTCACTGACGGGGTGCCCTCTTTGTGAAGGTGCAACCCACAACGCACCCCACGCCACCACACCCCAACCCATACAATCCAATCCACGCTATTAGCGAATTTGCGTGTAGCGTTCACAAAACACAAAAGCCAAATAAAAAACGTTTCAAGCCACTTGAATGACTTAATGAATGAATGAATAAAGATGCCAGATGCGGCGTTGACAGATAGTGTAGCAAATGTAGATAGCGGTACAAAGTGGAGTTACCATGCGCAAGTATCGCGTGGGTTTCTTCTGGGGGTCGTTCAACGTATCACAGATGGAAGACATTGCACCCAATCTTGAAAATGGAGCTTACTATGTTTCAAAACGGAAAAACGTAGACTTGATGATCGGATGACAGCTAATTAGTAGATTCTGTAAGATAATCATATGTTAAATTAGTTTTTTAACTTGGTATTTGTTATGGCTTCACAAATGGCTTAACAGTGGCGCATAATAAAATCTTGCACAGCGAGATGTTGTTGCAATTTGGCTAGTCACACTATAAAACTCTTTCACAGTCTGTATTATGATTATTAATATTGAATAATACAAAGACTAAGTTTTCATTTAAAATTTGTAAAAATACAAATGAACACAGTAGAATAGAGCAACAGAGCAGTCAAAAACAACTTAATCAATGTACATGATAGGTGCAGGAGAAACCGTGTTTACGCCCTGATTAAAGGTATCAAAGTTATGTAGCCGGCCAAAAAGGCATACACACAAACACACACACGCACAGGGAGAAAAGAGTGTGTACATTGTGTGCAATGTGTAATGAAATTATCAAGTGATCTTAATTCGCAAACACAAAATCGATAATAAGATGGATGGAGCAAACTTGTAAATCGTTCACGATCAGTGTCAGGCCATGCTACCAGAGCTTTCAGCGAAAGCTTTCTTCAGCTGTCGAAAAAAAACAACAACAGCAGCAGCAGCCGCAGAAGAAGAAGAAAAAACCAGCTTATAGAGGAAAGCGTAGCGAGCGAGGGGAGCCTAAGGCAGAAGAGGCGAAGACGATTGAAAACGAAAGTGCAGCCGCAATGGTCATAAGGCAGCTTTTTTTCTACTGCTGTTGTTGTTTATTTTTATGTTTCTTCTTCTTGTTTTTTTTTCTTTTTTTTTTTGCGTGACTTGGACTTGGACTTGGGCCTTTTGCGACGCGTGGAGAGCTTTTTGGGGCTTGAGTGACGACTGCGCTCATGCGATTTGCTCATTGAACAAGAGAAGCCCGTGGCGTGCGTATCGTACAGTCAGCGCCTGCTGCCAGCGTCGCCAACGAACGTCGTGACGAGTGCAACAATTATATAAAAAAACAAATTACTTTACATATTAAAATCACAAAACAATCACATATACAACAAGAAAAAGAAAATTAACGCACGTTATAAGAAACCCAGGCGAACTTCCAAAACTTTGATTTTTTTTTAATGTTATATATATATATATATATATATTTTTGGTTTTTGTTAATGAAACATTACAAACAAAGAAAACGAAGTGAAGAGTAATATTAACAAAATGTGTAAAACAAAGGAAAGTGGCTAGCGGTTGCGTTTGTGGTAAACTGCACACGAGGCAACGCTCCCAGCAAACAGACAACTGCAACTGCAACTGCAGCAGCAGCAACAACTGCAACAGCAGTACAACAACAAAAACAGCGACAACAAGCGGAGGCAAGTTGACAAAGCATCTTGTACTAAGAAAGTACATACACACACACACACACACATAGAGCTCAAGCTCTTGATTTACTTGTCCCAATTTTCACTTTTTGGAAAGCGCGTAACACTTGCAATTCGCTTATGTAATCCTAAAATTTAAGTTCCCATACAAATTTTGGATGCCACATTGGAATGCGCCTGCAAGTTCTTATGTAATTGGCATTTCGATTAAGTGGCTGCTCTTTTGGTTTATCACCAGGCCAGCACGCCCCACACACACACATACACACACACACACACACACGCACAAACGATCATTTACCCTTTTAGAGCACGTTTACACTTTCTATGTTTTTCGGCATGGCCGTCTCGCACCTCCGAGAGCTCACAAATTATTATCAATTTAAGCACGTCGATGCTATAAATAGCCGATCCATGCGGCAATTGCCTGCTACTGCTGCATAAAACGATTAGGCGGAAAACCTGAAGAAAGGAAAGTAAGCGCCAATAAACTGGCACTTCGCTAGATAGCCGCGCAAAGACAGCCACAGAAACCCTGATTGTTTGGAATGGGCATACTGAAATCAAGTTCAGAGCCAACTTGGGAGACATACATACATATACTTATATATACACATACATATACACATATGTATGTCGAGCGATGCGTAGCAGGGAAACTGGCAAAAGAAAATGCGATTACAACTTGTCACACACGTCGATTTCCAAGTAAGATCGGCTAATGTGGACAAAAGGGGTGAATGCTAAAGACTGCACACAAGTTATTGACTCAATGTTGCCGATTAGCAGATGGCTGGGCTGCTTGCCTGCTTGCTTGAAAGTGCAGGGAAAGAGCATGAAGCAAATGCTGCTTGTTGAGTGATTTGGGAAATAATCAACAGATCTAGATTAGATATTGCTACATATTATCGATAACATCAACAGCTTAACAACTGGCGCCGGAAATGTTAATGGGACTTGACGCCGGTAGCCGACTAATAAGCCAAGCTGTCCAACAACTGCCGTCTAGCCTCGCTAATTAGCCGAGCGTTTTGTTTTGCGATACAGCAGGCGCAACGAGCGTGACTCAGGTGAGAAAGTGTCAAGACTTGCAGTTGGATGTTAGCTGTTAGCTGGCTTTATGGCAACGCTGAGTGACCCACTAAAGAGCAAAGCCAAACGCAAACAAACGGTACTCATTGTGTATATGTGTGTTTGCCGAATATAGCCAGCAAATATCATCAATTATAATACCCTAAAATAAATCCAGTCATAATTAAAAGCTGTCAAATCATAATTGACACACCGAACCAACTGTATAATTCGATGCGAGAGCAGCGTTTCTAACAATTGTGTAAATTGCATAAGAAAGCAACAACAGCAACAACAGCAACAACAACAACAGCAACAACAACAACATCAACCATAACAAAAACAATGCCACAATAACCTAGGCTCGAACAAACGACAGCAGCTCATCATGGAATTGAAGCTATAGCTATATAGCCGTAGTTGGCACTTCGGCTAGAGGAGGGAACTCTTTGGGTCCACACACACACATTTATATATATATACATATATATGATGTAAAGCATCGCTCGTTTCAACAATGAATGCGAAAAGACCTAAATAAGCCAATGAAATAAAAGCGATTGCATCACAAGAGGATGGCTAAAGTTGGGTGGAAGTCAAACAGATGGAGAGCTCGAGCTGACGATGATGCCGGCGCTGGCCCAAATCACAAATGAGGTCTGTCCCAAGGGCGTTGCATAAATTAACATGTTGCACTGTTGACGTGCGTCTTTTAACGGTTGCTGTTCGGTTTCATGAAGATTTTCGTATTTGGTTTTTTTTTTTTTTTGTATTGCGTTCGCTTTTTAACGGTTGTTTTTTGGTTTGATGTTTTATGTGAAGATTTTTGTATTTGGTTGATGGCTCAGTTACAAGCCAACAGCGCAATCTGCCAAATCGCAAAGCGGCTGCAGTCGAGAAACTTCAACAATACAAAAATTCATAAAATTGTCTATTATTTGTATTGAGGGTAATTAAAGTGAATCAAATTTTTATTTTTTAGTGTTTGTGACCAAGTAAAAAACAACAGACAAATAAAGCATTTGCCCAAGGAGTAGGAAGCTATAAGAAAAATCAAAGTGGTTGAGAGTACTCCAAGTATAGTAACAGCTGTGGCTTAATAAACCGCAGCCCACCCCCTCCCACTCGTGTGTGTGTGTGTGTGTGTGGGGATTGTTTTCACTGTTTAAATTGAGCACGACAACAAGTTGTTGCATAGACTGGAAAAACCACGGCAGCTAGTCTAGCGGACACTGTGTGCAATTAAACCAAACACTCAAACGCGGGGCAGGCGGTGCAGAGCTGGGCGATCCGGTAAATGACATTCAAACAAAACCAAATAACGAAATTGCATTTTAAACTAACTGAAACATAGAAAGACAAACAAACAACAACAAGTGAAAAACGGGAAAATTTGAAAACAGAGACGCGATGCAAAGTTGTAAAGTTGTGATTTTCCGCCATTGGCGGCATTGAACTTGAAAAACTTGAACCGCATCGCATCGCATCGCATAATCGCAGCATGTTAGCCAGATTACCGAAACCAAAACAGTTAGCGCAGACGATGGGAATACGGGGAGAAGATGTCAGGGGGCTGTCAGACGGGTGACACGTACAATCGCGCATGTCTATAATGAGATGCTGTTTTGAAATCGTTCAATCTGTGATTTGATAACGTTTTTTTTTTTTTTTCATTCATTTCATTTCATTTGGGTTAGTTTTTCTTTCTCTTCTTTTTTCATTTTGTGGTGCTTGCGAAAAATGTAAACAAGTTCGTTGGCTAAGTCTTTTGTTTGCCACCACGCGTATGTGTGTGTGTGTGTGTGTGTGTGTGTGTGTGTGTGTGTGTGTGTGTGCATTTGCATGTGCGTGTTTGCTTGTTATGCAAATGAACGTCAACAATTGGCCAATGATTGCAAAATCGACGTCATCACTTCCGCACAGTAGCCGTTAGCAATTAAATAGTTCAGAGAGCTCGGAAATAAAAGACGACATCGCATAATAATAATTTAATTATGATATAAGAAGTTCGCAATTGTGATTGTGACCGTGAGAAGGAATATACTGAAAACCAGACAAGACGAGCAGCTGCAATTTTCCAAACAAGCAATTATATTAACTAGACAATAACTTAATCAAAATCTCTCAAAACTACACAACATTTTTGAACAGACTTTAATCATCAATTTTGCCCGACAAGCTACATTTCAGAGTGTCATTAATTACAAACTCTCAAAAGTCCCAAAACACGGAATACTCTTCAATTCAATATTAATCTTTCAAATTCTACTTGTTATTAATATATTCTTTTAACATTATGAAATGCAGCAAATATAAGCCATTTCCAATTTAAATAATATAAATTATTTCTAATAACTAAAAAAGTTTTGAAAGTTTTCGGAGAGATAATCATTTTGAGGCGATGTGATTTATTTTCCTATAATACGAATATAATAACTATATATATGTTAATAAACAGAAATGGAAAATTTCATTGATTTAATGATTTGCTGATTTACAATTCAAGTAATCAAACATATAGAGAAAAAACATCTGCTTTATGGAGACGGAAAATGTGTGTAAATTTGCTGAATCGATTACAAATTTCTGATGGCTTTCAAATTTCATATTTAATTTTAGGTAGTTGTGCTAAGGATAAACACTCTGCTCTATGATATATCTTTATCCGACTCTTGTTTTAAATATTATTATATATATGTTGTCCACTTCGCTGTTGTCTCGAGTGACTCATAATCACTTTCCACAGTAATAAGTGGATGTAATTGTGAAATCTCTGACAATGAGCAAAAAGCAAAACAAATGTCTAATTGCGCTTCTGCAATAAAAGCCCACTTTTGTTCAGGTGCGGAACGCAAAGGCAATTAGTTGCCTATATATATATGTATAGTGTAGTGTAGATTGTCTTAACTGTAATTGGGTGTAACTGCTTGAATGATTTGCCGGCTTTGAGTTAATTTCACACTGGATTACTTTAAACAATTAACTCATTTGTTTGCTTTTGTTTTCGTATTTCAGTTCTGTCCATATTGCAATTGAAATATGGGCCAAGAGATATCGCAACAGCAGCAGCAACACCACAACCACAACCATAACCACAACCTAAACCTCAACCACAACCACAGCCACAACCTGAATCCGAAGCGTGGTCAGCCGGTACGCAGGAGCTACAAGGATCCCATTTACACGCCCGCCAGCCAACTGTCGAGCAGCTGCAGCTCGCAGAGCACCCAGGACGATTACGAGGCCAACTATCGGCTGCGACACAAATACAATCTGTCCAAGCAGACCTACGAACGAACCAAGATCCTGGCCAGCAACGCGTCGGCGCAACATCATCGCAGCAGTCTGCCTGTTTCGGACAGTGATTCGCACTACGCAAAGCTAAACGGTAAATATTTGCTGCGCAGCAGCTCGCAGAGCTCGGATAGTGGCATCTACAACTCATCGTGCCACTGCTCCTCGTTGTCATCACTGTCGGCGGTTAGCAGCAGTTCGGCCAGCTCGAGTAGCGGCTGCCCCAGTTCGCTGGTGTCGAGCAAGTCGAGCCGCTCGCAGCAGGACAAGCAGAAGCACTATCTGAGCCACCATCTGTATATCAAGTCCTATCTGGATATCTTGGAGGAGGACGAGCGTGCACGCGCCCATTTCAAGTCGGCACGTCCGGGCGGCATTCGCAACTACACGCCCAAGATACTTGGCGGTGGCAGCGGTGATTCCACAACCACCTCAACGTTGTCAGCCAGTGCGCCAGCCAGTTCCAGCTTCGGCTATACGAATCCCCCCAAACGGACAAGTGTTGGTGGCAGCGCAAGCACTTCGGCGGCTGCTTGTAACGGTATTGTGGCGGCCAGAATTTGCCAGGAGGATCCTTGGATTTGACAATTACTGAATCATGGCGTTTGGCACAATGACGTCTTTACTTGGCATGATCCCCTTACTGGCGATCGGCATGAACTACTATCGTTATCAAAGTGTCGATCCCGAGAACAAGGTCCAGGAGCCATCAGTCGTAAGTCGAGTATATATATTTTAGTAGTTTCCCAGGACACTTAGTTATCTATAAAGCTATATCTCTTCTCTCAGAAAATTTCTTGAAAAAATTACGAATAGTATACAGAATCCCAGACTAAATGAATTTTGGAAAAAATAAAAGAAATATTTTCAAAATGAGTTGAAGAAGTTGATCATGTTTTTAGCTTTCTAATGGAATAATGAATCCCTGCAAAATCAGTTTGAGACAACAAAGATTTTTTAAAAAATAAGAATTGGAAATTGGCATTAAAGTAATAATAGCAATAAATTCCTGGGAACTTTGTGTCAAGAGTTTTGCCTGGGAAAGGTAAAACCGAATTCACTTTGCCTTGGAAACAAAGCTGATAATTTCTGGAGTTGAATGTTAATGCCCTCATCTTAGTCACTCAACACTCGTTATCAGCCCGTGGACAGAATGAAAGATATATCACTGATAATTTGTACATCATTTTCAGATACGTCGCCAGTATGATTTTGTGGTGATTGGTGGCGGATCCGCTGGCGCTGTGGTGGCCAATCGCTTGAGCGAGGTGCGAAACTGGACTGTGCTGCTGCTGGAGGCGGGCGGCGATGAGACAGAGATCTCGGATGTGCCGGCACTAGCTGGCTATCTGCAGTTGACCGAACTGGACTGGAAATACCAGACGTCGCCATCGTCGACGCGTCAGTACTGCCAGGCGATGAAGGGCGATCGCTGCTTCTGGCCGCGTGGCAAGGTCCTGGGCGGCAGTTCCGTTCTAAATGCGATGGTTTATGTGCGTGGCTCGAAGAACGATTACGATCACTGGGCATCGCTGGGCAATCCGGGCTGGGAGTACAAGCATATGCTGAAATACTTTCTCAAATCGGAGGATGTACGCAATCCGTATCTGGCGACGACGCCCTATCATGAAACGGGCGGCTATTTGACGGTGCAGGAGGCGCCATGGCGCACACCGCTCTCCATTGCGTTCCTGCAGGCGGGCATTGAGATGGGCTACGAGAATCGGGACATCAATGGCGCCCAGCAGACGGGCTTTATGCTCACACAGAGCACCATAAGGCGCGGGGCACGCTGCAGTACCGGCAAAGCCTTCATTCGACCCGTTCGTCTGCGCAAGAATCTCGATGTGCTGCTTCATGCGGAGGCGACACGGCTGCTGCTCGACAAACAGAAGCGCACCGTCGGCGTCGAGTATATGAAAGGTGGACGCAAACAGTTGGTCTTTGTGCGCCGTGAGGTCATACTCAGTGCCGGAGCACTCAATTCACCAAAATTACTCATGTTGAGTGGCATCGGTCCGTCGGATCATCTGCAGGAGCATAATATACCAGTTGTCTCCGATTTGCCAGTGGGCAATAATATGCAGGATCACGTGGGTCTCGGCGGACTAACGTTTGTCGTGGATGCACCGCTGACAGTGACGCGTAATCGCTTTCAGACGATACCCGTTTCCATGGAGTATATATTACGCGAACGTGGTCCGATGACATTCTCGGGCGTTGAGGGTGTCGCCTTTTTGAATTCGAAATTTCAGGATCCCGCTATCGACTGGCCGGATGTGCAATTCCACTTTCTCCCCAGCTCAATCAATTCGGATGGCGGCGAACAGATACGCAAGATACTGAATCTTAGAGATGGTTTCTACAATACCGTCTATAAGCCACTGCAGCACAGCGAAACATGGTCGATACTGCCGCTGCTGTTACGGCCTAAGAGCACTGGCTGGGTGCGTTTGAATTCGCGGAATCCACAGCAACCGCCCAAGCTGATACCGAACTACTTTGCACACCAGCAGGATATCGATGTGCTCGTCGAGGGCATCAAGCTGGCCGTTAATGTGTCCAACACGCAGGCATTTCAGCGCTTTGGCTCACGACTGCATAATATACCGTTGCCCGGTTGCAGGCATCTGGCATTCCAGTCAGATGCTTATTGGGCGTGCTGCATTAAACAGTTCACCTTCACCATTTATCATCCGGCGGGCACCTGCCGCATGGGTCCCAGTTGGGATGTGACCGCCGTTGTGGATCCCAGGCTGCGTGTTTATGGCGTCTCCGGTTTACGTGTTGTGGACGCCAGCATAATGCCCACCATTGTCAATGGCAATCCGAATGCGCCAGTTATCGCCATTGGAGAGAAGGCATCCGATATGATTAAGGAGGATTGGGGCGCACGCAGAGGGGCAGCAGCAATTGCTGCTACCGCTGGCTAGCTATATTATTTTAAATGTATGTCTATTGTTAATTTTCAACAGCTAGTCAAATATGTGTGTAATTATTTTACATATTTTATGTATTTTTTTTTTTCCTTACTATATAATATTGTCTAATGTTACACTTATTGTTATAACTTTGATTACTTTATTTAATTCACGTGTTGAATATTTATAAAATTATTTTTTATTTATTACTATTTGATATTATTAAATGTATTGCTTTTTTTTATTATTTATTTTTAGTTACTAAATGAATAAACCATTGAAATTCTGTAATTATTTTTATGCTTCCCTACACTCTTAAGTATGAGTATAAGCACAAACCTAGGAGCTCGACTCAGCTAAGCACATACATGAGCCGCAGCTGCGTATGAATGGTGATTTGTGAAATGTTTTTATTTTTGTTTTTTTTTACTATTATTATATTTTGTTATTTAATCGGTGACTCTATTCATTTGAGTATTATTTAATAACATTTATACATTCATTAATTAGTTGCCACATCAAGTTATATTTGTAATATTACCAATTAAAAACAACGTTCGCAATTAAGTTTTGATTTCTTAAAATTCATTTTTCTATTTCCGCCCGAAAGTATGCATTGATTAAATTGGCTTAGCGCAGAAATGCACCACAATGGAAGAAGCCATATTGGCAAATTTGCATAACTTTTTCGATATTTACAAAAGTAGTTTTTTGAGCAGGTAAAATCGATTATTTTTGATTGCTAAACGAATAACGACGAACGTTCATAATAATATTTTAACATTGCTTAATTAATTTTAATATTGCTTGTGTAGCCAATACACAACCCCAGTCGAATTTTTGCACTTAGCACATACACGCACCGCAGCAAAATTGTGAAATGCTTTCGGCTGTCACGTATACGTGATGTTAGCCATTTGGGTGTTTCTTTGACTTCCGCCTTTAGCCATCAAAATTATAAGCCTTACCAAATGTCAAATTACCAAAAACTTTACTGCCAATCATATGGAAGCATAACATAATTTCCGTGACTAAGAGCGCGGCCGCTGGGGCATTTCCTGCATACACGCGCTATGGCTGCTCACTCACTATCTCTTTCCCTCATTCCCGCTCTCTACCTATGTCTATCTGCATTTTACAGGTGCTCAAGTATGCCAAGGTTATACCCTAAAAGTTACGCATTAGCGGTATTACTGGCAGCTCACGTTTTATTTCGTAGGTGTTATCTGGACAACAGTTATAACCAGGTAGTTAAGCAAGTTAACTCACTAATTTAGCCCAGTTAGCAGCGCGCAGCTAATGCGCTCAATCAATACGCACTGCGGCAACGTGGCCCAATTGGTTGACCATTTCAATTGCAAGTCGCAAAGCTTGATTTATTTTTTTTCATATTTGCCTGGCAGCCACATTTCCCAATTAACAATTTGCAACGTGCGCGTAACCATAAAAATGGCAGAGTGCTCAAGCTGGTATATACCCTAACAAAGATTAGAATTATTATGCTTGCAATGTGCCCACGTTGAACAGCTACATGGTAATACAAATCGAGTCATTAAGGTGCAAAAGTGATGAGCTGCGAAGTGGTCATAAACCACCCAAGGCGTTTCTTACATAAGGCTTTTAGATAGTCGCCCAAGACCTTAAGCAAATATTTGATTTGATTTAAAAGAAACGCCAAGTCATAGTCGCCATTTATAGGGGGAACAAGGGCGGCAGTGGGGGTGTACCAGGGGCGGGGGCAACTTAGCGAATCGAGGTGGTGTACGTGAGTCCAAAATAATGGAAAGTGTTATGTGAAAGACGACGACAACGATGACGATGAGGATGATGATGATGGCCAGAGCCGAAGCAAACAGCAGGTAAACAGCAAAAGTTGATCATAATGAAGAAGATCATGATGATGACAATGAAGACACAACACCACGAAGTGGTGCTCAAAGTGTCTGTGGTCAGTGCGTTGCGACTACAAATTTGGGTCATTAATCGGCTGAGTGGCAGCCGAAAGGCAAAAGCAATGCAACACTCAACCTGGGAACAAACCACAACCAGCAATTGGCACATTTCGTGATTGTTGTTGTTTACACTTTATGCAGTTATTGTTGTTGTTGTTGTTGTTGTTGTTACTGTAGATGTTGCCTGTCCAGTTGCTGTTGCTGCTGTTGTTGTTGTTGCAAGCGAAGTTGGGCGTGGACGTGAATTTGTTTTCTTTAGAGGAGCATCTTGTGGATAATTCACAGTTTGCAGAAAATATTTTAAAGACATATTACAACATCCATTTTAACAGATGTTGCAAATCTGGCGAGCTATTATAACAAAATTAGTAAAAGCTAATTTCACACAAATACAAATATTCGGTGTCCAAAAACATTTAACTCTAATTTCGAAATCATTGGAAAGATCAGTGTAAAGGGCAATTTAGATTTGACTTGCATGTTTACGGTTTGAAATACAGCGATATTAAGTTAGGAATTTAAAAATAATGAATAATGAATATCATCAAAGTTACGAAGTTTAAGATGTATGCATTCGAATTCTTTATAGATGAAAGCTTAAATAAAAATACTTATAATTTATAAACAAATTAATAATAGCTTTAGTTTCATGAGAATTTCCACAGAAAGTGCTAGCTCGGTATCTGCAAACTTAGGTTAGGTTAGGTTATCTATCTGCGAACTTACAATGCCAAAATATTTTTTTGTTTCAACATATTTGTGAATGATGAAGATCATTTACTTAGGGCAATCAAGCGTCAAGTCGAGTTGAAAGTGAGCCTGCAATCGGAATGACGCTTAAATCGAATCGTGCGAATCAATCATAGCAATGGGTACTCGAGTTATGGCTGTGGTATGCATTGGCAAATACTCCATCTGAAATTCCGCTCCGTGACTATCCCATAAATGCCGCAGGTCGGGCTTATGTGTCGACGTGATGCCGAACACATTTGACGACGCAGCGAGTATCAAAACAAAAAACAGAAACACACAAAAAAAAAACAAACCAAAAATATACATATGTATGTGTATAAAAAACGAACGGCAACAACAAATATTCAAAAGCCGGCAAAAGCAGCTGTCTTCAGATACAGCACTAAATTGAATAATGTCTGCTTAATTTTGGTCAATTATGCCGCCCGAATCCGAATAAAACGAACCGAACCCAATCCGAACCCCAACCGAATCCAAAGCGAACTCAACCAAATCCGGAGACATATAATTTTGTTTGCGATTCAGCTGAATGTGTGTGTGGGGGGAACAGAGGGGGCGTGTGCGGGGGGCGGTGGGTTGGAATCTGGGAAACGCTTGGCAGCATTGTCAAAAGAAAAAATTAGATATAAAAAACCAAAGCAAATTTGAGCAGTTCGATGGAAATGCTTACGTCATAAACATGGCGCCTGCTGGAAGGTGTCGGGTCTTCCACTTGATTGGGCTCACGTAGGCAACAGCAGCACAGTCAGCACAAGCAGCACAGGCAGCGCAGGCAGCAGCAGCAGCTGTCTTTTTTGGAAATTGTTGTTGGCACCTGCCCTTAGTCGGAGCAAAGTCTTTAACTGGCCATTAATTGGATGCGGTGGCAGCTACAACGGAGCAGCTCCGCGTTACCAACCACTTGAAGCTAAGAGCTCATGGTTTATTCGCTTCCTGACGCTCAAAGCGAAAGTAATTTTTATGCCGATTTTTGAGCTTTTTTTTTGCCATACCCTCTAGGTGTGTCTGGACGAAAAAGGGTTTTATTGGGTTGTGAAAGACATCTAGATTGTCTAGATTAGATTATGAAAGTCTTGTAAATGTTGAATACCCTGTAAAGAATGATTACAAAATTGTGTGTAAAAGACAAAAGTATATACGATAGATTAAAAACTGTACTGTTATCTGAATTTCTGATTTTTGATCTATTTTATTTTAGCCATTTATTTACATCATTTATTTTTATTTACATCATTTATTTTTTATATAAAAATGAAAGTTAGTTAAGCAAAGGGCAGCCGAGGATGTCTGCTAGTCGAGCACTCTCGCTATTCGTACAGTGTTCACCTGTTGGGCTTTTGACATGTTTTGAGGGCGGTCGCATTTCATTTTTGCACCATCAACGAAATGGATTTTGGCAATTTTGGCGCTTGAAGCCGCCAGGTGCAGTTGCCTATCCGCGTCCAACAACACGCGCTAATTGCACATTAACCCCCAACAACAGCAAAAAAAAGCAAGAAAAAATTTCAAAAATATTTCGACATTTGCCACTAAATCTTTAGTTATTTTAGTTTCAGTTTTTTCTCCCTTCACTTCAGCCCCGTTTTCTTACCAAAGATTATATAAATTATTGTCGCATGGGGGATATTTGATAAATAAAAAAAAAACAGCAAATGGAGCAACTGGCTGGCACAGCTTGTGGACAGTTGCCGCATGGCACAACAAATTGACGCACACACAAAAATCATTGATGTGCCAAATCTTAATTAGTTAATAACTTTATTTCCCATTTCTTTTTTGTTTTCCCTCGCATTTTCATCTGCTGCTGGGGAATGCGTATGTAATTCGTGGAATGCGGTCATGCAAGCAGCAAGCAACAAGCGGCAATTAGCAACCACAACAGCAACAATAAGTGGCAACAGCAAGTGTGTTAACCACAATTTTTGAGGACAACACTAACCGTGTTATTGTTACTGATTGATCGCAGTGGGTGCTGTCAACACTTGTAACTGTTTTCACAACTCTGGCAACAAACATTCGGCCATTTTTCATTTTAATAGCCTCAGATAAGACTTTATTTAATTATTTAATTTTTTATTTTAAGTTTTAATTGATTAAATAACTGTTCACACTTCAGTGCCTATGGTCACATTATAAATGAGACTTGTAGTCCTGCTTACATTTGATTATGCAATTTTGGCAATAAAAGTATAATATATTTAACGGCTGGGTCCAGGGTATCTTTTAGTCGAGCTTACTCGAATTGTTTTAATTCTAAAGGGAATCTACTTACATTATCTAAGATCGAACGAAATAGCTTTAAGAATGACTGAAGATTGTCTTGGCTCAGCAAAAATCGACTCTTAGCCACTTAAATGGAGTCTGTAACTGACAATTACCTTTATCGTTATCATAATTTTCTTACCAGAAAAAGAGTCTAATCAATCAATCTTTCTTAATTATCTGCACCATCATCATAATTATTACAATTATCAAAAATAAAACCCTTATCTTCATCATTATTCTTATTTTATGCATCATTATTTCTACATACATAAAGTTCATCAAACAGAGATTCAATATTCCAAAGGCCAGAGTATTTCTCAATGAACTTCATTTCGATATAAGCTGGAGTTAATCGAGTGTCGACTGTCGTCATAAATTTGACCATATAAATGATAAATTATGGTTTGTCTGTCTTATCAGCGCATCAAACATGTTTGATATGCAACAAGTTTGATGTCGATGTGCCAATAATATGCAACAGCTGCTCGCTTGCTAACCATTTGCTTTTGCTTTAGCTTTAGTTGCTGTCGTTGTTATTGTTGTTGCTGCTGCTGCTGCTGCTGCTGTTTTCGTAGCAATTGTTGTTGCTGCTGCTGTTGCCAAACAGTTGCCGACGCTGTCGTTTACGCTGCCGCTGCGGTTGGCTCGTTTGCACGGATTTCGCGTTAAACTTTGCGTTCAGTTGAAAGCGTGCAACGCAGTCGCACGGACGCAGTGCTCCGCACAGACCGATTAACGATAATCGATATACGATAAAAATAAATTGGTGTTTATTTTTTTGTTCTGTGTGTTTGCTTGGATGAGCACAGGATACGCCTAAGGCAACGCCGCAACCCGCTACGTGTGTGATTTGTGCGCGCAGAATTTCAAGTAAGCAACGTTTTAACGTGAAACATCTGTGCGTTGTGTGTGTATGTGTGTGTGTATGTGTGTGCGTGTGCGTATGTGTGTGTGTGAAAGGAATTGCAATTGAAGTGAAACACTGACCATAGGTCAGGCTGATTATTTCCGCTGCACTGAGACAGCAACAGGTGCAGCACAGCTGCAATAGCAAACTGCGACCAACAACAGCAACAGCAATAGCAATAGCAACAGCAACGGTTGTCGGACTTATTGACATTGCTGCTGATGTAGGGAAAAGGCAACTATTGAGCTGGGAGTACCCTTCACAAAATGAACAAGATTTGGGCAAATGGAAAAGGCACTCAAGTGCAACAACAACTATGACAGCAGCAACTGCAAGCGGCAACATTTTGCAATCGCCCACGACAACAGCAACAGCAACAACATCGCAACGGCAATTGTGCACACACTCATGTCTGTGGGATACATTTAAAAAAGATAGTATATGGCATACACGAGTAAAAGGAAAAGCAAGAAAAACATTGACGCTTTCGTAGATAAGTAGGCTACAACAGCAACAACTCTTTTCGCAAGTTTGGGCAGGCAACAATACCCTAACTTGTACTCCATGGAGTACATCGGTTGCAACCATACCACGCATGTGCAGCTGACTACAAGTTAAAGCCCAAATGTTCAAATATTGAACAAATGTGGCAACGCCAAAAGAATATAAATAATATTAGTGGTGGCAACACCAGTAAATTATATCTAAACATCTTACTGTTATTCTGCAACAGTCGATGTAGCAGTTGCAACAGTGAACGCGTTAAAATACTCGTTTTGGCAACAAGTTTAACTGCTTGTTAATTTTGACAGTAAGCCCAACTGCAAACAAGAACATACAATTATCATTGGCTTACTGGCAACTGCCATTAGATTTTCGGTCATCCTCTTTGGCTTGTGGCGACTCCCATCGTTCTCGGCTGCTAGTCGAACTTTTCGATCTGCTTCAGTTGCGTTGCAAAAAAAACAAAAGACTTAGGACACAAACGCGTGAAAACGCGTTGCAGCGTTAACGTTCGCTAATGCAAAGCCGACACGCAGCCGCTGCAGCAGCAGCAGTAATTAAACATTTTTGCAATTTTCTTGGGTGCTGTTGCAGCTAAATAAATAACCATAAAGCAACAAATTTGCCGCTACGCATTCAACTGTTTATTTAATAACTAAAAGGCAATTGTTGTTGTGGTTGCTGTTGCTGTTGTAGCTGCAACTAAATAAAGTTGCTGTGAATGTGTTTTGCTGTTGTTGGGGCTGCTGCTGCTGCTGCAAATGCAGCCTGAACTGATTGCTGTGGCATTGTGTGCTTCTAATAACAGTCAAGGTGACTGACACCAGCAGCAATCCGACAGCTAGCAACCAACAACCAACAACCTACAACCTAGAGCTCATGCTCATAATGTTAGCATTGTTTTGTTGGCCATTGACTTTGGCCGCATGGCCCGCTGAGCTTGACACCAAATTAACGCACAAAATGACTTTAATTGCGCTCACTTTGTTGTCACTTGTCAAGTGTCAAGTGCGCATCCATCAGATACAACATACATAGATACATTGAGATACATACATGTGCCCTGTGTGGGCGTGTCAAACTTGACTTATTTCGGTCTTTAAAATACTGAGCCCAGGAAATGGTAAGGCCAATAGCCCATACACACACCCACACTCACACAGCAATCACACACACAGACACATACCAGCAAAGAGCTCATTTGGCAAGAGCAACAACGGTAACAAAAGCAGCCACGCTTTTGCAGAGATGCTCAACTGGTTTACGCGACCCAACTGCCACCACACAGGCAAGCCCATATCACCCCCTCCCACATTTTGTAGTTGCCCCCCTTTTCCCCACAGCCCCCACCTCTACTCTTACCCCTACTCACAGTTTTAGCTGTGTAAACTCGTTTGCCGCTGACCCAATTTCATGCAACATTTTTTTGTCCACTCTTAACAAATTTTTTACGTTTTGTTTTTTCGCACAACAATAACAACAACATCGAAAGAGCAAATGAAATGCGTGCGTTAAGCTCCCCAGTTTCTGTTTCAGTTTCAGATTCAATTTCAACTTCAGCTACCGCTTGCAGTTGCCAAAAATATGCCAAATTACTTTTGAGGCAAGCACCTGTTTCGGCAGCAGTTAAGCCACTGCTGTAGCTAAAGCTGCTAACGCTAAGGCTGAAGAAGCCTTTGGCCTTTCACTTGGGCGCAACGAAGCGGCAAAATGGAAAGATATGCCACAATGTGGCACAGTATGGCACAGTGTGGCAACTTTTTACAACAAAAACAAAAAACAACGCATTTAGTTAATAGGGTAAAATCGATTGCTGAAAGTCAAGCTGCAACATTCGAATTCTGATTGAGTGTTTTTTGCTCTCTAAAAATCTGAATTTAATTCTACTGACTTCCTTTGCAAGATTGCAACATGTGTGTACATTTGTAGTAGTGGTGTTCCATTCAATTTATTACTATTCGTTGTAGCATGTCGCTCACTTATGTGCCTATCTAACGAGAGAACTGTCATTTCCAAATAAAGCAAATTTTGAGAGAGTCTCTTTTATATGAGAGAGTTTGAGAGAGATGGAAAAGAGAGGGAGAGGGAGAGAGAGATGGAGATTGATATCTTGAGTGAAGCTAAGGCACGTTTTAATCACAATTTCATATTCGCATATATATTCCGATTTTAATGTTTTTATGCCGCTAAGCGAGAAATATTTTTATTTCAACTTTTCATTATCATTTTCCTCTTATCTTATCTTTTGCCAAAAATGTCATTCTATCAGGCTTAGGCTCTTCCTGATGTACATGCAACAATAGAGTCAGATTCGCCACAAATAAAAATATAGTTTCTCATGCGTTGCAAGTTATTCATAAGCCAAATTTATGATTCAACTGGTGGGAACTACTTGTGTATTTTTTTCTCGCTTTTTTTTTGGCGAGCCGTCAGTCGAATAGCCAAAGAGCTTAGCTGTTAACTGTGGACAGGCAGACAATCACATAGACAGACAGACAAGCGACGCAATGCTGCACGTTTCAACACCCGCACGATAACAACAAACAACAACTAGCGACAACAGCCCAAAATAGCAACAACAGCAACAACAACAACGTGACAACAGCTGCTTGTTTTTGTTGTGGCTTAACGGCTGACCGAGTGACAAGGCAAATGAATTATGTTTAGGCCGATACATAGACAACAATTCAACAGCATACAAAAAAGTATATGCATATATGTTATATATAGATAGGTATATACACATATCGTATGTAGATTTTTAAGTTTACCAATTATACGAAAAAGCAGCAACAAGAAACAATTTGGTAGCTATTACATCAGAGCCCGTTGATATTGTAATAAAAGCGAATGGAACCACGATTTCAAAGACAAAAATAGAGAGACAGAGACAACAGAAAAATATATCTTTTGTATATACACTGTGGTTGTTGTGGCTATTTGTTGTTACTGTTATTGTTGCTGTTGGTGTTGTTGTTGTTGTTGCTGGCGCTGGTGCAGCTTTAAACGGAATTTTGCGTGGCTTACATTCGTTATAAGCCGCATTTGAAGTGGCTGCCAACGCGGTTACGTTTTACAACACTTAAACTTTATTGGCCGCAATAGTCGTCAAGGTCGCAGCGCCAGTGGCCCTTTTTGGGCACACACACACAATAAACCAACAAGGGGAGGGGTGGCAACGTTTGAAGAGCTATTGCCACAACAATAATGCTCGGAATGCAATCGTGTAACAATAACAAACTGATTGAGGATGGTTAGTGCAAGCAACGGTTTCGGTTGCAGCAACATTAATGGTTGGTGGTGGGAGCGGTGGGGCGATGGGGTGATGGGTTGGTGGGGTGTATCTGTTTTTGGGGTTGCGCATTTGCCGACTGCTGTCTGCTGACTTCACAATTAACCTCTTGAAACTGAATACTTCGAGCGAGTGCAAGTTAAACAAATTGAAAAACAAATCTGTTGAGCGTTCGTAGTTTAACGGTACCCACTGTAAGTCTTGGACCCCATCCATGAGTTGGCCACAGTGCAGAGCAGTTAGCTGAGCTCTTCTGGAAATTTACTGAACTGAAGTTCTCGAATTATTTCCAAGTGGAACGAAAGCATCTCATCAGAGAACATTTAACAAGGGCACAAAAGTAATGGGTTTCCTTCAGGCCTGGAAGTACGGAAATATCGATAACTCAATGTGAATATATCGATAAATAAAATGTTCTTTTTCCCCTACTAATAAAACTAATAACAATTTAAATTTGGTTCTCTTGCAGCTATTGCAGCCGAGGACCATTCAAGTGGAGGAGCCGAAGGAGCGCGAGGCAGCGGTTCGGATGGTCGCAGAGGCAACGCCATGCACAAGAGAAAGAAACGCTAGAGAGAGAGATAGAGAGCGAGAGAGAGAGATCGCGAGAAAGAGAGAAAGAGATTAATTAAAAAATAGAACATAAACTGAAAGCCAAACAGCAACAACAAATCGAGCGATTCCCATTTCAAAGCATCGAGTAACCCAAGGAATATGGTGTTAAATCTGCTCTTTATAACGACGGTGATCAAGTCAACATTTGGTGTGGTTACCACTGGTCTGTGGCTGATACCCTTGCTCCTGGCAGCAATTACCTACTATCGCTATGATGCCGTCGATCCAGAGTCGCGACCCCTGGACCAGCTAAATCTGTGGCCCGAATATGACTTCATAGTTGTGGGCAGTGGGTCGGCAGGTGCGGTGGTTGCCAATCGACTGAGCGAGGTGCGCAAATGGAAGGTGCTGCTGATCGAGGCGGGTCCGGATGAAAACGAGATCTCGGACGTGCCCTCGCTGGCGGCCTATCTGCAGCTAAGCAAACTCGATTGGGGCTACAAGACGGAACCCTCAACCAAGGCCTGTCTGGGCATGCAGAACAATCGCTGCAATTGGCCGCGCGGACGCGTCCTCGGCGGCTCCTCAGTGCTGAACTATATGCTGTATGTGCGTGGTAATCGGCACGACTACGATCACTGGGCAGCGCTGGGCAATCCCGGCTGGGATTATGAGCAGGTGTTGCGCTACTTTAAGAAATCCGAGGATAATCGGAATCCCTACTTGGCCAAGAGCGCCTATCATGGCCGGGGCGGACTGCTGACCGTGCAGGAGTCACCCTGGCATACGCCATTGGTGGCCGCCTTTGTGGAGGCGGGCACCCAGCTAGGCTACGACAATCGGGACATTAATGGTGCCCAGCAGGCGGGCTTCATGATCGCCCAGGGCACCATTAGACGCGGCTCGCGCTGCTCTACGGCCAAAGCATTTCTGCGCCCCATACGACAGCGTCCGAATTTTCATTTATCGATGAACTCCCATGTGACGCGCA
Source organism: Drosophila conformis (assembly GCA_035041375.1). Lineage (NCBI taxonomy): Eukaryota > Metazoa > Arthropoda > Insecta > Diptera > Drosophilidae > Drosophila > Drosophila conformis. The sequence continues at coordinate 5,230,496 of JAWNLE010001092.1, read as the reverse complement.
TCATCATCGAGCCGGGCACCATGCGAGCCAAGGCCGTTGAGTTTGTGAAGAATGGGAAGGTCTATCGCATTGCCGCACGGCGGGAGATCGTCTTGTCGGCGGGTGCGATCAATACGCCGCAGCTGATGATGCTGTCGGGATTGGGACCGCGTTCGCATTTGGAAAAGCATGGCATACGTGTGCTGCAGGATTTGCCGGTGGGCGAGAATATGCAGGATCATGTGGGCATGGGAGGACTCACATTTCTGGTAGACAAGCCGGTGGCCATTGTGCAAGATCGCTTCAATCCAACGGCGGTCACCTTTCAGTATGTGCTGCGCGAGCGTGGACCGATGACGACTTTGGGCGGCGTTGAGGGTTTGGCCTTTGTCCATACACCGTTTTCAAATCGGACCATCGACTGGCCCGACATACAGTTTCACATGGCACCCGCCTCGATCAACTCGGACAATGGGGCACGCGTCAAGAAGGTGATGGGCCTAAAGGAGTCTGTCTATCAGGAAGTCTATCACCCCATTGCGAACAAGGACAGCTGGACCATAATGCCGCTGCTGCTGCGACCACGCTCCAGGGGCACAGTACGATTGCGCTCGGCCAATCCGTTTCAGTATCCGTTGATCAATGCCAACTATTTCGATGATCCCATTGACGCCAAGACGCTGGTGGAGGGCGCCAAGATTGCGTTGCGCGTCGCCGAGGCGCAGGTCTTTAAGCAATTTGGCAGTCGACTGTGGCGCAAACCGTTGCCCAACTGCAAACAGCACAAGTTTCTATCGGACGCGTATTTGGAGTGCCAGGTGCGCACCATATCTATGACCATCTATCATCCCTGCGGCACGGCCAAAATGGGGCCCAGCTGGGATGCCGAGGCTGTTGTCGATCCCCGGCTACGCGTCTATGGGGTGCGGGGCCTGAGGGTGATCGATGCCAGCATTATGCCAACGATTAGCAGCGGCAACACAAATGCGCCCGTCATCATGATAGCCGAGAAAGGTGCTGATCTCATCAAGGAGGACTGGCTGAAGAATCCAGAGTATAAGGTCAAGCGTCGGGATAGCTACACTGATAGCGAGACGGCAGGAAGCAGCATCAGCAGCATCAGCAGCAACAGCAGCAACAGCAGCAACAGCAGCACCAACAGCAGCAACAACAGCACCACCAACCATAGCAGCAACAATTTGACGCTGATAGCAACAGCTGCTGACATCATCACAAGCAGCTAGCCAAGTTTACTTGCTGTTATCCTAGGTGTGCTCAGGGGTCAACTAGCTTTATAATGACAGTCGAGCATATTGTAAAGGCAACTTCTTCAGTTGCCTTTTCTTTTGAGATGTAGTCCCAGACAAAAGTTTGCCATTGTTTCAATTTAGTGTTAAGACAAACAAACAAACAAACAAAAACAACAATAGTTCGTTCACATAACGCCAAGCGACACAACAATCACTTTCACATATCTCTCTCACACAAATATGTATATCAAAATGATGTAATGGCAAAATGCATGAAATCGAGTCATAGTTATATTGTACGCTATATAGCTTCTAGACTCTAGTTAATTTAAACATAATTATTGTTTTATCTTATGTATTTAATTTATATTACAAATATTATTATTTCTTTTTTTTTATATTCAATAGGATTTTTAGAGATATACATATATTTTTGACTATTTATAAGCCAGCATTCATTCTAGCACATATTATTTATAAATTCATTTCAACAAAATTCTATTTAATAAATATAATTATTTTGATTAAAAACAAGTGAGAATGATTGGATTGCGAGTGTTCGACTAGTAGTTACTCATTTAATTAAATCAAATTGAAGTTTATTTTTATATTTACTTCATTTTACTGCACTTATTTTTGGGATGACACCTTCCAAATTGGAACATCTTATTTACTTTAATGAGAGCTAAATCCCTTATTCGAATTGTCAAATACACAGTTAAGGTGGGATTACATACGCTGACATCAGTGAATATTCGCAAAAAGTCCTGCCACAGAGGCGTGGCAGCGCTCCGCCCAGAAACTCTTCACTCTGACGAATAAATTTGAATTCATTCATCCAAAATACAAATTTTGCACATTTGCAACTTGGAGTGGATCCAAATAAATAAATAATTATAATCTGTGTTAAATGTATGTATACCTATGTAAATTATGTTGTATTATATTATATGAAAATGTCGAAATAGAGCTGCTTATCAGATTGATGGAAGTCGAACCGATTTAATGGGATTGAGAATAGATAGTTGCCCGAGGATGCCTTTGAGACGATCGATGTCGCCTTGCAGAAAGGTGTAGGCGATTTCAGGGCAAAATGGGAAAAACCATTGCTCGCTTATAATGCTCCTCCCCTCTCGGAACAAGCCATTTCCGAAGCTATTGACTCCTCCTTTTAATTTCATGTTTTTATTGGCTTTTACATGCATTAAAAAGGCAGCCGCAGCCATAATTTGTCGACTCATTTTAAGCAAAAATATTTTAACAAATGGTAAGTTACCAGATACCAAGCTTGCCAGCGTGTGTAAGCGTATGTATTGCACTTATTGGTCTCTTCTCACTACTATATATATATAAATATACATATTTGGCAGCACTCCCATTGCGTGTAAACAAGCCTTTAAGCAGTGTGTTTTCTTTTAATTAATCACATAGTAATAAGCTGAGCTGAAACAAACATTTATGTGAACTGCCTAAAAGCAGGCAACACAAAGTTTGCTATTTGCAACTAATTGGGACATGTTCATACAGTTCTGTCATATCGGTAATCGATGCCTTTCGATTTTGGGGATATAGAGAATGTTATCGATCATTAAAAATTGTTCTTTGCATGATATAGGAAAACTTGCAGTTCGTTCATGCAGACTTGGCGAATATATATATTATTTATAAGAATTTATAATCTTTTTAGGAACGGATATGCTTTCTTTTGCCTGTTGTATACTTTTGCACAGGCTATAAAAAAACGAAGCTTTTATAAATCAGTTTAGCTTTAAAAAAGTTATGGTTGGGATAAGTTTTGACACATTTCTACATGTTAAAATCATGTCTTTGAATTGAATAATCACATCCGGCTAGCCCATGCGGCTAAAGCGGAATAGAGGGTATCAATTAGTCAAATATTTGTGAGTATTTGGTCAAAAACTGTAGTAGAGCATTTAAACTTTTTATACTTGTTTGTTTAAGGTTCAGCATCATCTATGATATGATAGACTTGGTCTGCTGGCTGCGATGTGTATATATTAAAATTCTTCAGAACAGCTCATTTCGAAACTATTTGAACTGAGCCAGTGGCCAACGAACTTCTTTGCTTGTGCGTTACGTATACGCCCCACACAAAAGTTAACTGCAATCTATTGAAAGCTTTCTAGCTGCTTCTGCTACTCGTCTGGTTAGCTTCTAGTTTTGGTCACCAAGTTGCCCTTCGCTGATCTAAGTATCAAAAATATATATTTATAAACATTTGGCAATGCAAGGCGAAGCCAAAGCGAACCATCAACTAGGTCAATGGCTGACGGAAGTAAAATCATCTGCATAGCGAGCTGCTGCTTCGTAAGCTTCATATTGTTTTCTTGGAATGCTTGAACTTCCTAACTCGTGCGCCAATGCGTCGTTACGTTCCAATTAGAGGTTAACAAACTTGTTATATATTTATATATATATATTTCTGATATGATTCTCAATCAACATTTCCACGCAAATCCGTTAGACAACTGGCGAGTCACGCAGCTAACCACCCAGTTGACCCAGACCCAGTGAACTTGATATTAAGCTGAAACCAATAAAAACAAATAATATATTCAGAATCTCAGGGCTAAGAAGTTTTTAACACGCACGCTTTAGCCCCCCCCAGCCCCCCTCCGCCGAGGTAGACTCTGTGTTTTCGGCTCACCCGTAAAAATTAAAGTGAGAGACAGAGAGAGCAAGAGTTAGATAGAGAGAGAGAGAGAGAGAGAGAGCAAGAGATTAATTATTAGCGTTGCTTTGGAAAATTACAAACGTCACATTTAAATTGGTTATTAATGATTGTGATGCATGGTCCCATTTTAAGTATCCGACCCTGGAAAATGTTACACATTATCATAGATTAAGATTTACATATAGAACAGGCATGGAAATTATTCATTGGATTTAAATAAATTATCGTATTATAACTAATCATTGAATTAATTGAATTGACTCCATGGGTAAGGTAGGATAATAAATCGGGCAATCGGCTTATCGATTGTCCGTCCGATGACGCAGCGCGTTCCGTTCAATAGCCCATCAATTGGGTTGAATAACATTTGGACTTCGATTCCAAAATATTTTTGTGGGATTTTCGTATGAGCATTGTACGCATAATTGGTAAGCATGTGAACAATGTTAATATTCGAACTCAGACAATCATCGATTGTCCGTCAAATGTCGTTCAAGCGACTGGAGCTCATAATTTTTTTGCTGTGGCACTTTTGTTTGTGCTCAGCTCAAAAGCACTTTAAAGTGTGCAATTATTTGGTATTTCAGCTTAATGATACTCAAAACAAAATACGATCACAAATATTTTTGCGTGGATGTATACACAATGAGTTCAACCACTGGCAGGGCGGAAAAATAAGAAGGAAGGAAGTACACAAAGTGGGTGCAGGCAGCTGTCAAAACAAGATCGAAACAAAGCTCCGATAAGCCCAACGAAATAAGTGACGCACGTGTTAAATCGACAATATTATATTATAATAATAATATATATTGGGGCACTTCGGTCAGCGTAGCGCTACACACGACTCACTGGCGAACATGGATGCGACCCTGGAGAATTCCAGCAGTGCTTATACCATTCCATCTGCTGGCGCTTCAAACCAAATCCTTCGGCGATGCGCTCGCTGACGTAGCTGAGGCAGCGGATCAATACGCGACGCCAGCCTAGATTTGAATTCTGCTCCTGCTCCCGCTCCCGCTCCTGCTCCTGCTCTTGCTTCAAACTCAACTGGCTAGCTGCTACTTCTTCAGTTGGTTCCAGCTTGGCGTGCAGTGCCAGTTTCACTTGATCCCGATTGCTCGACCTGGCCACATCAATCCATCCATCCATGCTCCTAACGCGCCTGTCTGGCGAATGCTTTTCCTGCTGCTGAACCCCGGAGCTGGACATTTTGTTGCGTACAGCGTGTCGGATGTGAAGTATTTTATTTATTTATTTGGATTTAGAATGCTCGAAAAGTTAGACAACCAAATAATTGTTGTCTGAAGTGTACATATTTTTTTGAAATGAAAGGGAAAGTAATACAGTTCAGTAGCTGCTACGATAATAGTGTCAGATTTTGAAAGATCTTACTCGTGGTAAGTTCCCACTCAATATAGAGGGAGCTGAAGCGGATCGCTTGACAATTTCAAGTTGACTACTCGTATTCCTTGAGCTGAGAGACTCTTCCTTTGATTAAATGTTCAATGTGTTCATATATCCGAGAAAGCTTAGCTGGTAGACTTATCTTACTCCTTTGGTACAGAGATTTGCCTATCTCTTCTTTACTTTCTCTCTCGCTCTAACTAATTTTTTTACTAACGCTTAAAAATTACTGATCTGATCAGTTCTTCTGGGATTCTTCAAACATTGAAGTACTTGTTTGAATACCCTCACATATTTAATATAACCTTTTAATATTTGGTAATTAAATTTATATTTTTTAAGAGATTTTTTTAATAGCGCTTAATTAAACATTAAAAAAAAAAAAAGTTTGTTGTGCAGCAATATAACTTTAAAATGTTTTGAAGCTACGGATATGTATATCATTAAAAGAGAAAATATTTTATTGACTTACTAACAAGCAATGATTAATAACCATAAAAGCAACCAGTTTCTTGCCATTTAATACCAATTCTAATCTTGCAGTCTTGCGCTTGCCTGCCAGTTTTTCGGTTTCTTTGCAACTTCGCTGTGTGCTTGTCTGGCAACCTTCAGTTTCAGTTTCTATTTTTTTTTTTTTTTTTTTTTGGTAGAAGATTTGTATTGACCACTGCAAAAAACGCTTTTCATGTTTTGTTTGGTGTTTTTTTTATGGATTTTTTGTGTTTAGTCATTTGGAAGGGGCGCAGCTTAAGCTTATGGTTTAACTGTATTCAAAATAAATATTAACTAGTATCAAATCGACAATCGACCCCATAAATGTAGCAAAACAATTTGCCAGAGTTTGAGCAATACGAATTGCAAATACACTCAAGCTTCAAAGTCATTTAGCTACTTGAAATTCAGAAGACATTTTATTAAATTGTCGTACATTTTGCATTAATAAACTATTTTAAGTCTACAATAAGCTTGGAACAGTTGAATTAAGTACACTCATTCGATTGAGTTTACATGATCTGCATAAAAAAAATATTAAGTCAAGGCTTCTTTATGTTCTTAGATACTCAAAAAATGTTTAACTTTAAAAGATTACGTATCGAAAAACTTGGGTGATAACTATCCAATCATTATACAACTTTCAGTTTGTAAATATGAACGTACAAATTTTGTTTTTATCTTCACAAAAGCGGTTTTAAAGATTATCATAAATTAATATTAAAAAAGTTAAAGTCTATCTGTTTATTTTTGAAAGTTTTAATAGTTGACGAGAATATATTCAGGTATATAGAAAACTTAAGAATACCTCATTTAATTTATAGAGTAATCGAAGAAACCCCAGTAATGAGAAGTTAAGTATAGTATGATATGTAAATTATGATCAATAAAAAGGGAACAATCTAAAAACGAGACTCGCTCAAGCCAGAATTCTGCGGACTGCTACCAAAACAATGGCATATTAGTGGCAAGTGGAGAGCATGGAGAGGGAACCGTAAAAACCGTCAGTCATTATCAGAGTAGACATTCGCAGAATCACCGTCGAGATACTCAGACAGCAGCTGTGTCAACAAGAGCTCGTTGCTTGATTAAGGGAGAATATTGCAGCCACATGCAAAAAGTTCAAAAATGGCATCCCGACACACCCACAAAATGCGGTCTAGAACCAAAAGCAAAAAATATAAATAAAATCCTAGCCATATAAACGCATTTGACCGCAGTTTAGACGGCTTGAAAGTCGGTCAAAGTCAACAGCTAACAAAGTTCTTGGCTTAACAGCAAATTGGGAAAAACAAAAACCAACAACAAACATACTAACGAGTTGGCCGAAAACTTTAATTGCCGTTAGACGCGCTGCAGCGTTGCCAACTATTGTGCAATCCACCAGCTGGCAGCGGCGCCACCTTGACTCAAATCCCGCCGCTTGAGTGTCAGCGATTCTTGTCTAGCCTTAGTCACTAGCGGCCCAACTGGCTTTGTCAAGAATTTAACGGCAGTTCTATTCCAACTCTAGCACTGAGCCACAGAAGATAATACCAAACAAATTAAAAATAAATACCCCGAAAACTTGACTGCTCAGATCAAGTTAATCTGGTTCTTGACACATGCTCAAGTTTGTGGCTATATTTCTGCTACTTTTGGCGGTTGTCTAACTTGAGCTCTAATACAACATTTTTCCATCTGTTAACTTGAAAATGTTCACTTTACATTTTTGGCGACATTTTGTATTATTTTTTTAAATAATTCCAATTTTTTTTTTATGGACAATCGTATTTGGAGAATGCTATTGGAATACATGTAAAACATTGATTTGTTTGTTTTTAATTACTAAAATTGATTTCTTTCTAATTGTTCAGTCATTGAGATTAATGACGTGAATTACAATTTGCGTGTGCAGTTTTTTAGTTTATAAATTTGTTAATGAACTAATTGATGTTGGTTGTTTAATTTTCCTTTTCCACTTCAACTTTGAGCTAACTGTTTTTGGAATATCTCAAATGATGGAATTAACATTTAACGTATCTGAAATTACCTCTAAGCTACAATTAAAGATTCTTAAAGACCGTTTGTGACTTCGAACAATGACATTAAGTTGGCATTACTATTGTGTTGTTGTTGGTGTCGCATAGTCTGTTGCTTAATAATGCACATAAAAACGGAAACAATTATAAAATGTTCAAGCATTCTAGCGAATCCGCACAATAATGACCCTTCATCATTCAAGCCAGGGGCGGCGCTATATCAATTTGTCGAATCATTCAGCAATTTTCTTCAAAGCCGGGTTTTATACATATTCCGAGAGATCTTTGAAACTACGCTTTGAGGAATATGATATTTGGTTGTAGTGTTTTCGTTATCTCAACGTTTAGGAATATTCTTTAATGCAGGCATCTCTATTTTATATATTTAATTAGAGTTTGGCATTGCCTATTTTTTTCAAACATGCTCTTTATATTATTGTTTGACCCCATAAGGTATATATTCTTGATCAGGATGAACAGCCGAGTCGATATGGATATGTCCGCATGTATGAACACGCGGATCTCTGAGACTAAAAGAATTAGAGACTCCAAAATTTTGAATATAGTAGGCGCAGATCAAGTTTGCTTTATTTTATCGATAACTGCCACCGTTTCAGGAATATCGATACATTTCGATTTCCGATAGCGATTTATGCTACAATTTTAAAGACAGAATCTTCTAACTAATACATAATATGCATATTATTGATCAACTGCCCAAAGTTATAGTCGAAAGTAGATTCTCACATTGATCTCATTTCTATCAGCAGCCGCAAACATTTTCTGTATGCATAAATATGCGAGCGCACGTGTGAGAAAGGGATGGCATGATAATCGCTGCGAGCGTCAATAAGTTTTTGTGTGCATCCTGAAGAGCCCCGTCACCTACAATTGCGGGTACATATGTACATAGGTATATTTGAATGTGTATGCACTTATTTGTAGCCAGCCAGCCCGGGTAAAATTAGAATATATTTCACAACTGGGTTCAGAGTAGTCGAGCTCACTCGACTACAGCTTTCTTACTAGTTCTTTTTTTTTCATTAGAATGTTAAAAGAATTCTGAACTGAACAAATACGTTTTGTATATTAAATGAATGCCTTTTTATACTTTCGCTCTTGTTACATAAGCCAAGATGGCGTTTCATTTGTTTAATGGTGTAAGCAGCAATCAAGCTAACTGATATTCAATTTACATTCTGAAATATAATCAGTTGCTTGTTGTCGGCGCACCTGTCTGGAACACCAGAATCGATCGGTGGGAATGCACTTGATCATGCTGTGCACTCTGGCGTTGTGCCTTAGCGACGCACTTGCCCAGAGCTATGGTGGCAATGCCATCGTTGATGTCCTGGATCTGCTGTCACGTGGCCAGCGTCAAATGAATCTAGAGTCGCTGGATGAACGTATTGGGCTGCTTAGCGAATACGATTTCATCGTCGTTGGCGCTGGCACAGCGGGCTGTGCTGTAGCCGCACGTCTATCCGAGAATCCCAAATGGAAGGTCCTGCTGCTGGAGGCTGGCGGTCCGGAGAGCTACGTCATGGACGTGCCCATTATAGCGCACTATCTGCAGCTGGGCGAGATGAACTGGAAGTATCGCACGCAGCCCTCCAACAGCTATTGCCTGGCCATGAAGGACAATCGGTGCAACTGGCCGCGAGGAAAAGTGATGGGCGGCAGCTCCGTCCTAAACTACATGATGTACACGCGGGCGAATCGAGAGGATTACGATCAGTGGTCGCGTCTGGGCAACCCCGGCTGGAGCTATGATGAGCTCTTGCCCTATTTTCGCAAATACGAGGGCTCTCTCATACCAGACGCCGACACAGGACATGCTCGACCCGGTCGCCGCGGTCCGGTAAAGATTAGCTATTCGGCATATCGAACGCCCATTGCCGATGCCTTTGTGGAGGCCTCGCAGCAGGCGGGTCTGCCACGCGGCGACTATAATGGCGAGTCGCAGCTGGGCGTCTCCTATCTGCAGGCCACCATTGACAACGGGACACGCTGGAGCTCCAATCGTGCCTATCTCTATCCACTCAAGGGCAAGCGGAGCAATCTCCATGTGAAGAAGAATGCTCTGGTGACCAAGGTGCTCATCGATCCACAGACAAAGACCGCCTATGGCATCATGCTGCAGACTGATGGACGCATGCAGAAGGTGCTGGCCCGTAAGGAGGTGGTCGTATCGGCTGGCGCCATCAACACGCCACAGCTGCTGATGCTCTCCGGTGTGGGTCCCGCCAAGCATTTGCGTGAGGTGGGCATCAAGCCCATTGCGGATCTGGCTGTGGGCTTCAATCTGCAGGATCATGTGGCGCCGGCGGTAACATTTTTGAGCAATACCAGCTCACTAAAACTAAACACACTTCTCAACTCAGATGCGGTGGGGAGCTTTATGCGTGGCCAGGGACCGTTGCGTGTTCCGGGTGGCGTTGAGGCCATTTCCTTTTATGCACTGGATGCCAGTGAGCGTAGCAAGGGCTGGGCGGATATTGAGCTATTTATGGTTGGCAGCGCCATCCATTTAAATCAAGCACTAAGACTAACCTTTGGCATTCGGGCAGACATCTACGAACAAATCTATGGTGAATTGGAGCGTGGGGATGCGAATGCATTCATGGTCTTTCCGATGATATTGCGACCGAAGAGTCGCGGCCGCATCAAGCTGAGCAGTCGTAATCCACAGGTGCATCCATTGATCTATGCCAATTACTTTGCGCATCCCTATGATCTCAATATCACAGTGCGCGGCATCCAGCAGGCGATCAGCCTTATGGAGCAGCCAGCCTTTCGGGCCATTAATGCCCGTGTGCTGGAGAAGCAGCTGCCCGCCTGCAGGCAACATGGATACGAGACCAGCGCCTACTGGGCGTGTTATGCACGCCACTTCACCTTTACGATCTATCATTATTCGGGCACGGCCAAAATGGGGCCCCAGAGCGATCCCAGTGCCGTTGTCGACGCCCGTCTGCGTGTCCATGGCATACGCAATCTGCGTGTGGTGGATGCCAGCATTATGCCTTATCTGGTTGCGGGCCATCCCAATGGGCCGGTCTTTTTGATAGCCGAGAAGGCCGCCGACATGATCAAGCAGGATCACAACTACGTCTAGCCAAATAGCATAACAATAATAATAAAATACAAAAGAAGAAGATCGATGGGTGATCTTGTTACCAAGCTGCAATCAGATAATTGTATAAATTATAATGATTACTGATCTGCTCAACATGTCCACGATCGTTTTGTCTGCAAAATGGGAAGACTACAAATTCTCATGCCGCAAAAAGCAGTAGTTATCTGGGCTGTTACATTTTGAATCGTTCGGGGAACATTTTGAAAATTGTTTAATGTTTTTTAATGCTTATACAGAAGTTGCAGACGAGAAGATCGGTTAAAAATGGGTATAAGTACAAGTTTGAGGAGTATATAATAAATGCCCAAGACATGCGCAAAAGATCGTCTGTGCAGATATGACGTGTGGTTACCTCCCCTAAAATGGCTTGGCCAGCTCAAGAATGAATTAAATGCATTTTGTAATCACTTTGGGCCAACGAACGTTGGTGAGAGTGCTGTCGATCAGCCCAGAGATTCTTGTAGACAATTTATGTGTTGTGCTCGTAAATGGTTTGACAGATTGTCGCTTATAAAAGTGAATTGTGACCGTGCTTAAGGCCCTTCCGCATTGAACTCAATGGGGGACACCGAGTGAAGTTTGGCCCTTGATTTCCCTTAGCTTGATTTGGCTGCACAGCTTTGAGTGGCTTCCGCAACTTGGTCATTGATCGAACTGCGTTGATCGTGTGAACAATCAGCTCAAGTCAATGTCAGAGTGCGCTCGTTCAAGTCTCGGTTTCTATTTGGCTTTTGTGAACGTGTCCATAGTCATGCCACTGCTGCTGTTGCTGCTGCTGTTTGCTAGTCTGAAGATTCTTGGCAGTAAACGTTAACAACAACAGCAACAACGATAACGCTGCCGATCGAACGACAGCCGAAAACATTGGCAAAAACACGATTTGGCCGAGACGGCGGCGCTCGTATTTAATATTAAATTGAACTTGGTCAGCGCGATTGTCAGCATTACCAGTTACGAGTTCGAACCTAAGGCACGGGCCACGCATGCGCGCACAGCACGCACCATAAGAAACGAACCCGCAGGCGTCGTCTTAGAACTCTGAGCAACCCTCAAGAATCCACCAGAGAACTACAACTATTTTTTATTCTTTTTTTTATTTTAAATAAAAAGTGACACAAAAAGACAAGTGAAGTGCTTAAACATGGCTAGAACAATTGCAAACCAAAGGCTGCTGTGCCTGCTGCTGCTGTGCCTGACAGGCCTAGCTATGGTCATCGCCCAGAGCGAAAATGTGCTCACCGAGACCATCAATTTTCTGCTTCGCGGGCAATCCGAAGTGGATCTGGAGAACTTTGACAATACCATACCAATGGAGGGCGAATATGATTTTATTGTGGTCGGCGCCGGCACCGCTGGCTGTGCTTTGGCCGCTCGCCTCTCCGAGAATCCTGCATGGAAAGTGTTGCTGCTGGAGGCGGGCGGACCGGAGCGTCTGCTCATGGATGTGCCCATTGTGGCTCACTTTTTGCAGCTCGGCGAGATGAACTGGAAGTATCGCACACAGCCCTCGGATCACGCTTGCCTCGCCATGAACAATAATCGCTGCAATTGGCCCCGTGGTAAAGTGATGGGCGGCAGCTCCGTGCTCAACTACATGATGTACACAAGGGGCAATCGTCGTGACTACGATCGCTGGGAGGCATTGGGTAATCCCGGCTGGAGCTGGAAGGATGTGCTGCCCTATTTTAAGAAATACGAGGGCAGCAGCGTCCCAGATGCCGAGGAGGATTATGTCGGACGCAATGGCCCAGTAAAGATCAGCTACGTCAACTGGCGCTCCAAAATTGCAGAAGCCTTTGTCGATGCGGCCCAACAGGATGGCCTAAAGTATCGCGATTACAATGGACGCATTCAGAATGGTGTCGCCTTCCTGCACACCACCACACGCAACTCGACACGCTGGAGCTCCAATCGTGCCTATCTCTATCCACTCAAGGGCAAGCGGAGCAATCTCCATGTGAAGAAGAATGCTCTGGTGACCAAGGTGCTCATCGATCCACAGACAAAGACCGCCTATGGCATCATGCTGCAGACTGATGGACGCATGCAGAAGGTGCTGGCCCGCAAGGAGGTGGTCGTATCGGCTGGCGCCATCAACACGCCACAGCTGCTGATGCTCTCCGGTGTGGGTCCCGCCAAGCATTTGCGTGAGGTGGGCATCAAGCCCATTGCGGATCTGGCTGTCGGATACAATCTGCAGGATCATACAGCGCCGGCGGTGACATTTACAACGAATGCGACATCACTGAAATTTGAGGACTTTGCCGACCCGACCTGGCTGACTCGATTCAATCGCAGGGAGGGTCCTTATGGTTCGCCCGGTGGATGTGAGGCAATCGCCTTTTGGGATCTGGATCATGAGAGCGATGAGGATGGCTGGCCAGACATTGAGCTCTTTTTGGTGGGCGGCTCCATGTCCTCCAATCCAGCGATTTCACGTGCCTTTGGCCTAAAGAAATCAATCTACGATTCACTGTTCGCCGAGATTGAAGACAAGTCGCTTAATGCATTTATGATCTTCCCAATGATATTGCGACCAAAGAGTCGCGGCCGGATCATGCTAAAGAACGCCGATCCATTCAAGTATCCGCTAATCCATGCCAATTACTTTGCCCATCCCTACGATGTGGACATCTCGGTTCGTGGCCTGCTGAAGACCATCAGCCTGATGGAGCAGCGTGGCATGAAGGCCATCGATGCCAAGCTGTGGGAGCGCAAGATACCCACATGCAAACAGCATCCGTATAAGAGCTGGGCCTACTGGGCCTGCTACGTGCGCCACTTCACCTTTACCATCTATCATTACTCGGGCACCTGCAAAATGGGTCCCAAGTCGGATCGGGCTGCGGTTGTCGACGCCCGTCTGCGTGTCCATGGCATACGCAATCTGCGTGTGGCGGATGCCAGCATTATGCCCGAAATCATGTCCGGACATCCCAATGGGCCAGTCTTCATGATTGCCGAGAAGGCTGCCGATATGATTAAGCAAGATTATGGCTTCATCAAATAAGCCCCATTTTACAAATCATAATTTTCCATAGCTTAGCATTAATTTCACATCAGGTTTGAGCACCGTTCAATTAGTCCCAGTTTGTTGAACTGTGAACGCTGCTTTAGTTAGATCTTGCCAGCAATTCGATCCTGTCTGTTTTACATAATGAACTGATTTATAATTTGTATTTAAGATAGCCCCTAAGACAACAATAAATATTCTAAGAAATTTATAAGCCCTGCTTCTCAAATTTTATACACGAACAGGTTCTCTCACTCGGGCAAAGATCTGAGAATGGCGGGGTACAGGTCGGTGACATTGAAACTGACGTTGAAAGTGACATTGACATTGGCATTGACATTGAAATTCAAATTGAATTTTATATTTGCTTCTTCTTTTTTTGTCCCATTTGTTGCTGAAGCTATCAACATCTGTACTTAATGGTTTGTATAAATATTTAATTCTGAATCTTTATACCATGTATGAATATTTCAATATGAATATGAATATTGATGAATATGTATCTGTGTGTGAGACTGCACCTGTCTGTTTTCTCTTAACATATATCTGTATTCATTGGTAGTTTATATATAAAATATGTGTCTGCATCTTTTTATTTATTTCATATTCGTTCTCATTATTGTCATCTTTACTCGCCGCCTTTTTGGCCAGTTTTATGTTAATCAAGAGCAGCATTAACTGCGACAACGACCACAACAATAAAACCAACAAAATCATTCATTTGGAAGCCATGAAGTCTGCAACTTCGCCCAATTCAAATGCCACCTTTTTGTTCGTGTTTGACTATTGTTTTAGCCTCACTTTTTTTTTTAGATTTATAAAATGCTGTTTTTCGACTTTTATTGTTGCGGAAGCGATCTGCGAGCAGCATTCAAATATTTTGGCTTCATTTTATTACCATATTGAGTGCGAAAAAAAGGGGTTTTGATTATGTGCAATATGGGCCAATGAGCATGTCTGATTGGATTCAATTAACAGAATATATTAAAAATAATTGACTCCCATTGAATCTAAAACACCAAATTAAGTTCAAGTTTAACCTTAAGCTTGCGCTTCCCATACCTAATTCCAATTCATTTGCAAGCAATAAATATTTTTTAAATCAATCGATAGGGTATCTTCCAGTCGACTGTTAATTGCACAATTTTATGCTAAGCACATAGTTGTAGCAATTTTGTGTTAACCTATTGATTGGCGCCAACAGAGCAGTGTTCAAGTTCTTGCCTTGAGAATACAATTAAGACACAAACATTTATGTATTCAATACACTTTCAATTAAATGCTAGGCAAGCAAGATCAATAAAAGCTTTTCAAAAGCGGCGCTTAAGAGTATGCAGCAAACTTCTGAAGCAAACCAAAGCTTCAAAGAAGCTTATGATTATCAGCTAACATCGCTAACAAGTTCAAGCTAACTTCTATTTGCCAAATAGCCAAATACTGCTGTAGACAAATCAAAAAAAGAGTCTGAAATATAGTTGCTCAATTCAATTCAGCTGAAATATTTCATTAAATTAAAACTTAACACGGAACAAGAGTAATTTACTTATAATCTTATATATGTGAAATTTTATGTGAAATTTTAAAAAACTAATACTATTAATCGTATAAGAAACAAATCTATATAGGAAAACCTATGAAAAAACACCTTGAAAGTTTCTGAATTTAAGAAAAATGAACCCTGAAAATGAGAATCCTTGATTTTAGAATTATATAGCTTGGCGACATCTAAGTGCCATTAATATGCAAACTTGATTTCAAAAGTTAAATGAACAATCAAGTTTGAAATATATTCAGAGTTAATTTCAATTTTCTATGCGTGGTACACATGAATCGTGCATGTCATGTTAACAGCAAGCTGCCAATCTGTGCATTGCAACCCTACTCTGAGTTGGGTTCCCTGCGTTCCCTGCTGGTAGCCAAAATTTGAGTGCGGATTTTGGCTGTGGTTATCCTGCAACCGTTCCGCTTCGACCCCCCCGTCCATCTAAGTTCGGCATTTTCATTAACAAAGGAGCAAATATTCATGAATTCACAATGGGCCCGGCAGGTATTTTTCGAGATAGACAGACGGACAGATAAACAGATAGGTTGACTGCATAAAGCGATTGAATGACCAATACTCTGGTAGCCCCAGTTGCCAGATTTGCAAGTGGTCGCCCATTGAGAGGGAGGGAGGAATGGAGCCACAATTGCATACCTAATCTCAATATGTCTGGGGGTTGTTTATTGCTGCCAACCAACGGACTGTGTGGATTGAGGGGTAGGAGTAGGGTAGGGCTAGGGGTAGGGGGTGTATGTTGACAAAAGCTGGCACAGGGTGGCTGTCAGTCCAAAGCCCTTTTAATCTGCTCTGATTGCGCATGATGCGTTCCCAACTCGTAATTATGTTTTCTTTCAACTTTGTCATGGGAAAAAAAAAGCAAAAAATGAAAAACAAAAATAATTCAAACAAAACGCGATGGGGTTGCTTTCTTGGGCGGGCAGCTGATGAATCAGCATCCAAATCCACGAGTGCGGAAAGTCGACATCAAGAGTTTTTATTATTTTTTTTATAGCTTCCGCTATAAGCAGAATGCGAGGTAATAAACACAAGCCGCAGCACAACCAGAAACAGAACCAGAACCACAATAAAGAGTAGACAAGAAGTTACTGGCAAGAAACTACCGCAATGCAAATAAACTAAGCAACAACAAAATAAATGCGTAGCCAAGACATGTTGGGGGGGGGGGGGGGAGATATCTCAAAAACAGTGAAGCGCTAATAGGCAAGCGCCCAGATAAAAAACAAGATGGCAATAACCAGTGTTGCACAGTGGCACAAATGCGTTTGAAATGTAAAAGCAATCCACTTGTGCATATATAGGGAAAGTATATGGTGTATACATATATATATATATATATATATATATATATAAGAAGCTAGCGTCTGGACCAGGAAAAACCGAGGCAAACTGTATCATAAATTGTATTTTGTTTGCTTGTAAATTTCAGATAACTTGGTCTCAAATAGAAACTTAAATCAATATAAAATATTTTATTAAAATTGAGTTTTGGATAGAGGAAGAAACCAATTAACAAACTGTAACATTTTTCGATTTATGCTATTCATTTTGATATTTTACTCTGCCTGCCAACAAACAAAAAAAAAAAAAATCGAAAAAAATGATTATAATTAATTAATATTGAACTGGTTCCACTGTGCGCAGACACCATTCAAATGGATCAGAGAAAATATTTCAGTCGGCAGCAAATTGGCGAAGCAAACAGTTATACAAAGATGACGACGACGAACAGGCAGCAGCATCCACTTGGACAGCTACTTCCTCTTGCCTTGGCACTGTCAGTGGCCGGGGCAATGGCCCAACAGCTCAATCTGGAGCAGCTGCGTCAACTGGGTCTGAGCAATGTGATCAACCTGCCGCTGTACACGGATTGTAAGTAGATGCATCTATTATTCGACACCAATCCAGCCAACATCAAATTAACTGAATTCCCGAACAGTGCCACGTTCGAGCTATGATTTCATTGTGGTGGGCGCCGGGGCCGCTGGCTGCACACTTGCCGCTCGCCTCTCCGAGAATCCCAATTGGAATGTTTATTTGATTGAGGCAGGCGGCGTGGAAACCATTATGCACCAGGTGCCAATGCTCGCACCCAGTCTGCAGCTGACCGCCTCCAACTGGAACTATCAATCGCAGCCACAGCGACGCGCCTGCCACGGGATGCCCGGCAATCGGTGCGCCCTGCCGCGTGGCAAGGTTCTCGGCGGCACCAGTTCCATCAATTTCATGATCTACAATCGGGGCAATCGTCGGGACTTTGATACCTGGGCGGAGCGTGGCAATCACGGCTGGAGCTACAACGAGGTCCTTCCCTACTTCCTACGCAGCGAGTCCGCCCACCTGCAGGGATTGGACAACTCACCATACCACAATCACAGCGGTCCGCTTAACGTCGAGGATGTGCGCTATCGCACTCAATTGGCGCATGCTTATGTCCGTGCCGCACAGCAGGCGGGGCACTCTAGGACCGACTACAACGGGGAGTCCCAGCTGGGCGTCTCCTATGTGCAGGCGAACACGCTCAAGGGTCGTCGGCACAGCGCCTTTAGCGCCTACATTGAGCCAGTGCGAAATTTACGACGCAAGAATCTGCATATACTAACCATGGCGCGGGTCACCAGAGTGCTCATTGATGACACTACCAAGTCGGCGTATGGCGTCGAGCTGATTCACGCCGGTATTCGCCATCAGGTGCGTGCAAGCAAGGAGGTCATCCTGTCGGCGGGCGCCTTTAACTCGCCGCAGTTGCTGATGCTGTCGGGCATTGGACCAGAGGACAATCTGAAGGCCATCGGGTTGCCCGTGGTGCAGGCGCTGCCGGTGGGTAAACTCCTGTACGATCACATGTGCCACTTTGGACCCACCTTTGTCACAAATACAACGGGCCAATCCATCTTTACTTCCAAGATCACAGCGCCCACGATGAAGGACTTTCTACTGGGCCGCGCGGACACGCTGCTGTCGAGCATTGGCGGCGTGGAGACGCTTACCTTTATCAAGGTGCCAACGGCTCAGACGCCGGCCCAGCAGCCGGACATTGAGATTATTCAGGTCGCTGGCAGCCTGGCCAGCGATGATGGCACTGCATTGACGCGTGGCGCCAACTTTAAGCCAGAAATCTATGAGAAGATGTATCGAAAGCTGGTCACGGACCAGAGAGATCACTTTACCTTCCTCATCATGCAGTTCAAACCACAATCCATGGGTCGCCTCTGGCTGCACAATCGCAATCCGTTGGAATGGCCGCGCATTGATCCCAAGTACTTTACCGCCGAGCAGGATGTGGAGCAGCTGCTCGATGGCATCAAGGAGGCCATCCGGATAACTCAAATGCCCGCCCTAAAAGCAATTGGGACCACACTACTCGATCGCCCAGTGCCTGGCTGTGAGGAGTTCAGCTTTGGATCGGATGATTACTGGCGCTGCTCGATTCGTACCTTGTCGTACACACTGCACCACCAAGTGGCCACCTGCCGCATGGGTCCCGCCACTGATCCCAGTGCTGTGGTCAGTCCGCAGCTCAAGGTGCTTGGCGTGCGAAAGCTACGTGTGGTGGACACCAGCGTCATCCCATTGCCACCCACAGCACACACAAATGCGGCGGCCTTTATGATCGGCGAGAAGGCGGCTGACCTGATCAGGGCCGATTGGGGCTGAGCTCTAACTGACCTACAGCTGAATCTGAATGACTCAAAATTGTAAATGGGTCAATAAAATGCGAGTCGAAAGTATGGAGAATGCGAATGAGAATCGACAAAGAAGAATGGAGAATGGAGAATGAGAAGACGAACGAGAATGAGAACGAGAACAAGTCTAACGGGTTTCCAAATCGATAGACTGCAGTAATTTTAGACTCTTGGGGAGTGTTTTCGAAGTTAAAAGGTGCCGCATTGATGAGCATTCTGAATATTATGATTGCGCATACCCTGTAGCAACACCATGCATGCATCCATCGGCAGTTTTAGCTTAGTTTTATTTTTTTATTAAATATCTACTAAATTTAATTTTATTTTTTTAAAGCATAAAATAAATTGAATATTTTTCACACATTTCACGCATCTTTCTTTTCTCGAAAGATCAATATCGGCTATGCCCACCTGTTACCAAACTGGTAACTGCACTTTAGTATCGATAGCAAGTATTTCTAGCCACGCCCACATCTGCCTCCATAATCGCCAGAAGCGATATTTCTGAAAGTGTTATCGATAAAGGCGTATGGCTCTTACAATTTTAAAGATAATGCCACCAAGCTTGGAAGGTGAGTCGCTGCTAACCTCCTTCAAAGATCGGCATATATATGTTCGGACCACGCCCACACCAGCCGCCCCCTAAGTGTGGGCTTTTAACATTTGGAATGAGCATACCTTCCATAATTTGTAAACTAGAGTTATTGAATTCTAAAAGATCGATAAAGAAAAGAGATATGCCAGATGGTGACAATCGATAAAACCATGTATCGCACACAATTTCTAAAGCTAAAGCCACAAAATTTGCAACCACATTCGAAAAGCCGAAAATACATTTTGGGACCACAACTGTTATCAACTGGTAACAGAGTAACAGAGTATTTCGCCGTCGATTAGGCCCGACTGCAACGTTCCCACTTGTTTGTGATACATTTCTTAGTCTGTTACTTTATATAATTTTTATAACTGCGAGCCGAGTTTTCGGATATACAGTGGCGGACACCTTATTCTGATCAGCGTCAAAGAAAAAACGTAATTGCCTGCCATAATCCTACCTAGCAGGTGGGGAAACCCCAGTGAATTGGGGTCATATATTAATTTTGGTGGTTAATACATGTACCTACCATCGGTCTTTGGAATTTTTGAAAAATAATGAATGCTTAGCTTATGGCAGGCAATTACGCCTCCTCTTTGACGCTGATCAGAATAAGGTGTCCGCCACCGTATGTATGTACATACATGAAAGTACTTTCAGATGTAGTTGAGTCACAGCTGACACTTGATGAACTCGCTAATTGGAATTCAGGGACTGATTTATAAGACATAATCCCGTTTGGACTGGGATTCAGTGAAATGTTGCTTCTCACGCTGATAACTACGCTCTCTGTGGCCATTTCAGCGAATACTCGCCTGCTGGACCAGCTGCCACTGCTGGGTCTGAGCAATATCCTGGAGCAGACAGTGCGTCCAAACGGTAAGTTGAATCGGATCTAGTCCTGTTAACGTTGTGCAATTGATTTGTGTCTGGTTGCAGTGCCTCAGAATTTGGCCAGCTATGATTTCATTGTGGTCGGCGCTGGTGCTGCTGGCTGTACGCTGGCCGCTCGTCTCACCGAGAATCCTCAATGGCGAGTGGCGCTCATCGAAGCCGGCGGCGTGGAGGACATCATGCATCTAATGCCCCTTCTGGCGCCCTCATTGCAGATGACTGCCTCCAACTGGAACTATCGTTCAGTGCCACAGAGTTTCGCCTGCCGCGGTATGCACAACCAGGAGTGCGCCCTGCCGCGTGGCAAGGTTCTCGGCGGCACTAGTTCCATCAATTTCATGATCTACAATCGGGGCAATCGTCGGGACTTTGATGCCTGGGCGGAGCATGGCAATCACGGCTGGAGCTACAACGAGGTCCTTCCCTACTTCCTACGCAGCGAGTCCGCCCAGCTGCAGGGATTGGACTACTCACCATACCACAATCACAGCGGTCCGCTTAACGTCGAGGATGTGCGCCACCGCACTCAGTTGGCACATGCCTTTGTCGCTGCCGCACAGCAGGCGGGGCACTCTAGGACCGACTACAACGGGGAGTCGCAGATGGGCGTCTCTTATGTGCAGGCCACCACCATTAATGGACGCCGGCACAGCGCCTTCTCCGCTTACATTCAGCCCGTGCGCAATCGACGACCCAATCTGCACATCTTTCCATTTACGCGGGTGACCCGTGTGCTTATTGACGAGACCAGCAAATCGGCACAGGGCATTGAACTGGTTTACAAGCGGACCAAATACAGATTTACAGCCCGCAAGGAGGTCATCTTGTCGGCGGGCGCCTTCAACTCGCCGCAGTTGCTGATGCTGTCGGGCATTGGACCAGAGGACAATCTGAAGGCCATCGGGTTGCCCGTGGTGCAGGCGCTGCCGGTGGGTAAACTCCTGTACGATCACATGTGCCACTTTGGACCCACCTTTGTCACGAATACAACGGGACAGACTTTGTTTACGTCGCGCATAACCCTTCCGGATATACTATCCTTCTATCTGGCCGGCAATGGAGCAACGCGTCTCAGCTCCATTGGCGGCGTGGAGGCGTTGGCCTTTCTGAAGTCGCCGCGATCGACGCTGCCCAGAGATTGGCCAGATCTGGAGTTTATTCTGGTAGCGGGCAGCCTGGCTAGCGATGATGGTACCGCTCTCAAGCTTGGCGCCAATTTTAAGGATGAGATTTATGACACTGTGTTCAGGCCGCTTCAAATGGCGCAGCAGGATCATTTCACGGTGCTTGTAATGCAGTTCCATCCCAAGTCCGTGGGTCGCCTCTGGCTGCACAAGCGCGATCCCTTCACCTGGCCCAAAATAGATCCCAAGTACTTTCTCGATGAGGAGGATGTGGAGTATCTGCTCGATGGCATCAAGGAGACCCTAAGGATAGCCCAGATGCCCGCCCTAAAAGCAATTGGGACCAAACTACTCGATCGCCCAGTGCCTGGCTGTGAGGAGTTCAGCTTTGGATCGGATGAATACTGGCGCTGTTCGATTCGCACCATGTCGTACACACTGCACCACCAAGTGGGAACCTGCCGCATGGGTCCCGAAACTGATCCCAGTGCTGTGGTCAATCCGCAGCTCAAGGTGCATGGTGTGCGAAAGCTGCGTGTGGTTGACACCAGCGTCATCCCATTTCCACCCACAGCACACACAAATGCGGCGGCCTTTATGATCGGCGAGAAGGCGGCTGACCTAATAAGGGCCGATTGGAGCTAAGTAGGCGGGTAACCGGAAGTGTAACCAGGAGTGCAAGGAAAAAGTGCTCCAAGCCAGTTATTTGCTTCAGCAAGTTAATTAAATAAAATCGCCTAACGAGCAACGAGCGTTGAGCAAGGAGCGAGGAGCGATGTCCCCCCCCCACCCCCCTACCCGGTTGCCTTTTCGTCAAGTTGGGGGTTGACCGGCCGCAGAGTGCATTCACCCAGACCCAAGTAACGAGGGTTGAAAAACTTTCGAGGCAGACAGCGAGCACAGGGCACCGCTAAATGGGGTGGTTTGACGTCGCCAGCCATAAAATAGTCAAAACATGAAACTGAAAAACTTGGCTAAGGATGCTGTTGGCTGTACCCAGGCAGGAGTGGGGTATGCTGCACAGTGTTTGCACGGGGGGCATGGGGACTGCTTAGATGTTAGGGGGTTGTGCACACAAGTGTTTATCAATATGCAAAGGCTTAAGCTCTGACTGATACTGGGGCTATTGTGTTTGTTTATCATGGTTTTGTCAGCCTGGTTGTAACTGTCATTTCTGCGGTTGTTCTTGTTGCTGGATAAAAAATGCAATATGCCTCAGCAGGGAACTCATTTTGCTCGCATAAAACAAAAAACAAAACAAGGAAGCCTTGTCATTTCTTTCATTTATAAGAAACAAATACAAAATATATATGTATGGATATATTTCAGTAGAGCCTTCAAATCTTTATACTGTCTTAAATATGATAGTTCAACTAATAAGAAAACTTTTGTGGTAGGAAACACTTTTTAGTCACAGTCACTATCACTTCAGAAATTGTGGCACAAAATTTCTTTACTCATCTCGCTATCCTCTTCAAATGGTCTCCACAAAAGAATGAGTTTATTGCATGTTCATGTTAAGCTTAAGTTATTTACAGTTGTTATCGATCTCTAGCGATCATGTGAAGATGCAACGCGAGCTGCAACCTTATTAATCTTATATTGTGACATTTGTTTAATGCACTGCTGCACTTTGATGACCAGTAACTTTTTATTCAAATCCTCGATACAACTACAACTCCCCGATGCAATTAATCGTTTCTAAGCCAATCATTCTCACATCGTAGTATATGGATATATGTATATCAATTATTGATAATGGCACTTCCAAATAATAGTTTTAGTTTATGTACCCATTTGTATCTACTCCTAAAAGCGGGACAGGAAAAGCGCATGTGTTTTTGTTTGAATTTATATGTTTAGAGAAAATTAAGGGTTTTATCGCAAAACTCACCTGAAACAATTAACGCCTCATTTGGGCCCGTTGTGTGTATGTTGCCCATGGTTGGAAGACTCTCTCTGTTGGGGATGTACTCCTTCTTTTCTTTAAGGATTTCTTGTTTATTGATAAACGAGCGTTAAGTAAGACACTGATCGAAACCGTGTTCGAGTAAATGCTAAGCAAAAACGATAAATTAAAAAAGGGATATACTTAAAGAAAAGCCAATTGCCTTAAATGAAAGCAAGATACGACTTTTTTCCTCTCAAGTATTTCCGTTATGCCTGAAAGTATGCTAAGCTTTTTTAATATCACTCAAGCACGTTTCTTTTTTATATATAGAATTTTTTCGTTTTGTTTTGTTTGATTGTTTTTGCGTTTTTGGGCGTCGGCGGCAGCAACAACGTGTTCTCAGTTATTATCTAAATAATAAATGGTGAAACATACACAGTCAAATTAGCACACATAAATATACTTGATGCAATTTTGTCGAGAAAGCAACAAGCCAAAACAAGTCCCGTGATAATTGTATTATTCAATTTAAATGCAAAGTTAGATAAGACAAAAAAAAAAATTACTCGCGACGCTGAATAAAATTAGAACAGCAACAAAAACAACAATAATATGTATAATGGCGTTCCAAAACATGGGTTGGGAGACTGCTGAATGACGCAAACATTGAAAGCATAGGGGAGGCGTCGCGAAGTGGTCAATGGCACTTGACGGCTGTATCGCTGCGTGCGTGAGCGTGTAGAATTAAAAATATATACATATATCGTAAATATTGAGAGTAAAGGGCGCCACCTTATCATGAGCTCATCATCGGCGAAGTCGTCACTGCCAATTGGCGCCTGTTTGGCTGCGTGCATGTGTGTGTAGTATTCAAAAAATATACATATATCGTAAATATTGAGAGTAAAGGGCGCCACCTTATCATGAGCTCATCATCGGCAAAGTCGTCACTGCCAATTGGCGCCTGTTTGGCTGCGTGCATGTGTGTGTGGTATTCAAAAAATATACATATATCGTAAATATTTAGAGTAGATGACGCCACCTTATCATGAGCTCACCATCGGCGTGCAGCTTTTTATACACGCGCACATATGTATATATATATATATAGAACATATTAATTTCTGTTTGCCGATTACAACAAAAGATATCAGCGTAAAAGCAACACAAGAGAAACACATAAAATAACATATATATACACACACACACACGCAAGCAAATAACGAAAATAACCCCTAGCATTTGTTGCCGTTTATTCTGGTTGGGGTTGCTACAATCTCTTATTGGAAGTAAACAATTTTCGTTGATATGAAGTCTTGTTTGTTGAGTTGTTGTTGCCGCCTGGAAAACGCACTCGACACTTGAGCTATAGATTAGTTATATTCCTTAGCCCCACAGTTATATTCCTTGGCACGAAAAGGAAACACGCTAAAAACTAATGCTCATCACCAAACGTTACTTTACAGCTTAAAACTTTTCACAGCTCGAAAAAAATGTATAAAAAAAAGTTAGCCAAATTTGTACATGTGACAAGTAGCAAAGAACAAAAAAAAAACAACACACACATACACACTTTTACAATAGCAAGCACTTGATTGTAGATTTTTTTATCTTGTAAATAAATTAATTGTAATTTGTCAATAAACGCTAATTTTTCCGGCGCTTTGTACAGAACGCTACAATCGAATTGGAAATGTTATATTTCTATTTAGATTATCGATATGTGTGTGTATGACACCGAATTGTAAAAGAGAGACCAGATTGCAAAAAAGTGTGCTATACTTTGGCATTTTGATCAGCACCAAGTGGCGAACAAATAATCGATTTTGAGAGCGAACGTCTGGAAGTATCCGCCACATACGAACGAGAGGAAAAATTTAACGAATTACTTTTTCTTGAAGATTCAAATCATTTTTCATACATAAATTACTATTCCCATTTCGATGCACTTCCCGCTTCTATGGTGGTTTGCCGATAGCCGCCGTCAAAATATATCAAAGTTCATAATTTCGAACAGCTGTTCACAGAATCCAAATAGGTCAACAGTGAGTTAACGTTGTGGATTTAAGTTTTGCGGTCTCTAAATCGGCCGCAAAATTCTGCTGCGGAATATTTTTCGACCTGTTTAACACCGTTTTTATTTTTATATGAAAGTTTTCATTATTGATAACTTATTGTACTACTGAAATCGATAGTGCACCCTCACTCTATCGATATATTTTTGACGGTTATTCGATCAGAATAAATAAATAAATTGTAAATTGCTTGATTCGCAGACGTAAATGTAGTAAAAATGAACGGAGCGAAAGGCAAGGCAAATACCAAAGAGCATTGCTACGTATGCGACAGCAGCATCGAGGAGAATAATCTCGAAAATATGTTCGAGAAGCGATTTACGCCCAATGGCAATGAAGTCAATTGCATGGGCTCCATTTTAAGCCAGATTTTGGGACACGAACTGAATATGGCGCAATTGCATTCCACGGTGAGTACTGACTTAAATATCAGCGAATCGTTCTTTAACCCACTTTGTTGCAGCATTTGTGCCGCGGCTGCAAGACAGATTTGCTTAAATTTGAAACACATAACGATGAACTCGTTGCGACATGCTCGATTGTAAGAAAACGTCACTCAGAAACCCTTAAATTGTACGAACCTAAAGAGGGAATAGAAGATATCCCCAGTGAAATGGCTACAACGGATGTCAATTTGATTGAGGAGTGCGATGAGGACGTAGACGACCTGATCGAAGAGTGTTCCGAAAGCTCCAACAATATAAATCATCCAACCAAGGATAATAATAGTATGCTGGAGCAGCCATTAAAGACGAGCCCTCGTGCCAGCCGCAATCATCCTCTAATAGAGATTCCAATTCACACTGTAGATGCCAAGCAAAACAAATGCAAAAATTGGCGCACCCGCATGCTGAACGAGAACAAGGCCAACTTCAAATGCGACCACTGCGGCAGGCAGTACCAGCGTTTGGGTGCGCTCAACAATCACATCAAGTTGGTGCACCCAAAGGTGCGCGATTTACGCTGCACCCAATGCGATGCCAAGTTCGGGAACCCCACGTACTTAAGCCAGCATATGCTGGGCCACGTGGATGGGAATATATACAGCTGCCTGATCTGTGACAAGCGATTCACTCGCCCCGAGAATCGAAATGCCCATTATTTTGTGCACAGCATACGGAAACCGTATGCCTGTGCCGTCTGCAACAAGGAATTCATGCGGAAACAGCAGCTCCAGCAGCACATTGCGACCAGCATGCATCACAATCCGAAAATTGTGCGCCGCCAGCCTATGTTCAGCGAGGCCAACAATAAGAAGATGCAGATGATTACTCTCGCAGCAGCCATAAAATAAACCTTGAAGATCTCATACCCCATCCCAAAAAAATGACTTCCGTTTGTGCAAATTGCTTACGAATTGAGATCGTCATTTTTAAACATTTATTTATTTTCTTTTTATGAATAAAAAAAAACTTTCGAAATCGCTTTCGAAATAATTAAATTTAAAATACTTTTTGTTTTCTATAATACATCCAAGTAACATCAATTAATCTGCTTTGAGCAACAATGTGGCAGCGAGAGTTAATAGGATGGTGATAATGTTCAATATGTGCAAGGTGTAAGGTGTGGTAAGTACATAATAAAAATAAAATTAAGTTGATATTTTTACCGTTTTATTGTTTACGAATTGAGAGATGGTACCGAATTGCAAAAGAGAGACCAGATTGCAAAAAAGTGTGCTATACTTTGGCATTTTGATCAGCACCTAGTGCCGAACAAATAATCAATTTTGAGAGCGAACGTCTGGAAGTCTCCGCCACATGAGAACAAGTTGCCGGGAGGAAACATTAAATGAATTACTTTTTTCTTGAAGATTAAAATCATTTTTCATTCATAATTTACTATTTCCATTTCGATGCACTTCCCGCTTCTATGGTGGCTTACCGATAGCCGCCGTCAAAATATATCAAAGTTCATCATTTCGAACAGCTGTTCACAGAATCCAAATAGATCAACAGTGAGTTAACGTTGTAAGTTTTAGTTTTGCGGTCTCTACAACGGCCGTCTAAATGCTGCTGCGGAATATTTGTCGACCAACTCGACACCAACTTTTTTTTATATTGACATTTTGATTATTGATAACTTATGGTACTACTGAAATCGATAGTGTACTCTCATTCTATCGATATATTTTTAGCCGGTTATTTGCACGAAGAAAAGAAATAAATTGTAAATTGTTTGATTCGCAAACGTAAATGTAGTAAAAATGAACGGAGCGAAAGGCAAGGCAAATACCAAAGAGCATTGCTACGTCTGCGACAGCAGCATCGAGAATAATATTCTGGAAAATATGTTCGAGAAGCGTTTTACGCCCAATGGCAATGAAGTCAATTGCATGGGCTCCATTTTAAGCCAGATTTTGGGTCAAGAACTGAATATGGCGCAATTGCATTCCACGGTGAGTCCTGACTTAATTAGCATCGAATCGATCTTTGACCCACTTTGTTGCAGAATTTGTGCTGCGGCTGCAAGACAGATTTGCTTAAAATTGAAACATATAACCATGAACTCGTTGCGACATGCTCGATTGTAAGAAAACGTCACACAGAAACCCTTAAATTGTACGAACCTATAGAGGGAATAGAAGATACCCCCAGTGAAATGGCCACAACGGATGTCAATTTGATTGAGGAGTGCGATGAGGACGTAGACGACATGATCGAAGAGTGTTCCGAAAGCTCCTACAATATAAATCATCCGGCCGAGGAATACTCCGATTATGTTGATGATTTGATAGAGGAGTGCGATGAGGACGTAGACGACCTGATCGAAGAGTGTTCCGAAAGCTCCTACAATATACATCATTCGGCTGATTATGTTGATGATTTGATTGTGGAGTGCGATGAGGACGTAGACGACCTGATCGAAGAGTGTTCCGAAAGCATCGATTATGTTAATGATTTCATTGAGAAGTGCTCCTATGGCGGCGGCTACGATAATAATAGTACGCTGAAGCAGCCATTAAAGACAAGCCCACGTGCCAGCCACAATCATCCTCTAATAGAGATTCCAATTCACACTGTAGATGCCAAGCAAAACAAAAGCAAAAGCATCTGCCACTGTGGGCAGAAGTTTGAAAGGCGTCAGTGGCTGGAGGATCACCAGCGCATCCATACGGGCGAGCGGCCTTTCAAGTGTGAGCTGTGCGATGCCTGCTTTGCGCAACGTTCCAATTGGCGCACCCACATGCTGACCACGCACGAGAACAAGGCCAACTTTAAATGCGACCAATGCGACAAGCAGTTCAAGCGTCGGCGTCTGCTCAACAATCACATCAAGTCGGTGCACACCAAGGTGCGCGATTTACGCTGCACCCAATGCGATGCCACGTTCGGGAACCCGACGTACTTAAGCCAGCATATGCTGCGTCACACGGATGAGAAGCGATACAGCTGCCTGATCTGTGACAAGCGATTCACTCGCCCCGAGAATCGAAATGCCCATTATTTTGTGCACAGCATACGGAAACCGTATGCCTGTGCCGTCTGCAACAAGGAATTCATGCGGAAACAGCAGCTCCAGCAGCACATTGCGACCAGCATGCATCACAATCCGAAAATTGTGCGCCGCCAGCCTATGTTCAGCGAGGCCAACAATAAGAAGATGCAGATGATTACTCTCGCAGCAGCCATAAAATAAACCTTGAAGATCTCATACCCCATCCCAAAAAAATGACTCCCGTTTGTGCAAATTGCTTACGAATTGAGATCGTCATTTTTAAACATTTATTTATTTTCTTTTTGTGAATAAAAAAAAACTTTCGAAATCGCTTTCGAAATAATTAAATTTAAAATACTTTTTGTTTTCTATAATACATCCAAGTAACATCAATTAATCTGCTTTGAGCAACAATGTGGCAGCGAGAGTTAATAGGATGGTGATAATGTTCAATATGTGCAAGGTGTAAGGTGTGGTAAGTACATAATAAAAATAAAATTAAGTTGATATTTTTACCGTTTTATTGTTTACGAATTGAGAGATGGTACCGAATTGCAAAAGAGAGACCAGATTGCAAAAAAGTGTGCTATACTTTGGCATTTTGATCAGCACCTAGTGCCGAACAAATAATCAATTTTGAGAGCGAACGTCTGGAAGTATCCGTCACATACGAACGAGAGGAAAAATTTAACGAAATACTTTTTTCTTGAAGATTCAAATCATTTTTCATACATAAATTACTATTTCCATTTCGATGCACTTCCCGCTTCTATGGTGGCTTACCGATAGCCGCCGTCAAAATATATCAAAGTTCATCATTTCGAAAAGCTGTTCACAGAATCCAAATAGGTCAACAGTGAGTTAACGTTGTGAGTTTTAGTTTTGCGGTCTCTAAATCGGCCGTCTAAATTCTGCTGCGGAATATTTCTCGACCAACTCGACACCAACTTTTTTTTATATTGACATTTTGATTATTGATAGCTTATGGTACTACCGAAATCGATAGTGTACTCTCATTCTATCGATATATTTTTAGCCGGTTATTTGCACGAAGAAAAGAAATAAATTGTAAATTGTTTGATTCGCAAACATAAATGTAGTAAAAATGAACGGAGCGAAAGGCAAGGCAAATACCAAAGAGCATTGCTACGTATGCGACAGCAGCATCGAGAATAATATTCTGGAAAATATGTTCGAGAAGCGATTTACGCCCAATGGCAATGAAGTCAATTGCATGGGCTCCATTTTAAGCCAGATTTTGGGACACGCACTGAATATGGCGCAATTGCATTCCACGGTGAGTCCTGACTTAATTAAAAGCAAATCGATCTTTGACCCACTTTGTTGCAGAATTTGTGCCGCGGCTGCAAGACATTAAAATTGAAACACATAACGATGAACTCGTTGCGACATGCTCGATTGTAAGAAAACACACAGAAACCCTTAAATTGTATGAACCTCAAGGGGGAATAGAAGATACCGCCAGTGAAATGGCCACAACGGATGTCAATTTGATTGAGGAGTGCGATGAGGACGTAGACGACCTGATTGAAGAGTGTTCCGAAAGCATCGATTATGTTGATGATTTCATTGAGAAGTGCTCCTATGGCGGCGGCTGCGATAATAATAGTACGCTGGAGCAGCCATTAAAGACGAGCCCACGTGCCAGCCGCAATCATCCTCTAATAGAGATTCCAATTCACACTGTAGATGCCAAGCAAAACAAAAGCAAAAGCATCTGCCACTGTGGGCAGAAGTTTGAAAGGCGTCAGTGACTGGAGGATCACCAGCGCATCCATACGGGCGAGCGGCCTTTCAAGTGTGAGCTGTGCGATGCCTGCTTTGCGCAACGTTTCAATTGGCGCACCCACATGCTGACCACGCACGAGAACAAGGCCAACTTTAAATGCGACCAATGCGACAGGCAGTACAAGCGTCGGCGTCTGCTCAACAATCACATCAAGTCGGTGCACACCAAGGTGCGCGATTTACGCTGCACCCAATGCGATGCCACGTTCGGGAACCCGACGTACTTAAGCCAGCATATGCTGCGCCATACGGATGAGAAGCGACACAGCATACGGAAACCGCATGCGACCAGCATGCATCACAATCCGAAAATTGTGCGGCGCGAGCCAATGTTCAGCGAGGCCAACAATAAGAAGATGCAGATGATTACTCTCGCAGCAGCCAAAAAATAAACCTTGAAGATCTCATACCCCATCCCAAAAAAATGACTTCCGTTTGTGCAAATTGCTTACGAATTGAGATCGTCATTTTTAAACATTTATTTATTTTCTTTTTGTGAATAAAAAAAAACTTTCGAAATCGCTTTCGAAATAATTAAATATAAAATACTTTTGGTTTTCAATAATACATCCAAGTAACATCAATTAATCTGCTTTGAGCAACAATGTGGCAGCGAGAGTTAATAGGATGGTGATAATGCTCAATATGTGCAAGGTGTGGTAAGTACAAAATATAACTTAAATTAAACGGATATTTTTATTTTCTTTTTTAAATTGTGCATTGTGAATTAACGTCTTGGTTTGGTTTCTTCTACAAAACTCCAAATTGTTGAGTTGTCTTTTTTTTTTTGAGTAAATATACATTTTTGCATGCTGCATAACAAAGAAAAATGCATATTTCGTAAGCGTCCAGCGGCGTTTAAAACTAAGTACATTATGGCTGCGAAATGAAACGAAAAAAAATCACAATATATATGTGAAAAGTGAAAGTATGTACACAATGTAAAAATGATAGAGACAGAGAGAGAGAAAGAAAGAGAGAGCTGTGTGCAGAATTAAGGAACATTCAACCTTATAAGCGGATGGATATAGCGACAACTTATTATATTTTTGAACGAAATCGAGCTGTTTTACATGCAATAAATACAACAGCACAGCAACAACAGCTCTCTGTTTGTGTGGGTGTAAATTTATAGGTGTATATATACATAAATTATTAGTATTATTATTATTATTAGCGTTTGTGGTTTCGTGTTGTTATTGCTGTGATATGATTGATGCCGTTGGCTACAAGCTGCCTCTGGCTCTGGCAATCGCATCGGCAATTACCGAGGAATCGGCTTAAAGTGCTTGAAGAGCTCAGGCACATGGTGCAATCGGAAACTGAATACCGAAGGTAGTTTGCTGTACCTCAGGCATTTGCTGCAACGCACGCATTTTAAAGTAAACCATGCCGGTAAGCATGGCATCCGATCCGGCTTGATGCTGGGTGCCGACGCGTTGCAGACCCAGCTGATCGGCAACCTTTTGGAGGCCGCCGTTTAGATTCTTACACGATTTCATCAGTTCTTTGATATCGAATATGTTGGGGAAATACATATTTGACAGTTCGTTAAATTCGCTCTCGTCGACGGGCAGGTTTTGATCCGTGAGCATTTTTAGCAAATATCCAAAGTCATAGCCAGAGTGAAAGCATAGCCATTTAATGTTATCCATTAACACAATGCCCGAACTCATTAGTAACTCGGCAAAATCGGTGGGAATAATGCCGTCCTCTTCGTGCTTCTTGAACTGTATTCCGGCATTATGTAGCAGATCAATTGAATCCTGTGCGTACATATCCTTGCTGTAAATAACATTACATATATGTATTCTATTATTGCATAGATAAAGAAGTAATTTCGCTCACGTTAGACTGAACTTGAAGTTGAACTGCCATGTGGAGCAGCCGGGTGGCTTGTTGCCATCTTCATCCATGAATGAGAGTCCCAGCTGGATGATCCGCAGCAAGTCGACATTGCAGCGCAACAACTGATACTGATAGTCAGGCATCGATACATATTGGCCAAGGGGTCGTGCTACAACGCCGGGAAATTCCGTGTCCATTGCAACATAATGATATGTCTGCACAACCTTTCGAATGGTGCGAAATTCCTCCTCCATATTATGTTTCCACACGTCGACTATAACGCACTCCTCATTGCTAGACGAGTCTGGCATTTTCTGTAAAGAGTTCATTTCCTTTTTAAATACCATACGCAATATTATCAAGTGTTTTGCAATTCGTATTGCTTGATGTATTTATGTCTATGTGTGTTTGTGTTGCATGCACCGACATAAATATGCCTCTTCTTAAGCATAACTGTAAATTAAAGGAGTCGTAGTCGTTGTGTTTTTCAATGAATATTGAGCCCACAATTAACCGCCTGAATACGATTCGCATTATTCTTACTCACACTTTTGCCTCTTTTCGGATACATAAATCAACTATTTGATTGATGACTGAACAGGAAGCGGTTTCTACAAATTTGAAAATCAAATATGTATATATTTTTCCATTGCTTGCATCAATTTGAAACTGAACGTATAACGGCAACAGAAGACAGAATATCAAATTAAACTGCACTATGCATATACATACACACACATACACAAGCACACACTTTTATTTATTTTATTCATATTTACCCATTTCATGATTTGCTGTTTGTCTTACAAATGTTTTTGCTAACTACTGCGACCAAAATCAATTGATTATTGAATCAATTAGAGCAACGATAAATACCTTAGCGTCAACGTTGTCTATGTCAAACTGCTGTAATGAAATTCAATGTTGCAACAGTGTTAATAATTCGCAACGCACAGTGTTGCACAATACAGAAAACCAGGTACTTATCTAGGGTTGCACCACATATGCTAGTTATTTTTTAATTGTGGAAATTGTGGACGCCGAGCAATAGAACTATAATATCGCAAAATATTAAATACCTTTTGGCCAAAAACAATTTCGAAAATCTGGTACGATACGGAAAAATTTTTGATGTAAACACTGATAGTCCTTCTCAGTCCAATTTGTGCAAATGCATGCTTTCTCTTTCTAACCCATGTTCAAAACAAACGTAGTTATATTTGAAAAACTGCGAGTGTTACAAGTAAACAAAAATTTCAGACTGCAATAAAGACTAATTAAAAGAAAAAACTCATATTTTATTATGGACTTAATGCCAATGTGAGAGCGAAGCGGCAATCAAGCAGTGTTGAATAGAGTTGTGCATGCACTAATCAAACAGCTGTGTTCATAAATCAAACAGCTGATTAAAGCGACAAGTTCATAACACGTAAAACATTTATTTGTGGCTCCGATTGTAGTTTCCCCAAAGCAAAGATGCAAAACCTGCTCCAAATAATTGATTTTCTTGGCCAGAACGGCAGCACTGGCCTGTGTGCATTAAAAAATATGCAGTCGCCCAACAGCACTTGCCAAATTTAATGGTCCAAAATCGGCACAGCAGCTGATTATGAAATTGTAGGACTTTTAATATACATATATTTAATAGTCAAACCACAAAAAAAACCTCATCCAATTTTGTGTTCATTTTTAGTTTGGAGCATTTGCATTTGTCGTTTGCTTCCTTAAATATACATACACAAATGCACATGGAAACTGTCTTTGTATTGTTTAAAAAAAAAAAAAAAATTACGCTTTTTTTCAGTTGTTGTTTAACACCGGCCCGGGCAGTTAATCCCCCGGTTCCAGAACACATATATATTTTTTCTGTTTTTATTCAGAACGCAACATCTTCTCCTTTTGACGCTGCAGCTTCTTCTTGGAGAGCTTCTTCTTTGTGGGCTCATCGTCGGCGGCCTTGGCGACGACCTCCTCCTTCTCGGACAGAATGACCTCGACGTGGCAGGGGGATGACATATACGGATTGATCCGACCATGGGCACGATATGTGCGGCGACGCAGGCACTGGGCGCGATTTACCTGAATGTGATCGACGACCAGACGATCTGCATCGAGTCCCTTGTAATCGCCATTCGCCTCAGCGTTGCGGAGCAACTGCAACAGAAACTCAGCCGATTTCTTTGGCCAGCGACCCTGTGTGGTCTTGAACTGCTTGGCCTGAGCACAACGGCCAACGCCACCATTGAAGCGACGGAATGGAACGCACTCCTTCTGATCGATGACGGCCTTCAGGTATCGCTGCGCACGACGCAGAGGCATGCGCTTGATGGCCTGTGCGGTTTCGTGGGTGTTCTAGCCGGATGTAAAAAAGAAATGTAAATATATTAACATCTATAATATATTAACTGTTGTTGCTGCTGTTGTCTTTGTTGGGTTCGAATGTGCCATGCTACAGGTAGAGACGAGCGCATTGAACGCGATTCTCGCCGCTGTTTTAACATGACTGCAATTTTCCTTTGGGCACACTCAAATTCAATGCACGCTGGCTTAAATGCGTGCAAATCAAATATTGAGTGTGCCTACAACTTGTCAATTTAAAATCATCTAGCGACAGCTTTGATAAGTGCGCAATCTTTAAAATGATAGTGTAGTTATATTATCCATATTTGATCAGAATCTTAGAGCTACTGTGCCATGCTACAGGTAGAGGCGGGTGCATTGAACGCGATCCTCGTCGCTGTTTTAACATGACTGGCGTTTGCTTTGGGCACACTCTAATTCAATGCACACTGCAGTAAAAGCGAGCAAATCATATATTAAGTGTGCCCACACACAATTTACTGAATTGATGTGGACAAGAGTTAAGAAGAGGGCGCTTTGGGTTTTTTGTATTGTCGGCGCGCTCAGCTGATGAACTTGTTCAAAGTTTTTGATCTAGCAACAATGCAAAAGTGAAATGCTGCACTTTGTTACTGACAGGCGATTCACTGATTTATGTTGCACACACTCACACATACACAGTAAACCTAACCACAAATGTCAACAACAACGGCAATATTTTGGCGTCCGTTCGCCTGGCGAAAAGCTTACCTTGAAATGAACACGTAGATTTGGTCCGCGCGCCTTGCACGACTTGGTGGCGTTGTCTGGCTCACGAGAGTAACGACCCATTGTTCAATATCTACAAAATATAGTAAATATTAATGTAACACTTTAAGTAACAAGAAAAAAATTGTATATTTTGTAGGCACACAGAAAAAATAAAAACAACTTTTGCAGTCAATTGGTTGACGCTTAAATTTGCAATTTGCTCGTAAGTTTACGAGCAACGATTGCAGCACTTAATATTCTTTGATATTTTTACGCGAATCGTATGCTTATACATTGCTATTATAGCGATGTTTTAAAATTTGTTCTCGGCTTTGCCAATTCAGCGTACCTCCTTCGTCGTGTACGAAACCGGAAAAGAACCTTTGACAGTAAGTTGGCGGCCATGCTTGATATCGCACAATATCGTTATCGTTATCGACCAGGACAGTGCTGCACAGTATAGATCGCACACAGCGTTGCACGTCAGAAAAATACCATAACAGTCAGCTTTGTGTCACGCTACCAAGCAAATACGCGCGCTTTGCGGCATTCATTTGAATTCGCACAGTACAAGGAATTGTACTCAACAATGCTGCTTTCATTTCCTTCCGCAGCGCCAGCAATGGCAACGCAGGCAACAATGGCATCCAGGCGCTGGCTATTAGCGCATTGTGCGCAAAACAAGTTGACAACTTGACAAAACTTGCACAAATTGCTTATGAGTGGGGCACTTGGCACAACCATAAAACGTTATTCATTTAAGCTCACTCACTTTAGTTAGTTGCTTGCTTCCTCACAATAATCTTTATTACAATTCTGCCATTTTCATGTGTACTTACTTACAATGCAAATTAATTGAATTAATTCAATTTGCTCGTTGAATTTTTTTTTCCATTTTTCTTCGTTTTGTATTATTATTTTGATTTCGTTCGCTGCTGCTGCTGCTGCTCATATAAGCAGAGCACATGCTTATAAATATTGAAATTTAGCATACATTTTTGTATTACATTACATTAAATGTGTAAAGATATATAGATATATATATATATATACTGATTACTTCTACGTACTTAGTTAGTCGGTGCGAATACTTGATATAATTTCTATTGCCTCAGTCTCTGCTTATACTTTATCAAATAATGCAATAAATGTTGTAGCATATATTTCTAAGGCATCTGAAATATATGTCTATATCTTTATATATACATATATATATATATATTTTGTTTTTATTTTGGAGCTGCTCAGCTCTACTCGTCGCAGCTTTAGCTATAGCTATAGCCATAGCTATATGTATATGTGTACACACATATAGCCGTCGACAACTGAGACAAATCTAATTTACATGATCGCTCGTATTATCGTCCATTGTATTATAATCATTCCCGCACTGACAGACGAGTCTGACAGCGTCGCAGTCGCAGTCGCAGTCGCTGTCAACCTACACTAAAAAAAAAAAAAAATCGCCCAAATTTTAGTCCCCCTATTATTCGGAAAGTATATTGCAACCATTTCGAAATTTTAGTGTTAATTTTTCTAAAATGTAACAAAAAACATTTCTAAATTCCAGGTTTGGGTTTTCACTTCTACATTTTAAGAAAAAATTGAAAATATCTCCATACTTCTGAGATTGTCGATATACGAAAATTGACTGAGATTTTTTTCTGAATGTACGTTTCTGCCTGCGCCTGCGCAGCTAATGCCGCCCTCAAGCCTCATGGATTATTGTTATTGTTGTTGCTGTTGCTACTGTTGTTGATGTTGTTGTTGGTGTGGCGAGTTCAGTGGTTGGCGCTTCCTAAGTGGATGACACTCAAGCTCATTGAGCGCTTCAATGTGGCGAATCGGAGGCAGATCGGAGGCGAACATGATGGCAGCGCTGCTGCACCTAGCAGCAGCAACAAATTATAATACGAGTAAACATAATACAACAACAGCAATAACAACAAAAACAGCAACAGCAACAACAGCAACAGCAACAACAACAACAAGCAGCAAACACAACAAAAGCACCTCGCACAGCGAACTAAACAATGCGAAATATCTGATTCTGAATTTTTTTTTCGTTTTCAGATTTTTGTGCCCAGTTTTAAAGTTCAAGCCGCGACATTAACACACAAAATCTGCGATTATCCGTTCAACTACTTATATCCATATATCTACAGTTATATCTTTATACGAAACGAAGTTATATCTCCACACACACACACACACACATATCTGCCTCTCTTTTTCACTCAACAACACAGACACACACACACACACACGCATACACATACGCGTTGTGCTAAAATCGTAATTTGTTTTAATTTTGTTTATCGTTTGCAAAGCGCGTTTTTATAGCGTTAAAAACAGCGCTAAAAAATTAGACATAAAAAACTTTTTATGAAAAAAATCAACATTTGCATACCAAAAATAATACATCAGTCAACCGAAAACCATATAAATAAATAACAAGAGCAAATAAAATAAAATACAAAAAAAAAAACAAGAGGAAATTCCTGTAAATCAAGCA
This sequence comes from Drosophila conformis, assembly GCA_035041375.1. NCBI lineage: Eukaryota > Metazoa > Arthropoda > Insecta > Diptera > Drosophilidae > Drosophila > Drosophila conformis. The sequence goes on along the minus strand of JAWNLE010001092.1, from coordinate 5,191,977 downwards.
AAAAATTAAAAAAAGAAATAAAAAAAAAACAACAAAGCAAAAACAAGTGAAAAATAAAAGGAAGAAGCAGCTGATATAAACAAATTCCGATGTGAAAAATGATCAAATCTGAAAGCAAACCAAAAGCAACAAAATAAAGGCAAAATATTAAACATTATAATACAGATAAAGGCAGAGTAGTAATCACGAAACAATATATAATCAAATAGTAAAAAGACAACACAAATCAATAGGTATATCAAATACTTATATATATATATATGATTAGGACGAATTCGATTAAAGGGTTACACAACTATGTGAAGAACTGAGGGATTAGTATTATTATTTATTAGTATTGACTATGACAATCATGCCAAGATTTGGGGCATTAGATCAGTAAGATATTGACGGACTTGATCCGAATGCCCCCGGCAAGGGCAAACAAACAGCAGCAACAACAAAAACAATTCGCGATTTCGTTTGGCTGATTTGTAGAAAGCCGCTTTAGATTCCCATGCAATCTACTCAGAATATTGACACGGCTTAAACAATAAGCCGACTTTCAGGTTATTGAGTGTTACAACTTGACATCCACAATCCATAATCGTTCAATCGTTCAATCGGTTCAATCGTTCAATCGGTTCAATGATCCTTGGCCGACTTTAATGACAATTTAAAGTTGGACTTAGTTCAGGGCCAAGGTACAGATTGCACAAGCTGTACCATATTCCCATATTAGTTATGGTTTGTGCAATATGAGTATATACATATGTAAGTCGATCATTAATCTGATCTCAATTGCATATTCAAATTGATTTGCTAATACGCAATTAGCATTCATAGTTTTGAGATTTGCCAGTGAGGATTTAAATTGTAACAAGTTAAATGCACTACGAGCACTCGCAGAGGGATGTTGAAGGGGAGTGGGAGGGGGAGTGGGAGTGGGAGAAGGGGGTGTCTAGATTCGCAGAGCGTAACTAATAAATAACAAGTGACGCCGACAGTCTTTGTATAGGTTGCAATAATTCCAATACGACAGATATATGTATATATGTAGACAGATATCTATTCTCATAGGCCAATACTCGATTTATTCTGGATTAAATTTAAAATCAAACTCAAACTTTTCTCCCTTTATACGTATATATATGCATATATATTGTAAGTAAATGTATAAGTACTAGCTCGCTCTCTCTCTCTCTCTCTCAGCCCTCTCTCTCTCTCTCTCTCTCTCTCTTTCTCTCAATTGCATTCACAAATTTTCAGTTGTTTGCCAAAAGCACATTTTTGCATTTGTCTGTATCCTTTTGTGTTTTGTTTTTTGTTTTGTTTTGTTTTGTTTTTAGCTTACGCACAAGTAAACAAACCGTTAGAAATATGGTAGCTATATACGAGTATTCGTTGAACCAACATAAGAGACTAAGACATTTGTCACTTAAATAAACCAACAATTGTTTTATGTTTTTTTGTATTATTATTATCATTATAATTGGGGAGACAGTTTGCACTGCGACCTATAAGGTCTATTGTGCCCCTTACTGATCCTACAGCTCTTCCATCAATCCCAACTCCTGCACGAATGCTAGAATCTTTGTTCGGATGAGGGTTTCTATGTCCTTGGGCCTCATGATATGCTGCCCTAGGATGTTGCATCCTTTCCTGGTTAAGGCGAAGCATTCTGTTCGGATGTGCGTCGAGGATCCCTCCTCGTATCCGCAAAACCTGCATACATTGCTGCTGCAAATACCTAACTTGGTTAGGTGACTTCTCAGTCTACAGTGTCCTGTCAATAGACCTGTGAGTACTCTGAGTCTATTCTTCCCCATGGATATCGCTTTTGATTATAGCCACCTAGGAGACTTCTGGCTTGTCGGAGTCCTGGTGTGTCTGCCCAGCTCCGTTCCCGCATCAGTCTGTCTTCATCCCTGATTTGTAGCCGTATTGTGTGTCTTCCTATGTTTTTTTGTATAATAAGCACAGATTTCACTTTTGGACTAAGAACAATTTAAACTTCAAGGCAAGTTTGCCTGAAATTAGTAAATAAATATTAAATAAATAAAAGAACACTTTGCTGATTACTATTTGAAATCCTTTGCCTTCATGTTGACAACAATTTCAGATGCCCAAATTTGTTTAGGGTATAAAAAGTCGGCGGTACAAGTGGAAATGAGAACTGTGCCACGCCAAGCGGCAAGTGTCTACAAGTACATAAAAACACACATATATATGTATGTATATATATATGTATGTATATATATGTATATAATATATATAAGGACTTTGTTTACATTGTTTTTACTCTTTGTTTATTCGAATAGACATATCGTTTCGATATGTGATATATTTTTGGATGACACTACGGTTCCAGCTCTCTGACTCAGTTAGAGGGTCTCCAGCTTTTTCTTGCTGCGGAAAGGGAATTCCTGTTAAACTAGCTTATACGAGTCATATGTACGCACATATGTGTGCATATGAATATAGATATGTATGTGCACCTGAAATAAACATAGAAAGGTACACAACTTTTATATACTACTAACTGTAGAGTATATATGTATAAATATATATCTCAACAGTATAAGTTTGTATCACCTATATAAGGAGGCATCAGCTCTAAGAATGTGTGAGTGCGACAGAGATGACATGACAATTGAATAAGGCTGGCTTTTTGCATGGAGCATGGTTTGCCTGAGTGTGAAAGGGATGGCCGATACTTTGTTTGGGTTTTGCCTGCCTAACAGCACATTAAATTATTGAATCAACCGAATCGGTATTAAATATATATTAATGATTCTGCAATAAAATATTACAACTGTCAAGTCGGGTAGTACGAAAATGAGACGCACATCGCTATGCCAGCCACCTTATATAGTTAACCTTACTCTCTCTCTCTCTCTACCTGTCTCTCTCTATCTGTCACTCTCTCTTTCTCTCTCTCGCTCACTCTCTCTCTCACTCGCGTGGTAGCTCCCTATTCCAATGGAATGCAAATACGATCTGGAAGGAAATACGTTGGTTCGTTCCTTCGTTCGTCCTTTCATTCGTACCGCCATTCGACCCTTCGTTCTTTCCTTGATTCGTCCCTTCATTTGTCCCTTCGTTCGTCCCTTCATTCGTACCTTCACTCGGCACTTCATTCGTCCCTTCATTTGTCCCTTCGTTCGTCCCTTCATTCGTACCTTCACTCGGCACTTCATTCGTCTCTTCATTGGACCCTTCGTTCGTGCCTTCATTCATCCCTTCATGTGTTCCTTCATTCGTCCCTTCATCCGTACTTTCATTCGTCCCTTCATTCTTACCTTCATTCGTTGCTTCGTTCGTCCTTTCATTCGTGCCTTCATTCGTCCCTTCATTCACCCCTTTGTTCGTTGCTTCGATCGCCCCTTTGTTCGTCCCTTCATTTGTCCCTTCGTTCGTTCCTTCATTCGTTCCTTCATTCACCCCTTCATACGCCCCTTCGTGTGCTCGTTGGCCTCTCACTTTGGTTCGTTTAACTACCCAGCCGAGCACGCGGAGTGCTTCGTGTCAGGCGATATCCACACGTGCTTCCACTCTGGCCGTACTTGAGTACGGTTATATCTTTCCAGAGTAAACTGGCAGCTGAGCTCTAACAGATAAATTAAAAAACCGAGCTGAGAACCAAAAATAAAAAATTGCTTCAAGCGTGGTTTTCATTTCTTTTATTTGTTGTTGTTTTATTTTGTCAAACAGGCGCAACAAAAGTCGAGCGAATTCTTTGTCATTGAATTGAATAATTGCGTTTATAAATGAGACACGTATATGGAGCCAATACAATGAAATAATTATACAATATTATATACAATATGTTTGCTATGATATATATATATATTTGTATATGTATACATATGGATAGAAAGTTGAATTTCCTTTGAGTATATTCAAATAGTCGAAAGGTGTCAAAGAGTAATTCGAATTTGATATTTATTGAATCGCAGGTACAAGCAGCTTTTCTTACCAGTGCGTAGCTAATCCATTACATTGATCTAACATAATAATCAAAGCGTTAACAAAGTCGCCAAAAAATCAAAGTGCTGCAAAGAGGACCTCATCTTGCAACTGAAATCAATTCAAACATTTTGAATGGAAGCAACATTGAAGCACAATTGCAATAACAAAGCACAGCAACAACAAGGCTGCTTCAACAACTTTAACAAGAGTAACAATCACAATACGCAACAAACTCGAAATTGGCAGCGCCACCAATACAACAGGTAAGAGGGAAGAGGGCAGAGAGGCAAGAGGGGAGATATCTGCATATTAAGTTGTGTGGCAATGTTGATTAACATAATTCCTGCCATTGAGCAGGGTGATTACCTTGCCGCAAAGATGTGGGCGAATACGCTCAATCTCAATTAGCTTTTAGTATATGTATGTATATGTATGTATGTATATGTATGTATATGTAAATATGTATTTATATATAAATATACGTTTATTAATTATCGTTCAATGGTAATTACAAAAATTTCCGCGAATCTTTGCAGCGTGTTCGAGACACAACCTTCTGGAATCTTGTGCCACGTGTCTTGCATAGGGAATTGCCCTTTTGAATAAACAGTCTTAGCACTCATTAAAGCCATTGTATGCTAACTACTAACGCAATTATATTACTATACCCTATAAAAAGGCAACTGGCTAATTGCAGCTTCTTTTGCAAACCACGAGCAAAACTGTTTCCAATTAAGTAAAGCATTTAATTAAACGTGTGTTCCCCGAACAAATCGACACATTCTATAATTATAATCTTCGCTACGTTTCTACGTTTTGTATTTGAATAAAGATTTGATATATATATATATATTTTGTCGATTTTATGTTGAGTTTTTTACCTCAAATTTGGATAAGTAGTTGTTGAAAGAAAATCGATAAAACTTTCTAATCGTTCTCGTTGTTTTTTTCTTTTGTCTATTGCATATCTATGTATAATGTTCAGTTTTTTTTTTTAAGTGTAGAGGGTATTGGCTATTCGAGCGATCGACTCTTGCAGTTTGCTTTGGATTGTATGATGCATATATCTAAGCAATACGCGGATTAATTTACACGGCCGGTAATAGCTCCGATCGAGTTGTTTCACATAAAAATGCATAAGATAACACCCCTTTTGAATGTCACAGCCCACTTCGCCCCTTGCCCACCGCCGCCACCGCCTCTGGCCCAGTCTGTGGCATGGCAAGAAAATTAAATCAGTTTAGTGCGCATTTGAGACTGTGTGATTAATTGATGTTAATCAAAATACTAATTGCTTATTTCAGGTTATTATTGATATTGGTTATGATCATATAATCATATTTTGTGTGAATTCACATTTTCCGCACTTACGTTGCGGTTATATCCATCCACCTGATTTATTGAGGGGCTTTTCTACAGCCAAAGAAAACCCGACCAATTCAAAATGCTCGCTTTTTTTGTTGTTTTTGATTTCACAATTAAAACTTACAATTAAAATCGTCAAATATTGTTGCCCGTATTCAGTCAAGTTCATTGCTGGTTTTCCCTAGTTCATTATTTTTCATGTTCAGTTCTATGATAATATTCGTTGTTTTTCCCAACTTTTAGTCAATATGCATTTTAGTCACTCATTATTATTTATGAACTCTAGACATTTTTTTCTTAGTGTATGTATATAATAAATAATAAGAACCGCTCTTGTCATATTCATTTTGCAGATCGCAGTGTCCTCTCTCACACATGAGTAACATTTGTACCTATGAACTTGCCAGATGAGCACTCACCTTCTGCCCCCGCAACCCCACTTCTTTCACCCCACCAGCCCACCCTACGGAGCCCGCTGTTTTAATTGTGCAATTATCTGCATAATTACATTAGGTAGCGAGAGGCGGACACAATCCAAACTGGACACAATTTTAACATTATAACACAGGCGCGTTATTTCTTTGGCACACAATAAAAGCCCAGCCGAGACCGCTGGCAAATTGACTGGCCTAGCTGTAAATTCATTTATTTGTTTATGCCGCTTTCAAATTTTCAAGCAGCTAGATGAGCACCAAATGATCCATTGATGAAATGACCAACATTAATGAGCGGAATGTAATCTGGCAGGGCAAGCAGGCAGGCGGGGCAGGCAATATGTACTATAAACACGAGCTGACATGGCGTATGCGTAATATGCACTGACTGAATGATCAATTTAAGCAATGAATGACGAATTTTTGAGCCAGCGAATTTTTTACTCAAATAAAAAAATGCACTCTCATTAAATTTGAATATTCAATATTTGCTAAGCCGAGAACATTGATATTGAATAAAATGTGTAAGTAGTGGTTAAGACGTCTTTTTGGAACATACAAAAACAAACAAACATAAATATGTAAATAGTTTCCTGTTGGCTTTGGGCACAGATTTAAAAATGAATTGAAATTAATTTATTAAACTGCAGCCAATAATGCCATGCAAATGCAACACGCGTCTCCGTTTCAGTTATATATATATATACATAACTTTAAAGTAACCGGAAACTTCGTGCGGAGCAGAATCATGCTTCTGCTACATATACAGTAACATAGCGATGTTAAAATGAATTCAAATAACGGAGTGTTAAACTGGTGGACAGCAACGCCGCTGTTCTGTTAACTGAAGACTGGAGCTGCATTACATTATGTTATGCATGGCCATTATGTTAAGGTTCATGAGTCGAAGATCAGCACTGCTTCCTCAACTGCTTGCCTGAAAATGCCACTGTGTTGCTATAATGCAAATAAAGTGGGCTAAACGTAAACGTAATCAAATGTATTTTTAACACAAAGCAAAACAATAGTTACGACACAACGCAATCTCGCTTCTGCATGAACTTCAAGTGTAGCGGCGTTCAAGGTTCGCTTTATTACTGGCACTGTTACATTTTTAATATGGATATTTATGGGCTCCACGGGCGGCTCGTGTCTCCGTCCGTGTCTTGTTTAACCAGTAGTCAGCTACTCACTTACTTACTTGCATATGTCGCTTACAGTGTCATTATCAACTGTAATTGCATAATTTGCCACAGATAGAAGATATAGATACGGAATTAGTTACGACCGAATCGCTAAGCTCAACTGCCATAATGCAAATGCGAGAATAAAAGCTTAATATGCTAAACCTTATTTATTTGCATAAAGCGAAAACAAAGCAACAAAGTAAAAAAAAACAATAACAAGTATAATAAAGAGTAAAAATATACAATCATATATACATATACATATACATATATATACATATATATATAACAAAAACAAGAAGCTGCAGCGCATGTGACAATTCTGATTTTTTATTGGTTTTACTTTGTTGTTGTTTGATTAGACCCAAGTTATACGACGGAACACAATTTGATTTAAAGCATATTGCACAATAAATTGCTCCGATTTGAGTTGAATTAAGATATCTACATATTTATAAGCATATCTAATGACCAACTACATATATTTTTTAAGATCTATTACAATCATGATGATTGCCAGAGTCCTTCAAATTTTGAAAACTATATTCAAGTTCAACACAACTATTTATTATTTCTATACTCTTCTGATCCAGCTTCCAGGCTGTGACAAACCAGCCAATGAAATGTTAAGTTACGTTAGGATTATCACGTAAGAACCTTAAGACTGACTTATTTAAACACAATTATTTTTCCATTTAGTAACCTCAAGAACCTTTCCAAATTCATCATTTAATCTTTACTATGTGGAGTCTGTTCTCTAAGGGTATTTACTCTTCGACGTTTGGCTTTGTTGCTTTTAGTTACGGTCTCAATTATTGGATGCTGTACTGTTAAAAGGTATTTGATAGTCGTGCATAACCAGTCATCGTTTCTTCGCTCGCTTCTAACCTGTTACATACACGCCCAATTTTAAGCCCCCAATGCTGCTGCTTTCAATCGGTAGCTTAAACTGACATATATGTATGTATATCTATATGTACATATGTATATATATATGTGTGTATTGGCCCTGTCGAGTGAACAATTGACTAATATCGAGCCAGCTGATGATGTTGTCGTTGGGTTCTCGGCTTGATTGTTGTTGGTTCGAACCAGTTGTTGCTGCATTCTGTGCAACACGTGCGATGCTTAAAGGGCCATCAATTATTGGGATTGGATCTGGGGTGATTCTGTTAAGTTGTGGTTTTGGCCTGGGAATTGATTTCTGTTCACGCTGAGCTGAATTAGTCATCGTTCCCAGTGTCTGACTTTTACCAAAAAATAACAAAAAACTAAAAAAAACAAAACAAAACAAAATAATAACAATAGCAATAACAATAACAAACAACAGCATTACGGATTGAATCACAAGTTGCGAGCCACGCTCACAATGCAATGATCATTAGTTGAGTGTGTGTGCGAGTGTGTGAGTGTGTGTGTGTGTGTGTGTACGAGTGTGTGAGTTACATTCGGTTACATTCACATATTATTCACAGCTATGTAGTATATTCGTTTTGCCTTGCCTTAATTGATATTGAGCATGCACGATTAATAAAGTAGTCTCAGTTTGATTGAGTTCATTTAAGAACAGCTTCGGTTCCTAGTTGTCAGTTCCAGTTCCAGTTCCAGTTCCAGTTCAAGCTCCAGTTTCAATTGTCTATTAACTCATTGCCATATTCAAATTCATGCATTATATATAAAGTTAAAGTTTGTCTGAGTTCATTAACGATCCAGTTCCAGTTCCACTTCTTGCTGTCATTGCACACACACACACATACGCCTTAAATAAATCTTATATGAAGTGCTTAAGTTTTTGTTTTTTATCTAGTTCCAACGCCAGTTCCAGTTCAGTAGTTTAGTTCTTTAGCTCTTTAGTTCTCCTGTTCCTCAGTCATCAAGATTTCCAAAATTGATGAATAATCATTTAATTAGAGCTTTAAGCTTAGTTCAGTGCCAGTTCCACTCAGCTGTTAAACAAAAATGAGCAATCCTTAATATGCCGGCTAACTATCCAAAATATCTGTAACTGTACAGAGTTCAGCAATAACCATTCGAAAGAATTGTCGCTCATTTTGTGTGAAATCGCTCAACAAGCGGCTTAAGCCAATTTCATTGTTTTCAGTTCCAGTTCATTGTTCGTCAATGCCAAAATGACTGAGCATTTTAGTTCACGTGATATGTTTTGCGTCAATTCGCATCCAAATGAGCATAAAAGGCTTTTGTATTATAAGTGGATTTGGGGTTTTTTTTATGATCTTATGATCATTAAGTGACAGATTACAAAATATTAGATAGACCGTTCTTTTTTTTTGTTATTCTGTTCGGCATGTCAACACTTCGTCTGCTTCTTCTTGTTCTGCCTCTTTTCATTTGAAGCTGATGCGCAAAATGTGATCAAAATTCGTTTGTAAATCCCCCCAAGCTGGGTCAACAGAATAACTCAATTTTGTGATCACATTGCGCGATCAGCTGACCAACCGCTATACGAAAAAGGTACAAAAGTATATCACTTGCAAATTAACACAAAAATTACAATAAATATATATGTAAATATAGTTGGGTTCATATTTTTGCTATTGCTGATATATGCAAGGCTTTATCGTAATCGTGAAAAAAAAAACATCTTGGAATGAGCGACTTGACTAGACAGACACCAACCTACTCACCTTGTCAACATTCAATGAAAATTCCCAATTTTTCAATAGATCAAAAGAAATACAAAATCTAGGGGTTAGAAACAAATTTTGCAACGTTTGATCTAAGAGTCGAGTCGAGACTAGTTTCTGGCTTCCCGATATTCACTGCCTACTTTTAAGCTTAGTGCATAGGCCTGAAGCTCGGTCTGATCCACACGTGGTTAAGAATTGTGATCACAACTCATCTGATATCATCTATTTGCTTGCGGATCAGATAAACCGTTTTGTTTTGGTTTATTTTTATTTATTTTTTGCTAGTTGCTGATATAATACAGTCTAGGCCATAATTCATCAGTGGCAGAAGCCTCAAAACAACATCAACAAAAATGTAAGCCGCATTGTCATAAAACATATACGATTGTACAATTGTGTATATTAGGGCTGACGTCAGTCTCCCCTCGAGAGCTCTTTCCATATGATCACATAAGGTATACTGCCCAGTAGTATATATAAGAATATCACAATGTCTTAAGCTGTCAGCAAACATTGTACAAACTTGTGAAAGATACCGAGCATTTTTCGTATATTTCGGAAACTTTTGACGCGCTGCTACTCGTGGGATGGAGGGGGAGGGGGAGGGGGGTGTGCAGCAAGGTGATGTCAGTCAAAGGACACGGATACGCCAGTATTAGTTAAATACACCCGGTCACGAGGGTTGAGGGTTGACAGCCCCTGTCAGCGATCTGCTCGACATTGCCGGGCAATGTTTGAACTGCCGTTGACAGCTGACAGCGGATAAACATAAACAAATTTTTGCTACACATTTTACACATTTTCACAGACTCATGGCTCTTCTGTTCTCTTCACGGCTCGCTGTTCGCTTTGAACTTGAGAACAGTCATTAATCAGTTGGCTTTTGTTTTCCAGATGGGAATCGGAATCCGAACACGAATCGAATGCGCTTTAATCCTGTAAAAACTCCAGACAAGTTCTCCACATGAATATTATAGCTTTCAGATTACAGTTTAGTACAAGATTCTCTGACAAAAACATTATAACTGTAAAATTAACTCGGATTAACTATCCGAAGTTCATACACCAAATATAAATCTATATTTTCCTTATCATTTAAAATATTGAACATTCTTTTTTTGAACATCAACCAATTGAGAAATTTGATCGACCTATGAGATGTTGAGAGATATCTTTAGATAATGCACTTGACATTCAAATTGACACAATTAAAATCCTCAGCAAGAGGATGAACTTGGCATGCTTAAATTCAATTTTGCCCCCGCTCCCCTCTCATGCCAAGACCCACTTTTGCGCCGTGGAAATAAGTATGGAACACACCGAATCAAATGCATGAAGCAAGACAATTACGCAGATCTTTTGCCGCCATAGGTAGCAGGGAGCAGGGAGCAGGGAGTGGGATATGTGGCAAGTGGGTTGTTTGGTCATGAACTGCTATCAGCACGCAAATATCGTCCGTGACAAAGACAGAAACAGACAGACAGACAGACAGCCAGGCAGGCAGACAGACAGACAGACAGACATCTGTAGACACAGATACAGCATGTAAAGCTCATGAATATGCATAGGTTCATGATTGTATATTATAATATTTAATATTTTTAATACATATATATATATATATATATATTTAGCTATTTGTGTTATGTCTGGATATTATACTATCCCCCACCCCCCTCACCCATCTTAATCCACCTACCCCCTTTTTTTTGACTGTTTTTATACACGCTTTTTACCACTTCCCGAGGAGATAAGCACGATCCACAAGTGATAAGCATCAGTTGTTTTCGGAGATGCTTCACGGATATCGTGCGAAGACGAAGATGCCGACTTTGTTGTAGGCTGATAACTTTTTTAAGGCAGAGGACAAGGCAACACAGAGCGACAGCGAGAGAGAGTGAGAGAGAGACAGAGAGAGAGAGTGAGAGAGAGGCCGAGAGAGAAAGATCGCCAGCTTGAACAAAGCAAAGAGATGTTGACAGCAAACAAATATGAAGACATTGTCAGAGACACAGACGAAGACGAAGACGTTGACGAAGATGCAGTAGGGGAGGGATCGGAATTGGGGTGGAAGAGGGGCATAGGCAGAGATAGTGACAACGCCAGCAGCAGCAGCAGCAGCGGCAGCGGCTGCAGCAGAGCACACACACTTGGTCGAGGGAGGCAACCGCCAGCCGATTATAAATACGTTGCCCCGGCGCCAAACTGAACGCATTGTCCAATCGCTTTTGGAGCTGCTTAGAGCTCTCCATCTAGTGATACCGTTCTTGATTTATACCGTTAATTCGCTGAGTACCGTTCACGTGCTACACATCCAAACCAGAGGTCCGGAAGGCAGAAGCAGCCATAAATTTGCGAAATCGACGAAGGCAACTCCGAATCTTGTTCAAGCAGTAGGTGCGTACCACAAACCACAAAACAAACCAAACCGAAAACATAACAAATCCTCCATCCACCATACAAAACACGCCTCCAATCGGGGCTAAAGGATACAAGAAAATAAAAATAATCGAAAACAAAATAAATATGTTAATATTTAATAAGCGCGTCGCGTCTTCCTGTTAGGCTTGCATTTAAATATAATTTTCGAAACTTTGCAAAAAAATAAAGACTTGTTTTTGAGCCGGCAAGCAAAACAGAATATTTTTGCTGTTTTTATACGCTGATGCCGAAGATATCATAGCATATTGGTCTGTCCGGACAGACTCAAAATCCTATAACTCATGCAATTTAGGAGCTACAGTTAGCAAATTTGGAAGGATGATTACTAGAAAATTTCTCCAAAATTATTTTTGGCCACGCCCACTAGATCCACCTTGTTCTGTGGCAACTATTATCAGATGGCATGACATGGTAATAGAGTATTTCGCAGTCGGTTACACCCAACTGCTCAAATCAGTTAAAAATCAGGATCGCTCTTAATGAATTATAATTAAATATGCAAAGCAATTGTCGCTTCATTATCAGAAAGCGGAAAAAAACCCAAAAAGAAAAGAGAAAAGAGAAGAACGGCAACAATTTATTGAACTTTGATCGTTAGGGCAAACACTGTAATTGAAAATGATCTATAAGGATAACTTGCAACTTGATATCAATAAACAGTGACTTCGTTAGCAACTATCCCAAAAGGAACCATCAACGAAAAAAAAAGAATCTCAATTGCTAATATAAATCATCATACACGCGAATATTATTCTTCAATTTCTCAAGTTCGATGAGAACTAGAATAATATTTCTAAATAGTCTTGGGAAGAATCTTCTAATTTGGCATATTGAGTCTTGTGCAGTTTGTTGAATCCATCAACACACACCGATTACCCCCAATGCTTACATTTGTAGTGTGATCACAGCTTGTGATCATTTCACTGTTTCACTGATCACCACTGATCACTGCCACTTTGTATGATCAAGATACATTGTGGCTGTTTATCCCCACTTTGTCGTCTTGCCCTTTGGCTGAGTCAGCAGTTGTCCTGAAGTGAGAATCAGCATTTCGCCATCCGGTGTTTTATTAGTCATTTGTTTATTTACTTAGAACTTGGAGCAAAAGAAGCCATCGTTGCTCAATCAAAGAAAATATTTTTATTGTTTACCTAATTCTCTATTTCAAATTCAATTTCCACCACAATTCCGTTCTTATTTGGTTTTTTTTTTCCTCGTGCATTGTTTTCAATTTAAATGAACAATTAATTGAAATGTTTGCGCAAGAAAACGAGACGAAATGGAAAGAAAATTGGTTTGAAGAAAAATAAGAAATAAAAAACGGTGTGCAGCGGGCGGAACATGCTGGTGTGTGTGTGGGGGGGGGGGGGGGTAGGGTTTGAGGTCGTGGCTCAATTGAGAGGCGACGCATGAAAACAAACGAAAACCGATTCGAACAAGTATCCGGCGATCATTTTTCGGCGCACGCAGTTCAATTATTCAGCAAAAACAACTGAAAAGCAACAACAAAAGAGACAAATATACAGATACAAATGCAGAGCAGAGCAGAGCAGAGCAGATCAGCGCACGGCAAAGCAGAGCATTCGCCCATTGTTATTGTTAAGAGATTGTTGCTGTTGTTCTTATTTTATTTTTATTATATTTATGTTATTTAATATTGCTGTTCTGCGGCCAATGCAGCTGCATTAAAAACGCCCCGAATTTATAACAAATAACAGCTGCGAACCCAATATTGCTGAGCAAAAGCAATGTGAATATTAACAGCGAAGACAGCAACCTCAGCAAGTGCAGCAACCACTCAAGATGTTTACCCCTTTGCTCTGCATTTACCCTTGCCAGAGGGCAGTCAAGTGTATCATGGGAATTACTTTCACTGAATGAATGAACATCACAAGTGCATTGAAGTTGTTCTGTGAGTTTTTGTTTTGCACGTTTTTATTTATTTTTTTTTTTTTTTCCAAAATTACGCTGTCAGTCACGGGAAATAATAAAAAAAAAGAACAACACAAATTTTGAACTCCGTTGACAGTCAACAGACAATTGTTATTCGACAATTTCTAAGCGTTTCAAATGCTAATTTATTTAATAATGGCAAAGAAAACAATTGCATTCTAACTAATATATATATATATATATCGTTGGCCGCAACGATGGTTGTTGCTGGTAGTAGTATTCGATTTACAGTTACTGTGTGCCACATACATATATGGGATTTTGACTTGACAATTGTATTCAATAGGTTTTCGACGTTTGGAATAAAATCTTGAAAAAGTTTGAATATGCTTCGGTCGGAGCAGGAGGGACGCCGATATATGGTGAATAAAAATGTAACAATAACAAAAAGCCAAAAAGTGCGGTGACAATCAAGGGGGATACAATTTGGAATGGGTATTGTGTAAAAAACAATCGTTATGAATTCCAAAAAAGCCTATGTAAAAGAATGAGAGAAATATAGACAGAGAGAGAGAGAGAGACCAGTTCGCGGTAAATGGGGCAAGTTTTAGTATTGTATCAGGCACGTACTCAGTTACAACAAATGATTAACATGCATACGTATTTACTACATATTCATATCTTGGGCACAACACCTGCTGGGTATGTAATAAATGCATATATGTATTTAATTTAGAACGTTGCGAAAAGACCCAATCTTCACTTTCATTGCCAGCTTGCACTATTGTTCAAAAAGCAACTCAGATTAACCAAAAAAAAAAGAAGCATTTTTGATTCCACTCTTATTTACATATAAAAAAAAAATATCCAAAAGCAAAAGCAACCGATTCGTTCTGCATTCGATGTGTCAAAAATGTTATTGAGATGACAGTCAATTGACGATACAACTGTTGACTGACTCATATTTAGAATCGGAGCAACTGAATCTCTTTAGATGCTGTGAGTCACATGGATTGCGCACACGAGCTCAATGTGTGGTTGTTGTATGCTGTTGCCTGGCATCGATTAGAGTATGTCAATAATCGCTATAGTGCACACTAAGCACTCATTATCATTCGCTTATTCGCAAATATATTCTTTGATCAGTTAAATCGCAGCCAGTTGTCGTTAATTGTCGTATGCACTTAATTCCATTGGGTGTATGCACATACATATATGTATGTATGTACGTATCGGTCGGAACTCTTCTTCAACAATCTAACAATATTGTAGAGCAAATCTTCAGTTGTTTGGCAAATCAACCCACGCTTCTTAGCAACAGAGAGCGAGAGTTTAGTGCTTATCAGCTGCTGTTACTTGTGTCTTCCACTGCACAGTGCCCAATCTGCCATCTGCATATAATAGCAATAGTAATAACAATAAAAACAACAACAATATTATTAACAGAAGCACGCAAATGCTGTGGTACAGTTGCAACTGGCGTCGACTTGCCGCTTGCTATTAGTGTTGTTATCTATCAATATAAAATTAGCATTTCAAATCTCATTTTGCGTTCACATTTTGAATATCAATTTAGTCACAGCAGCTTATGCGCTGCTCAATATATCAACATAGCTTTTTACTCTCTAGCCAGAGAAATGAAACATTTTTCAAATAACTATTTTAAATATACCCAGCATTGAGTTCAAACGAGTATCTACGACAGAAATATCTTTAGAGAGCATGCCACCTCCCTTCCTCATGGCAACTCCTCTAAAAGCTGATCTGACGCAGAAGAAGAAGAAGCATCGATTCAATACTTATTCTGCCACTGTTCTCCTCCTTGGGTCTCCCTTTTGGTTTTGTTTTGGTTGTAATTGAATTACCGTTTTTTTCAAATAAATTATCACTGTCGATACGCATCGTATAATTAGCCAATTAATTAAAAAAAAAAAGAAACAATAACTAACAAAAACAAAAAGAAAAAAAACATCGGAGCGATTTCCAATCGGTCAACGCAGATCGGTCGCTTATCAGCGACTCCCGTGCTCTCTGTTATGACCGTTGACTGTTACTGTTCGCTGCTGTTACTGTAACTGTTATTGATACGCAAATGTTACTGTTACTGTTACTGTTACTGTTACTGTTACTGTTACTGGGCAGTGTGCGTACTTTGCGCGCGCTCACACGCTCCCGACTCAGATAGCTGCTTTTATTATTTTTCGCGGCTTGGCGTAAGTATTTAAAAGCGCCCGCGTAACGCTTCTCAGATACTTTCCACTGTTTGATGCGTTCGAACGTTTAGCTAAACCGCTCCCGTTAACCAAATCACAAGTCATATATAAACAAAATACAAAAAAAAGAAGTAAAATCAATACAAATACCAATATATATATAGATATATATGTATATATATATGGAATAACAACAATCGAGTTTCGTCGCGTTGTTTAACTCGCTTGTTTTGAAGATTTTTTTCGTTTCTGTTTTTATAGTGTTTTTGTCCAGCTTAAGTTAAATGCGATTTGTTAGTTTGTCGTTTTGCCGACGGGATCAAATTTACCGTTATTAATGTTGTCGCTAGATAAACTTAAGCTCCCAGCCAAACTGAGAACAAGAACAAGAACGTGTCCAATGACCAATATCCAATACAACAAATACAAATACTCGGTGCACAGCTGACACATAAGATACATACGTAAATAATACGAATATAAATACGCTAACTGAATCCCACAAAAACAAATAAACAAATTACATGAATTATAATTAAGTAATTTAACAAAATTAAGTGACAAGTGACAAGTGCAGCCCAACCAAAGTCGCACAACATCAACAACAATAAAGTTCTTAATTTCCATTCAATTTCGAAGCACAAGAATAATAAACAAAAAGAAGAAAGCGGATAGAAAGAAGTGCAAAACGAACTTGAGAATTACAACTACAGCAGGTAAACGAAACAAACACACAAAACTGAAAAAAAAAAAAAAAACAAAACACAAAGAACAGCAACAACAGCAGAGATGTAAATGATCGCGAGATTGAAAACACAAACTGACTCAAATTAGCAGCTTCATTTGACATGCAAAAAAGCTAAACAGACCCTAAGAATAAATTAGCGTTTGACCAGATAAGATTTTAAAAGAGTTGTCTGACCTCAAACGCTAAAACAGGATATGCCACAAATTTGCAACTGCTTAGGATATGCATTTTTTATTTTTTTTTTGGGTTTATTCATTCAATTTGAGGAATATTCAGTTATGACGTTTAATTGTGAAAATAAAATGTAAGCCTTAATAAGTCTTTCGTGTTTTATCTACATAGAGTAAAACCTTAGAAGTTTATTAATCACGTTCTTTTCACATTCAGCTTGCGAGAATATCAACACTTAAGCAACACATTAAACTGAATTAGTGCAAGATATGCAAAGTTTCCAAAGCAAAAAAATGGATAATAATAAATAAAAGCAAAGAGCGCCTTTCCCACAAGTGGCTCAGAGTCAGCTTATTCCATTTAGCTTCTGACATTGAAGCTAAGTCTCTGATTAATTCCAAGCACGGAGTATTCCATTCAGTTGTATTTCATTCAATTGTGCTGCATTCCAAGCATATATATAAATTTGCTGGAACCCCACATAATATCCATAGTTTGTTTACGTTTTTCTCCATCTTCCCACCCCGATCTCTCTCTCTCTCTCTCTCCCTCTTGCTTTACATTCTATTAACACGATAGACAGCTGGAAATACTACTATTGCTTAGTACTTGCTACTTACTACTTACTACTTACTACTTACTACTTACTACTTACTACTTACTACTTACTACTTACTACTTACTACTTACTACTTACTACTTACTACTTACTACTTACTACTTACTACTTACTACTTACTACTTACTACTTACTACTTACTACTTACTACTTACTACTTACTACTTACTACTTACTACTTACTACTTACTACTTACTACTTACTACTTACTACTTACTACTTACTACTTACTACTTACTACTTACTACTTACTACTTACTACTTACTACTTACTACTTACTACTTACTACTTACTACTTACTACTTACTACTTACTACTTACTACTTACTACTTACTACTTACTACTTACTACTTACTACTTACTACTTACTACTTACTACTTACTACTTACTACTTACTACTTACTACTTACTACTTACTACTTACTACTTGCTACTTACTACGTACTACTTACTACTTACCACTTACTACTTACTACTTGCTACTTGCTACTTGCTACTTACTACTTGCTACTTGCTACTTGCTACTTGTTACTTGCTACTTGCTACTTGCTACTTGCTACTTCCTATTTACCAGGGCCTGTTTGCCTTGGTGGACCTGGTTAAGGGCGTACTTTGCGGAAGCTGGGCCGTAGATCGAATATAATAATGTATTTGAAAGCTAGCGATAAATTGCAGATGCTAATTGTGGTGTGTGCTACATAATACGTTTATTATTTGTATTGTTTGTAATCTCCGTTGGTTGGCAGCACTGGCAATTTATAATGGAAACGTGTTGTAATGCTGGAATTGAAACATGTTAATTGTGCTCGATTGGAATGTAATGGAAATCAAATATGAATTGTTCTGAAATACATAATTTTTGCACACTTCTCTAGCTCTAGCTGAAGCTCTAGCTATAGCTCTAGCTCTCCTAATCTGGCGCTATTCGAAAGCTGGTTTAAGTTTGATTCGGTTCCTGTTCTCCTTCATGCCACATGCGAGCGCCGTTTGTTATCTTGGCAGGTTCAATGTGAAACGATTTGATGTGCATAATTGTTAATATTTTATTGCTACGACTGCTGCTGCTGCTGCTGCTGATGCTGCGTCTGTTCTTTTTAATAAATATAAATCAAGTGAAAGATTACTAGAGTGCCCGTAATAAATCATAAATGGAAAAAAACAAAAGCCGCAAATGGCGGCTATCGGTAACAACAAAGCCTCTAAGCCAAATGACAAGTCACGCAACTGTCACCACTCGCTCACAGTCACTGTTCACAGTCAGTCAGTCAGTCAGTCACACGATGAGCGGAAATAGACGTGCAAATGCAAATATAAGGAGAAATTAAAGTCTCTGTCATTTAACAGTGGCTGCCAGCTAACAGTTGCTCAATTAGAAATGCTTGATCGTGAAAGTGAACTGTTATTTAACATTCGTTTAACATTGCTGCACACGAATGTTTTGATTATTATTATATGATATTATTACTTACTTAATTGTTATGTTCTGTCAACAAACGATCATTACGCACATTAGCAGATCGCATTATAGGTTTAGTCAGTAAACAAGTTTGCTCGCTTGCCTTGAATCGGTTTTAACGCGCCTTAACAGAGTGCTGGCAAACGCTGAATAACGGATAAATATATTATTATTGGGTTTTTAATGTTATGCGGCTGCAATTACCCATTAATGAATGCTATGCAATGGGTGGCTTAATTTCTTAATCGCTTTCAATTATACATTCGTTATTATTATATAGTTTACTTTTGTTTTTCGCACGCCCTCTACATTTTGCTTTTTTATAATTCTCTTGTCTATTTTGGGCATAATTTTGTTGTAAAATAATTAGGGCGTTATGTGGCGGAGACTTTCAATTAGACGATCTACGGCCACGTTCAGGCGTCGATTGAAACACACACACAAACCGACATACCTTTTTGTATGTTGTGTATCTGTGTTTGCATTCGCATGCCATTTATTCACTTTTGTTCAATTGCAGTTTAATGGGCTATTCAATTAGACGCCCAACTGAGCGATCGGTTGATCGAGCATGGTTTCGATTTGTATTGTTTTTTATTTATATTTGAATCTGGCAGCAACAAATTTGACACAGATCTCGAAAAGATAGCAAATGAGTTAATCGATTAAATTATTTAATTCTCAACTGACGAAATTTGTTTTGTTTCGTATTTTACAGATTACTAAAGGATCAAAGCAAACCCCACATAACTGAACTTTACTGAGCATTAACGCTTGGCAAAGCAAAACAAAAACCGAACCAAAAACAACAACAATAAAAATCCTATTTCTCCTTTTTGCTACGCGCACAAAAACCAAACAAGAACTTGAACTATAGAATGGTAGAAGGTGATTCTGGAAAAAGTAAAAGCGAATGTAAGTGTAAGCCAAATGTTTGTTTATTGATTATGCTTAATTAATGTGCGTTCCCTCGATCTTCATTCACCGATTCTATAGCCTATAATGTAGAAGCTGGCCAACAACCAAACTACAATCAGCACGCAGCAAGCAATCCAAGCAACCCGACAAACCTAAGCGGTTCGAATAGCAATAGCAATACGCATATTGATAATCGTGCCATCATCCAGCCGTATTCGTTGGGCACGGGTGCCAAGCAGCCGGAGTATCAGTTTGCGGCAGATAATCGCGGCTACGAGCCGGAAACAAATACCAATGGCAAGCAGCAGGACGTAGAGCGTATCGGTGGCGGTGCCGTCGCTGGCGCTGACAGTTCCGATGCGGATCCAAAGCGTAAGCAACAGCCACCGACCCGTCCCATAGTCGCTAACTTTGAGCGTGCCATCGAGTTATGCGAATATGGCAAATTCCACTATATACTGCTGGGCATTTGCGGTCTGGTCAGCACGTCGGAGGAAATGGATGTCATCTCCATGTCATTCATTCTACCATCGGCGCAATGTGATCTGGATTTGAATACCGCAACGAAGGGATGGCTGAATTCGATCATCTTCATTGGCATGATGGTCGGCGCCTATTTCTGGGGCAGCATCGCCGACAGTTTTGGACGCAAAAAGATTCTCATTGTCATCTCCTTTATGAATGCCTTCTGCATTGTTGCTTCGTCGTTTTCGCAAACTTATGGCTATTTCATGCTCTTTCGCTTTCTCAATGGCGCAGCGTAAGTAAAACTATTATATTTAAATAAATCCACCAACTCATAAATCACGAGCAATCATTTTACCTGCTAAAATTTGAGCAAGCAGTTAACTGCTTGCCTCAGACTGTTTAACATTGAGTTAACAGACTCTCATACAGTCCTGCAATCTGTTGCAGCCCAGCATTGCCACAAATTTATCACGAACTGTAACATAATCGAAAATTGTGATACATAGATATGTATATATATGTATATATGGATTTACAGTCAGAGTCATTGTTGGTCTAGTGACACATGCAAAACAGCATGGTTGGGGGCATTCGGCTGGCGAGGTGTTAATTCAATTAACCATGTTATAAATAACAACAAAATATTGGAGCCGCAATATCGTGACTGTTTATGCTAATTAAGACTCTGACCAGTTGTACGCTCGCATATTCGTATCATAAAATTGTATACATATAATCATGTTACACGCTGAATTGCCCCAAAAAAAAAAAAGAAGAAGTAAATCAATAAAAATGAGAAAATCTCATTTGCCATGGCCGCTGTTAGGTGGCTGACTCAGTCTTAGCTTAGGCTATGCGACCTCCTTGCCCGGGATCTACCCGATCTTATATATATATGTATATATATGACACTGTTGATGTTCATTAGTTTTGCCAATAGCTTGCTAATTGCTTATGCGAATTGGAACCGAGCTATGGCTTTACACAATAACATTAATCGGCCATGACTCGTTACGTTTCTGGGGCGACGCTCTCACTAGCTGGCTGCTATGCAACTGCGTATGAGGTGCTTTTCATGTGGTCGTAAACATTTGCATGCATCATTTAACATGTGAACTTTTCTAAAGCACTTTATTACCTAATGTAATGATACATATATGCTAATTGGCGAATTTGGTTTTGTTTTGTTTGTATTTGTAGGCTGGGCGGCAGTGGTCCTGTCATCTGGTCATATTTCGCCGAATTCCAACCGAAAGCGAAACGCGGCTCCATGCTTAGCTTCATGGCTGCCTTCTGGACCTTTGGTAATCTGTTTGTGGCCGGTTTAGCCTGGCTAATCATTCCCACACAAATTGGCTACACTTCGATCGAGTTCACATACAACTCGTGGCGCATCTTCCTGTTGGTCTGCTCGATTCCCTCATTCCTCGTTGGCTTCCTGCTCTTCTATCTGCCCGAATCACCCAAATTTCTGCTCACCCGGGGCAAAAAGGATAAGGCGCTGGCCATTTTCCGTGGCATCTTCGTGACGAACACACGCAAGAAGCCCGAAGAGTATATGGTCTACGATCTGGAGGTCGATGAAAAGTCGGCCTCAGAGAGCACTGGTCAGGGTAAATATTCTCGCATGATGCATGGAATGGTCGATCACATCCGCGACCTGTTCAAATCGCCCATATTGAGATTCACGCTCGTCTCGATCACCATCAATTTTACATTCCACATTGGCTACTACGGCCTGATGATGTGGTTCCCGGAGGTGTTCAATCGCTATGAGGAGTTCGAGAAGACGCATCCCCATCAGCAGGCTGACATTTGCAGCGTCACCGATTATGTGGTGAATCAGAGCCGTGCCGAAAGCAACAATGGCATCTGCAATTCAGATATACCCTCATCGGTGTTCATGGAATCGCTGATAACGCTCGCCTCCGCCCTGCCAGCAAATCTGTTTGCCATCCTCGGCATGGATATGTTGGGACGCCGTTTCTTCCTCATCGCTGGCACAATGACGGCCGGCATCTGCTCGGCATTGATGTATTTGGTGCGCAGTTCGCTCCAGAATCTAATCGTCTCGGCCGTGTTCAGTGGCGCCATATCGGCGGCAAATGCGGCCCTCGACTGCCTCATCACCGAAGTATTCCCAACCAAGTTGCGTGCCACTGGCGTTGCCATTTCGATGGTGGCGGCACGACTTGGCGGCATCATTGGCAACATTGTGATCGCCCAGCTGCTGGATAATTTCTGTCCTGTGCCAACGTTCATTGTGTCTGGCCTGCTCATCGGTGGCGGTCTTATGTGCCTCCTGCTGCCCAATACGACGCGAAAGGAGCTCAATTAAGTACCGTTAACAACTAGTAGCAAACACACAAGCCACAAACCCTCCCTTTAACCCTCAACCCTCCAACTACCCCATAAAATAATAAAGAAGAACAATGCAAAACAGACAAACAGCAAAAAACCAATAACTGCTAAAAAGCAGTTGAGAAACAATATATCTAACCCAACAGTAACACCACCAGCCACCCCCCTCTCCGTGGCCCGCTTAGAAGGCGGGAATCGTATTGTTTTTGTACGTATGTATTTACATATGTATATATGTATGTATAATGTGCCTCACATTATACGGATTGTATGTACGATTTATTGTGGATCGTCAGTAATTATGATTAATGATTAATGATAACGATTTTTTTTCCTAGCATTTAAGTACAGAGGAAACACTGTTGTTTCTTCTTCTTTTTTTTGTTTTTGTTTGTCTATCGGAATTTAATAATGCGCTAAAGCCAACAGGATGATAAATGGCCGCTATATAAGTACATACATACATTATATATATAGACATATGTAACTGTACCGATATTGTTATGTATGTATTCTTTTTAGTTGTTGTTAGCTAATAAAAGAAATTAACTAAAAAAAAAACAAGAGAAAGGACGAAAATTTGGCAAGCGCCGGCGCCGGCTAAAAGCAGCAGGATAAGAAGAAGGGAAGAAGTGTGAGATGGAGATGAAGATGAAGATGAAGGAAGGCAGCGAGAAGGTAGATGATGAAGGATCAAGCAGGGATCAATGCGAAAGCAGCAACGCCTGCTGGCAGTTATTGTTGTTATTATTATTATTATTATTATTATTATTGCTATTATTAATGCATGTTACATAATATATACATAAAACCACACATATATATATTTCAAATGAAACAACAAAAAAACAAAAAAAAAAAAAAAAAATTAAGCAAACAACAATGTCCTTATGTACCAATATACATTACAATTATTATGATTATTAACCTTTTTTTTGTTTTTTTTTTTTTGAATCGTTATGTAGGGCAGAGCACAGGAAAATTGTATTGTTTAGTTACAAGTGTTATAAACAGTTATTCTATTACATAAAGCAATGAAAAGCATATAAACAAAATCCCTAAATACTAAATAAACACCATAAAAAGCGCAACAACAAATTTCAAATGTTTTCTCTTCACTGCAATATATATTTATATATACATATGTACATATATATGTAAATACTTCAACGACCTCTACGATTCCACATACCAATATATACATATATATATATATATATATATATTGAAGATAAATACGATTTGATGACTTATTCCAGGAAAGCGAAGTCAAGTTTGAGCTCTGCTAGCTAATAAATTACATTGTATGGATTCGATAAGAAGGGTTCATTCACTAGATCGTTGCTGGGATGGGTTAATTATCACTTGAAATACTTTGTAGTATTCTAACAACTTATAGTATTGTGACACTTAATCAAGCTCAAGTGTGAGCACATTTCTAAATTGAACTGCAACTTGTTTCTTATTCAATAGTCGAATATTTTGCAGATATATCTGAATTAATCGTGTGAACCGAAGCCACGTGCAGCTGCCACTTGTATGTATCTCATTGATTGGGCTAGGGATTAAATGTTGCACAGACATCTTTATCCACACCTTCACCTTCGCTCCAACCCAGACTCATCCGTTGTTGGCGGGATCGCCGTACACGCGACTTACCTCATATTTATTTGTTCAACGAATTTTGCAGCGTCAACCAAATATGGGCAAAGTTGGCAAAAGCTAGAATTAACGTTAATTATATAAATACACAGCAATAGCCGAATGGACGCATTCAACAGACACACTCGCACACTCTCTAGCTACAGCATATACATACATATAAATACATATATATACATATATATATATATGGATCAACATATGTGCCTTATGTACATCGTACCCATTAAAACCTTAGGTGGAAAACAGTTGGAGAAATCAACGGCCGGAGAAAGCTGGCGAATGTCGCGCAATCGACAATAATTCGCTTAAGTCGTCAATTTCCCATTTTTGAGATCTTGGAAAACTATTCAAACAGTAAATTAGTCCTGAATTGAGTGTTATAATAAACATTTTCAATGAGTATAACTCTAAACCAAAACGAGATATGAACAAAATTTGGGACCCAGTATTCTTCATTAATGTTTAAATTTAAGCGGAACCACTTGACTTGTTATACCCTTTCAAAATGGCTGAACAGGGTATAATGAAGTTGTGCAAAAGTATGCAACAGGCAGATGGAAATAGCTTAGATTATATATATACTTGATCTGCATCAAAAACCCAATCGATCTCAGAGACTATTAAAGCTACAAACACAATAGCATAAATTGGAAATATATAGAAAGATTCATAAAGATAATGCAGACCTAGGATAGGTAGACCAAGGCCTACTAATAGGGTATCTCCAAGTCTTGCTCTCTCGACTAGAGTATTCTAACTCAACAATGTGTACAGGACATATGCAAAACCATATATTTGTGATGTTTTCTTACTTAAGCGTGTAAATATCAAATGAAGGGAAAATTGCACATATGAACTCACAGGCAGCAGCAACCACATCATAGATACATATATGTATATATACATATACATACATGCAACAAATTGAGAGCGCACCTTGCAGCGTAAATAGCAAAAATCCAATTCTTATGACGCATCTTAATGTGATTTTGTATGAATCAACTGCTAATTAGCTTCCAACGTAACAGTAACTGTGAAGAAGAATATGTATATGTATATGCATATATATATGTATATGTATATGTATATGTATATGTAAATGTATATATATGTGTAAATGCATATTTTGAATATCCAGGCTATCTTTCTCTCTCTCTCTCTCTCATAACAGTTTTGAGTTGACCCATTCATCAACACCACCCCCTCACCCGCTTCCACCAAAATACTTCCCAATCCATGTACGTTGTCAAAAGTTCGGTTCCATATATAAAGATGATACTTTTCACACTAGACCAGAAAGCCGTTGTCAGTTCTTTTGTAATTTAATTTTTATTTTCACTAATTTTTCGCAACATTTCATCATTATTTAGTTATACATACATAGTTTCTCATAATTTTTACATCATTTTTGTCTTTTTTTTTTTTAGTTTTCTGAATACGTTTTTGATTTTGTATTTTGTTTTCATTTGCTACAACTTGGAACAACTTTAAACTTTTTACAGCATTTTCTTAAGTTTTGCTTTGTTATACATATTATTGGTAGCACATACATACATACATACATACATACATAGAGTTTAAAGTATCTCTATCTAGAATAGAATCGTGTATGACGAAGAACGAGGATTGAAGGACGATGTGGGCATATCGATGGCCCGGAAGCGGCATGCAACCATGAACAATTTCAAACTATGTCTATGTACAGCGATTTGAAACTCGGCTTACGGTTTAAACATGGATCAAGAACAGTTATCTAGCATATGGTACTTTATAAGCATTTTATTACATATTATTGTTATGTGGTTTATTCTGCTATGACAATCGCAGTAGGGAACGTAAAAACGTTAAAATCAATAGAGAAAGAACAAAAACAAGGCAAACCAAATGGGGACAAATGGCTGACTACCAACTGCGCTTCTAGACGGGTTTCTTAACATGCACAAAGCTTGAATTCCGTTTATTACATATTAGATTCACATAATGGTAATAATGTTCATATATTGCTTTGGATGCGCAAGCTTACGGCCTAGTTCTGCTCGCCTACCAATTGTTTGTGATAATCGCAAATAAATATATATATATATATATAGAACGTGTATTATACAATTCTGCGCAAAGCATTCGCAATAAAAACAAAATGGAAGAAAGTCCCAAAAAAAAAAAAATAAATATTGCACCCTGATCAACTCGAACGAATATATGTATATATGCTAAGCACATTGGTTCAAAAACAAGAGCAAGAAGAAAATTGTTTTAAAATTAGTTTAAAAATCACTACATCGTACCCTAGGTCTACATACATAGCACATACAATTATACAGATGGGTACAGGAAGCCGGATTCGCGGGCTTACAAATTTGTGTGTATTGTATATTATTATTCTATTGCGATTATTTATTTGAATTTGTTGATTTGAAATGGGTTTCAACTGGGACTGTCAAACGGAAGTTTATGTTGATAACACGAAGAGCCAGCGTTGCGAATAAATTCACAAACTATTTATTTATTTATTTATTTTTTTTTTTATTTATTTTGCTTTTGTTTTTGTTTGTTTTTCTGTATTTGTAATCAGCAACTCTCAATTCTGTGTGAATGTGTGTGTGTGTGTGTCTGCTCGATTGGCAGAGTTGCTGCTCAACACGAAGAGAAAAAATGTATATATGCATATATATATATATATTTCATATAGTATGGTTTAATATAACTTCACTTATTCTGTATTATCTTGTTTGCCACAACTTGCGCAACTGCATTTCGGTTTGACGGTTGTTTTTTGCTTTTTACTTTTTGCTTTACTTTATTCTCTTTTGTTAACGGTGTTTATCAACTTTTGCTCCTTGTACGCCTCCCTCCAACATTCTCGTGCCTCTTTGTGTAGTTGTTGCTGTTGTTGTAGTTGTTGTTACAATATTTATTATTGTTAGATTTACTCTGTTTACATTTTGTTTGCTAGCAGTTAATGCATACTGCTCACTGCTAGCTGCTAGTTGCTACTGCTAAACGCCAAATTGCTAGTTACACACACGATTTCGCATCACCTTAGATATCCAGCCAGGACTCGCGTCATTCTGTGTAATCCCACCAATCCTTTTCATAGCCTTCGTGCACATGATTGAGCAGTACTGTGCATCTCTTCTCACAATATCTACAATAATATAAACAATGAATAACAATCGATATCTAACAGAAAAAAATATATATATATATATATATTTACCTATATTTATCCTGGACTTTCTGTTTAATATCAGCCAAATTCTCGGATGTAATATCACGTTCCAAGTACTCGGATAGC
Organism: Drosophila conformis; assembly: GCA_035041375.1. NCBI lineage: Eukaryota > Metazoa > Arthropoda > Insecta > Diptera > Drosophilidae > Drosophila > Drosophila conformis. The sequence continues at coordinate 5,164,139 of JAWNLE010001092.1, read as the reverse complement.
TTTTCTGTTGCCGACTCCAGATCCTTCTGATTATCCTCGAATATCATGGATTGATTGTTCTTTTTCAAGTAATACGCAAACACGTATGTGTACATAAGGGTCTGGCGACATTGGCAGAGTATATCGACAGCCTTTTTCAGGAATTGCACCTGCAATGCAAATATAAAAAAAAAAAACATTGAATTTTTGAGTTTACACTTGCGCTGGCTGGCTGGAGACGCACCTCGATCCAGGACATGTTGTGCTGTTGCATCTCCTCCATTTTCTGTTTGACAGAGGCATACAATTTGTTCTCAAACTTCATGGACTGCATGTGATTCATGTAGCGATTGTAATAATGTAGATATCTGCAAGACAAAACAGTTTAGCATCAATTTGTCAACAACGACCAGAACAACCATTCACTTCTATTGTTATTAAGGGATTTGATTCCGTTCATCATTCGTTGCTAATTCACAAACTTAATCTTCTGCGATTTCCAAATAACATAATTTGTTGGATCTCAAACTACACCGAGAGTTTACTTTAGAGGTTCTGTCTCAAAGTCTGTTCGGGTTACTTCCGGTGTACCGCAAGGAAGTCACCTTGGCCCTTTGTTATTCACTTTATTTATAAATGACCTTCCATCCGCACTAATGCATGCCGAAGATGTAAAACTGTGTCTGTCGTCTACCAACTCGTTTTCTGGACAGAAGCTTCAGGCTGACTTAGATCCCAAGCTTAAGTTTGACAAGCATATTTCTTCCTCTGTTAATCGACCCTTTGGAGTCCTCGGTTTCATTAAGCGCTGTTCAAAAGAATTTGACGATCCCTTCATTACTTAAACTCTTTCTATCTCACTTGTGCGTCCTATTCTGGAATATGGATCTTGTCTATGGTCACCCAATTAGAAGGTTCAGTTTCGGTTGCAGTTTTGCCTGGGTCCGTGCGTTGAATGTGCTGCTCGTTAGTACTTCAACGTCCAAATAAAAACAACAACAACGTGACACTTACCGGGCCAGCGAGGAGCGAAGTTTTTCCTGTGCATCGCGAGCTGCCTTTGCCTCGTCCTCGTCGTAGCGATTGCAATTATACCAGGATGAACCGTGCGGCTCCCAGGAGCCGAGGCACACCCAACAGAAATCATGCTTGCAATTTTGATTCTTGCACACCATGTGATTGCAGCCGCCATCCTTCTCGATGGTCACACTGCATCTGGGACACTCTTTGGTATTGGCCGCAATCCAATTGGACGTCTCCGAGTCGTCGTCACACTTCTTGATCCATTTCTTTAGCCAGCGGCACTGCACCGGATCGTGCCAGTTCTCGCCGCAGGCAAAACAAAATACATGGCCGCATTTGCAGTGGACGCGACGCGATTCCGCATACGGCACTTTTACCGCATACGTGCAATCGACGGACGGACACCAGCGCAACAGCTGATTGCATTCCACAAAGCTATTGGTGATCAGCTGCTGGTATTTAACCTTAACCCTCAAATCGGGCACCAACTTGGTAACGGTCACATCATCAACCAATATATCACAGCCGTGCGCCGCACACGATATGGTCTGCCCGAGGCACTCTGTAACGATTTTCGTTGTCAGATACTCGCGCCAGCAATTCAGGCAAAAACGATGACCGCACTCCAATCCAGTCATGGCCTAATATATGATAATATATGATGATAAAATGATAGTTTTTCAATATCAGTTTCAGTTTTGTTCACTTACATCTGGCGGCAACACTGAGAAGCAAATCTCGCACTCTTCACACTGGCTCCGTGTCGTCTACATGGAATAAATGAGAGATTAAGATTTAGAGAGAGAAAGAGAGAGATTGAAAGTGATTTATATATACATATATATATATGTATACATATATATATTACTGTATATTACTGTACCTTTAGCTGCACCGCCTCGGTTGGCTTATTAAATGGATTTATGACGTGAGCGCTTTTAAAGAACTCTTCCGTATTATCATCGCTGCCATCGAAGTACTTCTCCAGCAGCTTCTCCTTGTCCCACTTGAAGTGATTCAGCAGTATTCGTGTTTTGGGCGTGTATAGCTGCGTCAGCATCAGCAGAGACAAAGCAAAAAAGGAGAAATCACAAATCACATATTAATAAACGATGCTAAACCATCATATGTAGCATTAAAAAATACACTAATGGATATATTATTATAAAAGCATATCGATTTGACAGACTGACTGACTGACTGACTGACCGACAGTCCACAAGTTAATTTTCTCGATTATTAGCTGGAATCAGGAAAAATCGAGGCCTAACCTTACTTTCACATTTAAGCCCCAAAATATTTGTATGAAAACGCTAGAATTAAACCTGGAAAGGAACGGTTTCAATTGGAAATCGATCACTGGAATTGTAGATTGAAGATATATGAATAGAATTTCAGATTGCAGTTTGTTGATCAATTTCACCAAACTGTTCTGACTTCCATTTGGCTAAAATTTAGTACAGACACACACAGAGAGAGAGAGAGAGAGAGAGATACACACACATCCGCAATATCTTATGAATCAACTGACCCTCTCTCTCTTTCTCTCTCTTTCTCTTAAGATGAGCAGCTCCCCATTCTTATCGGTCAAACGGCAAAGCTATAATCGTCGCAAGAGAATGATTCAAGCAATGTACTAATGTATATATATATACATATATGGATCTATATAGATTTCTATGTGAGGTGTGTAGAATTTGAAGTGACTCACTCACCTTTAGCACACGATTAACCTCATCGATTATCTCGCGCTGATGCTGAACTATTTCATCTGTGGTTAGCACCTTGTACTGATAGTCATCGGTTTCCAGTGTTCGTTCCGTTGTGCTTGGCATATCCACCTCCATGGCAAAGTCATCGTCACCATCATCGCCGGACGACACATTGCCCGAGTCAACGTTTTCCATGAAATCGGTTTCGTTATCCGAGTCCATGGCTTCGATTGGCTTTGCTTCGCTTTCTTTTTCTCTGTTCCTTTCCCTTGACCTTTTATGCTTTATGTACTCCTCGCTCTGTCCTGTGCTTTTGCTTTTGGCTCTCTTTTGCGCTGGCTGGCTGGCTGGCTATGAGTGATTGATAGATTGATAGATTGACTGCCTGCCTTCTGCCTCTGTGCGCGTCCGTCCGCCTGTCTGCCCGCTGTGACTGGTTGCTGTTGATGCTAGTGTTGTTCTCTGGTTTCTGTTGTTCTTGATGGTTTTGTTCTTGTTATTTTTGTAGCGGCCTAAGTTAAGCGCGCTACTCACTGTTAATTTATTATTTATTTATTTATTTATTATTATTTGTTTATCCTGTATTTGCTCTTGTACTTCGGCAGTTACTGCGTAAATTGCACTAGTTGAAAGAAAAAAACCAAATGTAAAATGCGTTATTATTGGTAGTAAAATACACACACATTTACACACACACATACACTAAACAATATAAATTTAACGTAGAGACAAACGGCAACGTCAGTTGACCTTCGTCGTTGCTGGTCGCTTTGAGCGAAGCAGTTCAGATCATCTGCCCTCAAGCAACGTTGGTGTTGTTGTTGTTGTTATTAATTTTATTACACGCACACACGCACAATGCTCAAAATTTGTTGAATTTTATGTAATTTGATGTATACACATGCACACACAGACACACACATGCGCATTTAGTTATGTCCGTGTTTGTGTTTGAGGCCAAACAGCTGTGCAAATAATGCAATTACAGCTGTTAATGCAAATTGTATTCTGCTCATCAACAGTGCACTGTTAACTAACAGCCCATTTCCAATTAGACTGAACTAGTTCAGCGTTCTTGTTTATGCACCTGCTAGCTTTATGTTTCTTGTTGCTGCTGTTCTTTTTGATGTTGTTATTATTGTAGCTACTTTTGATGTTGTTATGCAGCACAACATTTCTAAATCGCCTTTGACATTTCCATATATGTCAAATTGCAGCGAACGACGCATAATACACGAACTGCATCCGATGTTAGCTTCACTGTCTCTCTATGCCAAAATCATGATTTTCTTTTATTGTTGTCCCTGAATGCCGTTGCGTTTTATTTCGCCTTTGTTTCTTCCGTGTATGTGATTCAATTCACTTTTAAGTTTTTTTTCTTATATTTTGCTTGCTCGCGTTGCAAACACTGCAAAATTAAGTCGCCATACGAAAGAAAAAAAGAATCCAAATGAGACTACAGCACTGCACAGAAGCAAAGCAAAGGCCACAATGGACACAACACAACACACACACACGCCTAACAAAAAACGTCTATGGCTGTGTGTGTATGGGTACTTATGTACTTATGCATGTGTGTGAATACTTGTATGCATGTCTGTCTGTGTATTGCTCTGTTCCAATTGGACGACACTGCCTTTGATTCAAAATGTTACACTTTTCTTTCTTTAAGCAGTTAATTCAAATAGCAGAATAGCCCACCAATTCATTACCGCACTTGCATTTGTAATTACAAGAGTTATACACAATTATGTGTGTGTACATAGAAATAAATATATGTATGTAGTTTATACACACGTATGAACCAAAATCAAGGCAACACTCATACACAATACATATGTACACATAGACACATATACATTCGCATGCATACAACAGCTGCAGAGCTCACTTTTCTTTTTGGCGTTTACACACTTTCCCCCGGGTCCGTTGTACTTGAAACTTTTTAGCAATATTTTAGATAAATTTTTTCAAACCTTTTATTTACTTTTTATCTAAATTGTAATAATATTGCGACGCGACGCGATTTTCACGCAAAAGCAACATCTGGCAGCACTAAACGAAACGAAATATCGATAGTGTGTTGGATAATTTCGATAGTTGTCTTAATCGTTTTGGACATTATATTGCTGATGCTGCGTTTGCGTTGCTGATTTTGCGTTCAACGTGAGCATTGTCAGATTTTGTCTTGACTAAATTCGGATCCCTAGCACAGCAATGACACGCACCAAAAATGAGTCAGCAACCATGCGCAGCCAATTTCAAGTTAGTCGAATTGTAACTTGCAGCTACCTTCACGTCTGTCGAAAATTAAGCGAAGCCAACTTCAAACGATATACAATTTTGACAGTTTTAAAATGGCGGACAGGATGGAATCAGTCCTAACTTCAAGCTTCAAGCTAACTTCACAAGACTATAACAGCATAAATCGATGATAACCTAAAAGCGCATGTATTTCTATTTAACTAGCATGTCCGCTCTTTTTCGTGCAGCACAATGCTTATCTTCTCTTTCATCGCTTTCCATGCAAGTGAAAGAGACGGTTGTTTTTTTTATGAAAGGAAAAGAGACAGATGCATCTCGATCTCTACCAGGAGAATCAAAATGAAAGAGTCGGAATCGGGTTTCTTCTTTCTCGCGTGCCCACATACCGCTTTAAGTAAATATAAAATGTCCGATTTGTTCAGTTTTAGCTAAAAGCAATATATTTGAAATGTACTCGTTAAGGCGCGTAAAACGTTACAATCTTATTTTATATTAAAACTAACAAAATTATTTTAAGTTTATTGACCGGCACGTAAAACGTTACATTTTGTATTCAATTTTTATTTTTTACTTTAATCTAAGCCTTTCTTTGCAACATTTTACATGCCTTTAATATATTGTTGGTTTTTTTTTTTTTTTTGCTTTTCTCTTTCGGCTTGTATAACGTTACACCAACTTTTGTTCTTATTTTATAGTGTTTTTTTTATTTATTATATTTTAGTCTTTGTTTTTGTCCCACTCTTTTTCGTGTCACTGAACGGATATCACATACAAATACCCGAAACAACAACACATCTGTGTTTTTAACAATTAGTTTTTTACATTTGTCTTTTCACTTTTTAATCGCTGAAAACTCAGATGCGTGCACATGTTTTTTTCATTTTCATTTCGTTTGCTTCGAAAATCGGCTTGGACACAGTTCAACGCGCGCTCAAGCCGATTTTTAAAGCTAAGTACTAGAAAAATTCTTAGTTTTTTACCCTTTGCGATGGCCACCACTGTAAAACCTGCAAGAGAATTAATAAGCAAACTTCATTGATTGTTGGCAACGTGTCACAGCGAATCTTCTAGTCAGAAATCTTGGGATTCAAGCACACGCAAACATTTCTTCTTTTTATGTATATGTATGTATGTATACATATATATATATATATATATATGTATTTTTATTTTTTAATGTTTCTATTTGAAATTGACTGCCTGGAATCCATGGAGTCCATTCTGGTGATTCAGCACTTACTTGCAGTTAACTGCAACGAGCGCTTTTCTTTATACTGACACTAAACTGAAATTTAAAGTGAAAAAAATGGTGAATAGGTCGCCTCCATTTTGTATTCGCACACATGCACATGCACTTTCACACACAGGAGGTGAAGATTGTGTGTGCGTGTGTGTGAGTGAGTGTATGCGTTGATAGCTTACCACTTAATTTGCGACTGTACCACGAGATATTTTCGATAAAACTTGAACAAGTCTTTCTAAACGGCTTTAGTGCATTTTTCAAATTCGAATTTTAAATAAATATTAAGAAAAGAATAAAACAAAAATATTGTATGCGTAATAACTAATTGGCTTTGTGTTCAATTTGACTAACTGTGTGTGTGTGTGTGTGTGTATGAATGTATGACAAAATGATTAACTGTGTGTGTACAAAATAAAAATGAAAATAATTTGTAGGTCTGCTCTTGCCTTTCTCTCCTAACTATATGATGCCTTAGCATGGCTGCTGCTGCTAGTTATTTTGTACAATCAGGTTATTCGCCAAAAAACATCGATGAATCGATCGTCGACGATATTTCACGCTTAATCGATAGGCAGTGCGCTGCAGTTGGCATATTTGTACACTTAATGTTACGTATGTGATTATTTAACATACTTCAAAACAAGACATCTTTTCATTATTTTTTTCTTATTAATATACTTTATGAATATTGTATTTAAATATATATCAATAGGAATCAAAATCAACTAACTGAATTCACAAGAAGTTCCGCTTTGATAAACACACTTTGTATTACAATTTTTGATCGATGAAAACCATTTAAATTGTACTGTTTTTCTTTTATATTTTTAAATTTTTAGTTCGTAAGTACACATATATACAATAATATTCTTGCCTGAATCAGTTAGCTTGGATTAGATAGTAATTAATTAAGAAATCAATTGCTACTGATAAAAAATTATCATCCTTATTAAGGATTCGAACAAACAGATATTTTTGTTTTTAAATATGGAAATGCAATAGAGCAATAACATATTGCAATCGTAGTGCTGCCACCTTTTTTTGTCAGTATTTTTGCCATGTGACATTCACTGGGAAGCGTAAGCAGAACAAAGATGAATTCAAATTCAAATTCAAATATGGCTAAAAATTAGGAATGTAAATTAAGAAACATTATTTATTCAAGTTTAGATCTAATTATATGTATTTTAACAAGTCATCAGACTTTCAGACTTGTGACAATTTGATGAAAGGGTAAACGACAGGATGAAATGGCTTAATCTTATAGTATACGTTTAGCAATTGGCGCCAATTGTTTGAGATTCTGGAAAATCCAAGGAGAAAATCTCTCTTCTATGCGTAAGAGCAGCTTCTATATCCTTGCCAACATTGTGCACGGCCTTTTAAAATCGTTGTTACTTAACTGTTGAAGAAAAATAAATATATTGCATATTCAAATCATACGATTTTCATCCCAGTAGGATGGCTCCGATATTGCAATTGGAATTCCTTTCCAAATGCGAATTGAATTCAGTTCAATTTGAATATTGAGAATATACCCGTAAATGTCATGTACGGCCCTCTGCCCTGCTTGAGTAAATGATTTTCAATGGTTTCAATAAGTAATTTTATTTCACATTAAAGATCTCATTTAGTTTTTTTGTTTTTTGTTTTCCTTCTCTTGACTTCTTACTCGTAAGTATTTACTTTAAATGTTCCATTTCTCCACCTGTTTTCATATAATTTACTAATTCTTACAAAAACTTATTTAATGTTCATTCCATGCACAATTAAACAAATAATAATGTAACAGAGCCATCATAATCAACTGGGGAGTAAAGAAAAATACAAAAAATGATATATATATATATAAAAAAAAAAGATATAAAGCAGCTTCACAAAATTAAAGTTACAAACTAAATGTTAAACTAGTTAATTGCATTTTGTTTCTTTTTGAGGAAGTGGCAGCTTTATAATTTGAGTATGCGGTTCGGGGTTAGAAGTGAAAAGAACGGTAACAACAATGTGTTCCGCCTTTTAACGCAATTGCCACTGAAAATCGAAATCATAACAAATGCCAATCTGTCTTGATTAACTTCTCTACACATGGTATGTCATTCGCCAAACATCATTTCAATGTGTCATGTATCCTGTATCTTCCCGTCGAAGTTTTACATCAAAAAATTGTATTTATTACTTTGTAATTTGTTTTTTTTTTTTTTTTTTTTTTGCTCTTGTAGCACACAAATATTTGCATTGACAGTAAAATTATGCTTCTTTGTCATTTTATATGTATTTTATATATAAACACCTATTCGAATTTCTCATGTGTCTGCTGGGAAGGATTTTTTTTTCCAATATTATATATATATATATATATAGATATATATAAGTACATATATATATATATAGATATATATAATCATTTTAGGGAAAACATTCATTTCTTGTCTATAGTTTGGTTTTTTCCCCATTTATGCGTACGTGTGAATGTGTGTGTGTGTGTGTGAATGTGTGTGTGAATTTTAAGAATTTTCTTACCGTTAGCATAAATAGTAGTTGTGTGAAAACGTGCAGCAAAAATCTAAAACTTAAATACATACATATATATAGCAAAAAGTGGTGCTGTTTACAAAAAACGTATCGGCAAATATATTATTATGTGTTGTGTTGTATGTATGTGTGTGTGTGTGTGTGTGCGTGCGTGTGATAGAGAGAGTGCAAAACGCCTGCATTTAAGTATATCCTGTTGCTGTGTGTGTGTGTGTGTGACGTGGGGGATTAGGAAATTACGTATGTATGTGTATTTATTTGAAAATTCTTGCTTGCCTAAGCTGTTTTTTTTTAGTAGTTTACTTATTTCTGTTTAATTCATTTTTTTTGTTTTTTTCCTTTTTTGGTTTTGTTTCTTTTGTTATTGTTGCTTTGCTTGCATAATTTACACCAATTTACGTTCAATATTTATATTTGTTTGCTTTTTGCATTACTTTGCATATATTTTGCTGATGAAAAAATCAATTTTTAATAACATACAGATTGCGCACATTTAGATGACGACAAGATGTGATAATTATTACGATATTTCATGTTTATTTAATACTTTGCATAACATTTGGTTTGCTCTTTTATTCAATATTTTTAATGTCAGCTGTGGATGGAAATTTCTTTATGTTTATTTCTTCCTATTTGCTCATTTGACTCTAAAAAACAAGAAATGGATAAATCAGGTAAAAGCAGAGAAACGATACCAATAAAATCCAACTACATTTGCATGTCCATAGTGCTGTGCTGTACAATTGATGATGGACTACACCAACAATTGCTCAACACACAAATATGGAACATTTTCCGATCAATTCATTTCCATTTTTGTTTCAGCGCAATTTTGGTTTGTATATACGCAGCTAAATACATAACAAAAACCAAAAAAACAAAGCACAAATGTAATAAAAATAATCATTTTTGTTGCTTGATCTTTGTTCGTCGTTCGGTTGCAGTGGTGGTTGTTGCCTGTGCTATGTAAAAGTGTGTCTGAGTGTGTGTCTGCGATAAGCTAGTCGTCGGTTTGGTTGCTGCACTTGCTAAGCTAAGAAGCCAACCAAAAAAACCAATAAAACCAAATTGAAAGAAAACCATAATTCAAATGCATAATAATGTGTTTATATATATATATATATATATATATAAATGTGTGTGTGTATATGTTTGTATGTGTGTCTGTATTTGTATTTGTGTGTGTGTGTGTGTGTGTGTGTGTGTATGTTACAGATTGTTATACTTAACAACTAGAAATACATTTAAACAATTCATGTGTCTGCAATTGGTAGGACAAAACTAAATTTGGATAACTTAAACAGAATTCGAGTCGGCTTCTTGAGAGGCAAGATTATCGAGACATATTTGTTAAAGGAAAAACTAAACAGCGTTGGTCCAACTGTTGCTTAAATCGATACATACATTATGGAAATGCCTAGCAGTTGTACAAATGTATGTAAGTGCGTGTGTGTGTGTGTGTGTGTGTGTGTATGTCTGAGTGTGTGCGTGAGTGTGCTTGTTTCTGTGGATGTGTTTGCCTATTGTTTTAGGTTTTATTTAGTTCCTACGACTTTGGGCGGCGTAAAAAAAAAACTGTACAGGACTCGGTAGTTACTGCAACGGCAACGGCAACTGATTTTTTGTTTTTTGTTTTTTTTATTTTGTTTTTGTTTCTTTTTTTTATTTATTTATTATTTATTTATATGTCAGTCGGCGGAAGTGGTGGCGGCGAGGGTGGCGGTGGCGACGGTGGTGTTGGTACAAGCTCCAATTGTTGTTGCTGTTGAAGGTACTCGACCTCCTCTAAATCGGCACGCAGACAGCTGCTGCAACTGGTTGCATCGCTATCCTCCACTATGGTCGCATCATCATCAAAATCATCATCATCATCATCATCAGCATCGTCATTATCATTATCATTTTGATCATCTTGATCGTCTTGAATATTGACATCATGATCGTTATTGCCACCACCAGCTGGCACCTCCTCCAGTTCATCCAGATCCATAGCCAGATGCACATTCTCATCTAATGATTCTTGCTGCTGCTGTTGTTGTTGTTGTTGCTGTTGTTGTTGCTGTTGTTGTTGTTGTTGCTGCTGCTGCTGCTGCATCATTCGATAGTTGCGAAAAGCTGCTGCTGATGTTGTCTGCTGCTCCTCATCCTGCACCATTCTCATCTCCACACACCCATCATTCGCCGAATGCTGCTGCTGCGTGGCACCAGCTGTAGCTGCAGCGACATCTAAATGATGCTGTTGTTGTTGTTCATGTTGATGTTGATGTTGTTGTTGTTGTTGCTGTTGTTGTTGATGTCGCTGTTGCTGCTGCTGCTGCTGTTCCAGCCGCGCGACCACCACTTCATCCGACTCGACAAGACTTTAACCGCTCTTAAACAATAATATGGCCACCTGACCCAAATAGAAATAAATGAAATGACGCGTCTCGTGTGTCACATACGATCCGAAATTGCGGCCAACAATGCAATGCCATGTTGGGTTGTATTTCTTGTCAAACTCCTTCTTGATGTAAGCCGCAATATCCTGCAAGAGACAAATAGAGAGAGAGAGAGAGAGAGAGAGTGAGTTAGACAGTTTAGTAATTGTTGCAAATGACTAAGTGGCTGTTAAGTGTTATTCAAATTGGCAGCAACTACACTTTGAAACAAAAGCAACGAGGAGGACCACAAGCCACAAATCAAATCAAAACAAAAACAGGCAAAGCAACAACCCCACTTTCATTCAACCCTTTAAGTAGACCTCAAAAACTGACTGATTCGAGGGAGAACGGAAATTGATGAAAGGGGCGCTTGGGGAAATGGAAGATGGGGGGAAGGGGCAGGGGCAGGGAAAAGGCCAAAAGTTTTCGATGCTAATGAGTTAGTTATGATTTTTGTGGTTGTTGTTGTTGTTGTTGTTGCTGCTGCTGTGGTTGGTTCTTGTCAGGCGTTATATTGAGCAATATTTGTGGAGCCTTTGGTTTACAATTTGGTTTACAGTTCTAAGCCACAAAACGCACACACACACACACACACACACACAACATGCTGCAAATGTGTAAGCCAGGCTAATATTTCGCTGCAGCGTCGGCAATTGCCAAATGCCAAAAGTCATTGCCAGTCATGGTTTCCGGGGTTAAGCAGACCGCAGCACACTGAGAAAAACGTGCGAGACTAACACACACAGACTCCAGTAAACCTTACAAAACTTATGAAATCTGGCTTTGAAAGCTGTGCAACTTGGCATAGCAATCCTCGCCAATTGGTTAGCAGCCGTTCAACTTCAAAGTTTGCTGACTCTGGTTTTTAAATGTGATTTTTATCGATTTGCACTTATCGGTGTTATCGATTTGGCAGGACAACTTAAGCTACAGTGCACCATAAACAACACAAGAAAGCATGTTAGAAGTTGACCCGCCGACATCAAAATTACACTAAAAAAAAAACATTCGAATATTATATTCAAAGTACGCTTGTTTAGAATACAAAATGAATTCTCGAGGAAATTTGCAGAAAACACAATTAGTTGAAAATTTCTAATTAAATTTGGCTGTGAAAGTTTCATTATATTTAAATGTCTTTTGTGTGAGCTTAGGTGTACACTCCGAAAAAATCGGATTGCATTTCAGAAATGCATAAGGCAATTTGATGTCGTATTATGCAAAAAAAAAACATTTCTAATTTTTAGGGTTGTGGCTTTATGAAAACCAGGGTTTGCATTGCTTAATATTTACAAAACAATATCATATATAGATGATAATTTGGTTTATTGGTGGACTCGAGAACCTGATCTAATCGGCCTTTTGAATTTTAGAAAGAATTATTTCGAAAATTAAGAAATGGTATGAAAAAACCGCATCTTTTTGAAAGTGTCGGGTAAGCCTGGCTACAGCAAGAAAAGCAACTTTCAGATCGATTTTTTGGCCGAGTGCATGGCTCTAACTTAAAGAATGACAAATCACGCAGCCGTGATGACAAATTCCATGCTCTTCACAACAAAACGCAGCACAACAAACTTTAAGCAATCGAAGTTATTCTTTGGCGAATAGTTGTTAGGGCCGCAGATGTGCAGTCAGACACAACTTGACAAATGCGTGCTAAGCCACAAAACTTAACCCAGTAACCTAAAAAAAAAAAAGTGAAGGAAAAAACCTCAAGAAAAAAACACGCACACACACACACACACACACACACACATACAGACATTCTCCTTCGAAGTATTATTCGTATTAAGTCATGGCTAAGTTTTTTAGCTGTTTTGTTTTTTATTATTGTTATGTGTCGTGCTAGACGACAATATAGCGTTGATTGTTTCTTATACATTCATTTGTTTTGAACATTTTGGGCATTTGGCACCTGGGACAGGTATGGTGTTTAAGGAACGGAATCACTTTTAGCCTTTGTTGCTGCCCCTAACTTTTATATACACTTAGTCTTGGATGCGTCATTAGAGTAGGTCCATCATCCTATGAAATTCTACGGCACACCGATGGATCGATCACTCACCCAAACCAGGCGGGGCACACAGGGCCATGGAGTTGTGGACTTTTGGATAAACGAGGAATTGAGCTGTGTAGGCACTCATCAGATACGCCAAATGTCTATAATCACAAAGGATTGAAGCCAGTACAGATTGAGACTACTCACAGTAGACTGTGGACCAAGAATTCAACTAAGTAAATTTTGACCCCCATTTTGTGGCAATGAGAGAGAATCCTCGAAAAACACATCAAAGTGGATTGAGTCGCCCAATATTAGTCTGTAATTTGTCGTTACCACAACTGATAGTCTTTTAAATGTTGCATTTGAATATCTCATAATTAAATCATGAATCGTGGCAGAAATTTATTACTATTTACTTTTCAAATACAACAGTTGGACTTTCACTATATCTCTCCTCGCTCTCTCAGTTTATCTGCTCGCAGCTATATTCAATTATGATCTGCACCAATATTCAATTTTTATTTTGGTATACTCATATCCGTAGAATATAGACCACCGTTAAAAAAAAGGAGCAGTTATAAATTTGGCGACATATAAAAACAATGTCGAACATTTCCGCCCAAATCATGTACTCGACTACGTGTCAAAGGTATGCAGTGGGCGGGGTCTCTCGAGGACGGAATTTGTGCTGTAAGGTGGTGTGCGGAATGAGGTTGGGAATATGGTGGGGGTTGGGGTTGGAGTTGTGGGGTGACTTGTCGGATATATTTGGCCACATATTGATTAAACATTTGGCCACGCAAAATGCCTCAGCGACACACTAAACAAATCGAGGAGCAGCAATAATAAATAAACTAAAGCCTCAAATGGCAAAACGAACAAAACGAAAAAAAAGAAAAAAAAGAAAGAAAAAAACTAATTAAATTTGTTTAAAAGGGGAGACGCAGATGCGCGGGGGCTGCCGGAATTGATTTAATTTAGCTTATTTCGCTTTGCTATTGGCTGATTTGTTTGGTTTGCTGTTGGCCTCTTTTTGGCTTATTTTGGAGGATTTTGCCATTAAATCGCTGCCGCAGCCAAGGCGAACACAACACACACCAACACACACACACAAAGACACACCAAAAGCATAATGCATTATGGTAGATACAATTTAAGCCTCTCCAAAGGTTGAGCGCTCCTAAAAATATATTAAAAACACAGAATTTGCTGTGCTATGTATGTATCCGGTGCGTATATCTATATACATATACATATATATACTTATATATATATATATATATATATATGTATAAGTAAGTGTCTTTTTCTGCTCCCATTTAACCCTTGTGTATTGGGTGTGCTAGTTGCGTATCTATTGGATACCAAAATGTTTTTGTTTCTTGTGTGTGTGCGTCTGTGTGTGTGTGTGTGTGTTGTATTTGCAACTATGAAAATTCAGCAACGTTAAATAATGTATCCCCTCACCTCCCGCCCCACACCCACTAATCCACATTGAGTCATTTGCATTGAGTTTTGGGGCACCGCTCGCGAATCAATCAATTAAACCCAAAAACCCAATGAGCAAATCACAAGGATATCTGATTAGCAATGCATATATCAAATCAAATATAAATAGAAGATAGATCTAAAAAGATATCGATAAAATAGTGAAAGCAAAAGCATTTATTACCCATAATAAAAACCAAATATCTATATTTAAATATGTGCTCGATGGATTGGATAATGCTAATGTGAAACTAATGTTTTTTACATAATAGATCAATAATTTTCAGGCTATATATATTTGCAGTTGAACCAATTGGAAATGGTAAGAAGGAAGAATCTACGACGAACCCATTAAGTATATATGTATATATATTCTTGATTAAAACGATTTTCCTTGAATGTCTACGGAATGTAAAATTGCTGCCTAAGAAACCATTCTGTATTCATTCTAGATTTAAGAAATTCGCGCGATTATTTATCGATTTATGGCAATATCAAATTTACAGCTTATACAATTGTAAACTTTAATAATAATAATAAAAATAAGCGACAAAAAGGAAACTCGCAAAATGAAGTGAATGTGCAAAATGTTGGTCATGGTGATATCGGCAATGTAATCGATAACTTTCACCATTATGCGAATATCGATATAAATCGAATATCCATAGCAATCAATCCATTATTCTAAAAGTGTATAGCTTTTTAAGGGAGAATTTATTTATGTACCACAAAAGAAAACCGAATATTTAAGTGAATTGTGTAATTACTTAAATAATAAATATTGCAGACATGTACCCGACAAGAGCATCCCCCCCTCTTGTTGCTCATGGCATGCACATTAAACATTTAGTAATACAATTGGTTTCGGATATACTCGCTACTACTATAGGCTAGCATGCCTAGCGGATGCCAATTTGCTTTTACGCTCGTTAACAAATCCCATAGCTGACTGACTTACTTAGCTGCAATTTAGCTTAAGAAAACAGAAACAAAAAAAAAACAACAACAAAATAATCACTGCACATTTTGCCTAGAATATTCATATTGAATTGATAGCATCAGTAATGTGGATCATAATTAAATATGTTTAATTTGTATTACCATAACAACAACATGGCCGCATAGCTGTTGCATTTGTGTGCATATTTTAATGCATTTAACTGCAAGTTACTTTTGCTGCTGTGGGAGGCAATTCAATTAAGGCGACACAAACCACATTACAACAAACACTCAATCACTCACACTGTTGCGATTATTATTATTATGATTATTACTATTATGATTATTATCATTATGGTTATTATTATCATTTATATTATTGTAATTATCTATGCACTGGCAAACGTACAACAGCAACACCAAGAATAGTCCATGCGACAGGCAATCAATCGCGTATTTGTCCTGCACACATCCTGTTTGCTATCCTGTGCGGATATGCGTATATGTGTGGCACACATTTTATTTATAGCGAACGTGGACCAGTCGTTTGGCTGGTGCGCCTCTTGTCTGTACGCTCGCACACACGCAAAAACAGTGCGACAGAGAGAGAGCGAGCACTTTGTAAGCTGCAGTGGCAAATTGTAGCATACTTTCCGGCAGAGCGCGCGCGTTTCAATGCTGCCTCTTTTCCAATTTAACTACACAATTAGCAGACGCATACACACACCATCGACCGCCCACCGCCTATCTCATTGCTCGTCTGCAAGCAGTGATTTCTTGTATGCTTTCTCTCTCTTTCGCACTCGCTATCTCTCTCTCTCTCTCTGTCCCTCTATTCGTTTATCTCTGTACTTGGCTCGCGCAGCATTCAAGGCCTTGCCTTGGCACCTGCCATTGGCATTGAAAGAGACTTGTAATAACCACGCACACACACATGCACACACACACCCACACACACACCCACACCCACACCCACACACCCACACACCCACACACACACACACACACACACACACACCTAACTATACCCTGATCCCAAAGCGATAGCTATGTCTAGGCTATGCCCGGAGCCACCAACGGCACTGACCAGACACCAGAACCGGCCCAAAAGGGCCAGCGCGGCCAGCATTAGCGTTAGATGCTGCATTATATATACTTATGTATTGATGTGTGTGTGTGTGTGTGTAATGTATGTATATTGATTATTTCGTTTGCTTTATTGGTATTGTTATTGTATTATGCTATTTCTTGTTGACACATCTGCTGCTGCTGCTGCTGCTGCTCTTGGCCAAGCTTATACATATTGTAGCCTTTGCCATTGCCAACGCGCTGCTGGCCCTTAACAGCGTCCATGCAGCACTCATATAAACAGGAATCTCAGCAAAAAAAAAAGAAAAAAGAAAGGAATGCACACCCACAAAGCACAAAAGAAACTCATTCGAATTCTATTGAAACGTTTGGCAACAAGATGCAAGCAAGTTTCTGGCATCCAGATGCTAATAACAACAACAAAGGCGTTGCAGCTTTTACATTGTTAAAAGAAAAACAAAATGGGAATCTGTAAAATTAATTGGCAATATTATTTGCATGTTCAATTCAATATATATTCTCATGAATATATGCATGACTTAGTTTTCAATTTCACAATTGGAGAGAGAGAGAACGAGAGAGAGAGAGAGAGAGAGAGAGAGAGAGAGATAGCTTTACTATTTTTGTAGCTATTAATAGTTGATGTGTAATATGACTTTATCATTCCTGCAGATGAGCCAAAAATTGTTCGAGTTTTACTATTAAATTCTTCCGGCTTGATGATCGTAAGGGTTGAGTCTTTGCATTATTCCGTGTGCAAAACTCATTAATTTCTCTGCCTGTTTCTTATTCTTCTACTATGTATCGCTCACTCTTTCTTTCAGATCTACGGTATCACAATGAGCCAAAACTGGCCTAAGTTAAAACCGTTAAAACCTAACCTAACCCAATATTAAGTTGTTGTCTTGCGACAACGTTGAATGCCCATTAAAAGCAACGCATTTGGTTGAAGTTGAAAAAGGAGAAGTTTAATTAAATTAAGCTTCAGTTTTGTTTTAAAACAGCAAAAATGTATTTATTGTTTATGTAGTTAACAAGGCTGCCATTTGGGAACTATTGGTCAAAAGATGAATATGATAAATTCACTGGAATATGGAATGGAATGGTCTTATAGTCTTCATTTTCTTCTTGTATTTTGTGTTCACATACCTTTTCAATATTGTACTTCTCCAGGGCTTGTGTCGCACAATCGACCGCATCCTGCTGCATCTCCTCGCTCATGTCAGCATTCTTAATGACGGCTTTGCGATCGGACATTTTGATGATTATTTCTGTTGTTGTTGTTGCTGTGGTAAATGATGTCTGTAAAGAAAATAAGCAAATTTGCACTCTGTGTGGATAGTGCAAATACGGATCGGATTAGTTCAGTGTTTGCATACAGAGAAAAGCCGAAAAGAACGCAATCTTAAATGCATAATAAAGTTAAACACACACACACACTCACACACACACACACATTGAAGCAGATGCCGTTTGCCCAACAAACACAAAAGAATCGCTGCATACTTTTGTGGGAGGCCAACAGAGTGGTAAAAACTAACAATTAAATTATAAACGAAAATAGCGCACAACACGGCAAATCAAATGCCAAAAGCAGAGTAGCGAAAGAACTGCATCACACAGACACACAAAAGTCAATTAGCAATATGTATGAGTGAGCGTGTGAGGGGCAGCATCGACAGCATCAGCAGCATCAACAGCACCAGCAGCAGCACCAGCAGCAGCACCAGCAGCAGCAACAAAAGTGTGAGCAGTGCAACGAGACCTGAAAGCTGTTAGTGAAGCTAAGCTAATAAGTGTGTGAGAGAAAGAGAGAGAGAGTGAAAACAGCAAGTCCCGTGGCCTTGGCAACGGCTTCGTCGCTTCTGCCGTTGCCAAGGACAGATAGGAAGAAGAGCAAAGCGACTGCTGCTAATACCAATTCAATGCAGCACCAGTATATGAAAATTGCATTCGTTTCTTTTGTGTTGTTTCTGCTGCTGTTGTTCGCCGTTCGTTCGCCTTTCGTTCGTTCGTATTTCGTTCGTTTGCTCTTTCGTTCGTTCGTTGGTATTATTGCTGTGCTCATGCGAATGCCAACACTCGAAAGGCATTATTTGATGGTCGGTCAAAAGCCATTGCCACAATAGAAACAAAAGTTTGTAAAGCATCAGGTGGGAGACGCCAAATCTGTCTGCAAGCGTATTTCATCGTCGGCATGCGAAGCGAAACGGTTTTCATTCGATTTCAACAATTTGCACTTTTCTACGCTGAATATCGAACTTCGCTGTCTGCTGATAATTAGTTTGCTGATGATGGACAATATTATGTGATAATGCGTTGCTAATTGCATGTTCTTGGTTTTTGGATGCATGTTTGTATTTATGCATGTGTGCACCTGCATGCACTCATATATCTCAATCAGTGACTCAAATGGGAAATGCCAAATAACAAAAGCGGAAATGTTGCTAATAGTTTGCTGACTAACAGACTCGTTGACAACGGAAGGGGCCAGGTTGGGGCGGAGTAGGTCATGAGTAGTTTTAAATATGGTAACAAGTACATAAACTAAATTACACACACACACACATAAACACACACGCACAGAGCGGTAGATAGAGAGAGAGAGAGACGCACACATAATAAGAGGCAACTTTACTATTGCTCACTCTGTCTCTCTCTCTCTCTCCCTGCCTCTCTCTCCCTCTGTTTGCCGGTATAATAACTACGCATATGGAAAATTACTTAAGCGCAAAAGAGAGAAACAGCAATTATTGGCATGCAACAATGCGTCACAGAGATCCTGGCAGCAGGAGAAGGAGATGGGGGTAGTGAAGGAGGTCAATGGACGGATGTATTTATTAAGTTAATTAGGAACGCATTGACAGATGGTCGAACGGAGATAACCAGCTTGTTGCTTGTAGCAACCGATTGAAATGAACCTAAATGAACTGTCTGTGTGTGTGTGTGTGTGTGTGTGTGTGTATTATGACAGGCATGTTGGCAGCTCTGCTGTAAAGTATACTATGATTTGCTCATCAGTCAAAATTTGCTTCATTTTAATTGCATGTTATACTGCATAATAAACTGCACATATAAAAAAGAAAAAAAGAAACAACTATCAACTGAAAATCTATATATATATATATATATATATATATAGTTGCGGTGAAATTAATGGTAGTGCTGTTTCATTCAATGGAAGCACTCAATATTTTCATAGCTCCGTTCTTAATCCCTTCGATTCCGTTACCATATTACTCTTCAATATATCTACTCACACCCCTTTTTTGCATTTGAGTGCCGCAATTTTGGCGCGGTCAAATTAAAAGTAGTGCTGGTGAAAATAGTCGAGATCTCAAAACTGAACGAGCATTAAGTAAAATATGGCTCATATTAAGGGGTGCTAAAATGGGGCGTGGCATTGCAATGCTGAAAATCAAAACATCTTCAAAATCTTGAAGATGCACAAAAATTGAATTCTGCCAAACAACAAATATCTTGTTACAATATAAACTCCCCCGAAAATTGACGAAAAACCTTGGTATTGTAAAAAATACGTGTTTGAGAAACGCAAGCTACGAACCATTCTTAAATGATGGGCGACTTTCTCTTGTCGGACCAACATTGAAAAAAACGAATATTAGATCGGATCCTATATGCTATAATTACGAATAAAATTACGCTACCATATATTACCTATGAGACATTCCAACAGGACAACGACTCCAAGTACTGGAGTCAAGGGGATGGAATGACCGGCACAGTCTTCAAATCTCAACCCTATTCAGAATTTATGGCGTGAACTTATTAAGATTGTTTCCAAAGTTGGTTCAATTACTTTCAGCCTTGGGGACACTTTGAAAAGGTCTTGGACATCGATTTCTCTAGAAATAGGCCTACATTTGGTGGACCCTATTTACCATCGCTATGTGGCGATTATTGCTAATGAGGGTTATACTAAGCTTCGTATAAAACACCCACACATCATATATATCTTTTAGAAATATTATTTAGCCCCGGGGAAAGCTAAGAAATCTTCACTACTATTCCACTACTATTATTTTGACCGGCTCATTTGAGATAAATTTAAAGACTTCAATTTTGTTATACAATTTTCTTAATTTTTTAAAACTATATTTGAAGTATTTTTTTAACATTTTCCAAAACTATTATTTTGACCGCAATATATATTTTTGCTATTTAAGGACAAAATACAGTCACTTTGACAAGAGTGAACAAAAGATTGCTTGACACATTCAAAAATTAGGATGAGCAGTTAGTTTTTTTGTTTACCGCAATTTTTTTTGTTTACCGCTAGTCGAGACTAAACATAAAAATAGAATTTCGGGCGGACTGAGTTGCGACCTATTCGTTTGCCTGTGTTGAACTGTTTCGATCGAATCGGCAGACGACAGTGGCACGAATGCCTTCAGTTTAGGCGACATGCCAATTAGCTCGTCGCTGATTGGTTGAACTGAGGCCGCTTCTGGCACCATTGCTGCAGGTAGTCGTAACGATTATAACCCGTATACCGAGTACTTTATGGGTAACACTATCAAATTGTTTATGATTTAAAGCAGTCAACTGTAAATTACAGTTTGTATTTAAGATAAATGCAAAGACTGGGCGATATTGATATTATTCAAATAATATATTATATATATATATACATATAGGCACGTGTTGTATGAAAAGATTGGTACTAAGAGTAACTAGTGACTGGTGGCATCACTGACAACTGGACAACTAGCAGGGTTGCCATTTGACGGCAAAATATTAATAGCGCGCTATATGAAAAATACAAACTGCTCCGAATACATCATGCTATAAATGCCGGCATTTCCAACAAATTAAATTTACTTTATCTTAGAGAATCAAAACAAAAGTCAGACAACACTGTCAGCAGGCTACCTTAAAAACAAAATTGTTTGTGGCACAAAGCTAAACGAGGCGCTAAGAAAAACGAAAATTCAATTCGGATTTTTACCGAAATAGACAATTTGCCCACAAGCAAATGCCGTTATTCGCACCTTTTAATGAATAACAACTTTTCTTTTTTCCTTTAGTGAACACTACGCTTTCCACTTGTTCCGTGCTGCTCATCGGCAAGCATCGATAAGCATCTCCATCAAATGTGTCCCCTCCCTTTAAGTTGAGCTGTTAATGTAAGCTGTTGATAATGTTTTGATCGATAAAAAACACGACACAAATCTGAGTACAAAAGCGAAGTGAAAAAAACCGTTTCTATAGAGTGGGAAATCTGATCCGATCCATTATAGTTGTCGTCTGTTTCCGCTTTCGCTTATTGATGGTTATTTACGATCTCTTCTTAAAATGGTCATATTTATATGTAACAATACTATATATTCCTTTTTATCCCTTTCTAGCCTAGCTAAAAAGTAAGCAATGCTTGTAAAATTATTCAATTCTTCCTTGTATTGATGAAGGAGAAAAAACATTACTTCCGTTTTGAGCAACAGTTTCGGTGCGTGTGTGTTGTGTGGGTGTGTGTATTGTGTGTGGTTTACACTCCCACGACAAATGACTTATTAAATCTATCTGTTTGCCAGAAAGCTCTCAGCTAGCTATTTAATTACCTCTCAAGGCATGCTCATAATCTAAGCGCCAGATTAGGTAGAAAGAGAGAGAAAAAAAAAAAACTTAATAAATTCATATCCATACATCCAAAATACCAAATTACGTCAACTCAAGAACTTGGACCATAATATAATCAACAATAGACACACAATAGAGTTTCTCAGACACACTTAGAAATCACCTCGCATTAAACGCTGAAATCTAGTGGAAAAAACAAGCGAATTGATTTTTACATTTGTGATCTCAACTGATGTTCAACAATTAGTGACACATTTTTTGGTCCTGCTGGCGCCATCTCGCAGCTTTACGCCGGAAACATTTGGCACTCACATTCCCATTTGCATACATACAAATATGTATGTATGTCTATATGTATGCCTGCATGTGTGTCAACAATTTATTGCACAACTTTACTCAGAACATTTCTCACGCGTCAACGCAACTTACCTTAGTAACTGTTGTTCTTGATGTTTTTGTCTTTGGGAAGTTGCGCGCGATCTTTTTGCCGCATGGCAAGCCAAATAGTTTTTTTTTTGCGGCCTCGATGCTAATTCAACAGCTGTTGACTAATTAAACAGTATTTTTAATAATTTCTGCTAAGAAATGCCCAAAAAAACAAAAAAAAAAATTACTCTCACGAATCAACTTTAAAATGTGTGTGTATTTTAGCGTGTATGTATATACATATATAATTAATTTTATATATAAACTCCTTTTCGGCAACTTTTGCACGCAATACGAAAAAATTGGGCAGGCCGCGTTTTGCACTTTATAGACAAAATACAGAAACACTAACAAAAATTAACAAAATAATGTTAGGCACTTTTAAATGTTAAGCTTAGTTAAGGTGGAAAAAAATTTGTTTACCGCTAAGCGCACCAGTCGAGACTAAAGTTTAAAAAAGAATTCCGGGTGGACCGCACTACGTTACGACCTGTTCGCTTGCCTATGTTAAACTGTTTCGATCGAATTCGCAGTTGACAGCCCAAATGCCTTCAGTATAGGCGACATGCCAATTAGCTCCTCTCTGATTGGTTAAGACGAGGCCGCGTCTGGCAGGCCGCTTCTGGTAGGCCGCGTCTGGCAGCAGTGCAGCAGGTATTCGTAACGATTTGTAACCGTGGAACGAGTACTTTTCGGATACCTGGCCCATATTTTTAATGATTTGGGGTAACCCACTTCAAGTGAATAATTAATTATATTTTGTATTTGATGAAAAGACGCTGCCTGTTATTTATGTTATTAAAAAACATACAAAAAAGGTGCATTGTATCAAGTAATTGATATCCGTTACTGAGTACCTAGTAACTACTGTCATCATGGCATCACTTATAATTGAACAACCAGTAGAGTTGCATTTAACTGCAAAGCGGTATTGCGCGCTAAATGCTAAATTCAAACAGCACCGAAGAAATCAAATATTCAAGTCCAGGGCTGCACAAGAGAGAAATGTGCAGCCCTGCATTTTAAAGAACGTTTTTTAAAATTATACAAATGCAAAAACATTACTACACCTTGTGTAATAATTCAATCCTCAAATATGATGGGTAACATGATCTGTAAAAAATCTAAAATAAATATCGGTTCTAATTAATGAACTTAAGAGTCATAACATTAGTCAAAAAAATTTAGATACCGAATATTCGAAATATTTAGTAATATACTCCTTAAATTTATTCTTACCACGGCGGTGGAGAAAAAAGCGTCACTTAAGCAATGGCATTCACTGTCGTACGTACGTACATGCTTACATTCATACATATGCATGTGAATGCACATACACAGACGTAACAGTAGGCACATAAAAGAAACGGCGACACCAATTTTAGAGTTGCTCACGCTATCGGCTATCGCTAGCAAGTGTTGCTCTCTAACTTCGATTAAACCGCCTAAAATCCTCAGCAGAGAAAAAACCGCATTTTTAAATGTGCAAATCTGCAATGCTTTCTGCATCCGTATCATAGTTGCATTTATGCCTATAGCACAAAAAATATATATTTAGCTTTGAATCCTGTTCATCCGCAGTCATTAGTATATAAAATATCCTATATATATTTGTACATATCTGCATATTTATATTCCTACCATGTGTGCGTGGCTTAACATTAAAAATGGAAATTTTCGTTTGTTCGCCTTACAATGAAGCTGAAGCGAAAGCAACATGACGATGAAGAGCAGTAGTAGTGGCAACAATCATTAGTTGGCACTAAATGCACAAGTGCGAGCAGGACAACCATTCTGTCTCGCTGCTGGTAGCTATTAGTGTCAGCTATAAGACATACATACATAAGCTATGTATACACAATATGTGTGTAGTATGGGATAAAACCAGCAAGGGAGCATCAACATGCAAGACCATTGAAGCGCGCCCTGCCGATGACTAACATTTCAGAGCTGCCAGATAGTTGGACAGATTGTGATTATTGCAGGGTGTGGCTGTTAGCAGCTGTTATATTTTTGAATGGTTATACTTATTAAGACATATTGCAATGTATTTCGATCAAAATATAGCAAAAATAGAGTACAATTAAAAATCGAAAAATTCATTTTAGTTTACTGCGTTTCGTCAAATTTGTTTTACACGTTAGAAGCACATAACTACTAATGTGTTCATGTACTTTGGCTTGGTGATATGTATATTTCACGAATAATTATTTACTACTTTGCAGGGCTATCAGGAATTTTTTTTTATATATTCTAGAAATATTGTGTAAAATGTAATGTTTTTTTTACAAAGACTTTTTACTTCGAACATAGAAGTGACGCGCCAACCTTAGTTGGGGGTTACGCAAAACCAGTCACAAGCGGCGATCTCGCTCGCCTCAGCACCGCAACCCTGTGTGTGTGTATGGCAATTAAGCAATTTCACAATTTTTGTCTCTCATCACATCTGGCAACCCAGCAATAGCATATAGATACATACATGCACACATATGAACGGATGTATACATGTTTATATACCGTATAGCGAGAGCATGCGTGTTTGTGTGTGTGCCTGGCCAGAGTGGCCTGCCTGTTTAGCGCCCGCTTATTTTGTGAGTTGGCAGCACAAACAAGTCGCAGCGCGCTGTTCAGTTGTTTTTTTCCCGTCAAACTTACGATACGGCTACAACTCTGTTGCTCTCGGTTTGTTCGTTCGTTTCTTCGCTTGCTTTCTATTTGGTTTCGTTTTTGTGTTATTAACATTATTACTCTTGCGTATGTGTGTGTGTGTGTGTACGTGTTCGTGCTCATTTTGAAAATATTCTTAGGAAAATGCTTGCAAAAAACAACAAAAACTGCAGATTTAAAAAGAAAGAGCTGTCCCGCAACGGCATCAAGAACAACAACAAAAACTATACAATTTGAAAATAGAGGCTGCAAACGAGTTTTGTTTGCGTCCCGTTCGCAAAGCGCGCGCATAATCCCAGATTTCCCTTCAAGGTGGCATTGACAGCAATTTTGACAGCAAATTTTCCCATAATACTCATTTAATTGAAAATTAAGTGAAGCATGAGCATTAGCAGACGTTAAAATATTTGTAGCGATTCCCAATACAAAAATCAAAATACCAACGAAAAAAATAAATACAACAGAAACAGAAAGAAGGCAAACTGCCACACATACACAGGCACACACACATACAGCCGTAATATAAAACGCAGCGTAGGCAAACAAAGGGCGAGAGAGCAGCGCGCTCGCTCGCACACATTACGTGCGCAACTGCTGTGGGAACGAGACGGCGCAGGTAGCAGCGCAATATTGGAGTGCGAGTGCCAAATGTCGCATGAAATTACAACACTGCTGTGAAAGACAAACGGCAACAACAACAAGCAGGCAGGCAGGCAAGCTAGCTAGCAAGAAGAAGCAGGAACATAAACAAAACCAAAACAAGTACAAAACGGGCGCCGGTTACAAAGTGACAACCCCTAACCCCCACCCCTCCCCACATACTGAATGCAAAAATGCTGCCAAGCATGCAGACAACAACAACAAACAACAGATGTCTTGTGGAAACGGCTCGGGATGTGGCCCATGTGGAATACGATGTTATCAATTACTACAACCAAACGAATGTGAATCCGAATTTGTGTCCCAATCTGGATACACTGCCCCAGCAGCGCTGTTCCCGAATCAACAACAACAACAGCAGCAGTAGTAGCAATAATAATACATTATTGGATGTTGTTGTTAATGCTAGAACGGCTCGCGAGGATTCCATTGCCACGCCCACTCAACAACAACACACCAGCAGCAACAGCAGTTCCTCATCGCCTGCAATGCGTAACGGTTTTGGCAACCGTAGACGGAGCATCGGAAAAGACACAAGCAATGCGAACTCCGGCGCCAATTCCGGGTCCAGTGCCAATTCCAATTCCAGTTCCACACCTACATTGGGCGTTAATATGCGTGTAACGGGACAGTGCAGTCAGGGCGGTCGCAAATATATGGAGGATCAGTTTTCGGTTGCATATCAAGAGTCACCGTTGACCCATGAATTGGAATACGCATTCTTCGGCATCTATGATGGACATGGCGGCACCGAAGCGGCACTCTTTGCCAAGGAGCACCTCATGCTCGAGATTGTAAAGCAGAAATTGTTTTGGTCCGATAACGATGAGGATGTGCTGCGGGCGATACGCGAAGGCTACATTGGCACACACTTTGCCATGTGGCGCGAGCAAGGTGAGTGAGCGAGTCAACTATGTACACATACATACATGATATAGACATTCAGACTTACATGCATAATAACAATCGTTTATCGATTTGGGGCTGCTCCGCTGGCTCTGCAAGTGGAATTTTCCAAATGCTTTTGTTTTTTTTGTGTATGGCAACTCCGCTGTTCGCTTCTCTCATTGCCAGGCGTTAGAGGGAGAGCGCAATATGCAGATAACATCAAAGCATGGGTTCACAGCCACAACAAGGTTGCATTTATCTTCAACAGTAGTGACGACACATCATACATTTTGATATTCAAAGCAATAAAAAATGGACGTGCATTTTTTACTGAATTTGCTGTGCTAAGATAAAAAGCGCGACTTATCGATAAAAATAAGTTCGGTTTTGTAAATACAGATGTCAATTATTTTTGTTATTATATTGCTAACATTTTTTCTTTTTTTTTTAGACAAATGGCCACGCACTGCGAATGGACATCTCAGCACCGCCGGAACCACAGCCACCGTGGCGTTTATGCGTCGCGAAAAGATTTACATTGGCCATGTGGGTGACTCTGGGATCGTGCTGGGCTATCAGAATCCCAACGAGCGTCGTTGGAGAGCGAAACAGCTGACAACGGATCACAAGCCCGAATCGGTGGCGGAGAAGAGTCGCATTCAGCGTTCCGGCGGACAAGTGGCTATTAAATCAGGTGTGCCACGCGTCGTTTGGAATCGTCCCCGTGATCCGATGCATCGCGGCCCCATCCGGCGACGGACCATTGTCGATGATATACCTTTTTTGGCTGTGGCGCGTTCTCTGGGCGATCTATGGAGCTACAATTCGCGCTACAAAGAGTTTGTTGTTAGTCCCGATCCCGATGTTAAAGTGGTTAAAATTGATCCCAATACGTTTAGGTTAGTGAGCAAACACTTCGTGCGAAAGTCTTAGAAACTATGGCAAGCAAATCAGCAAATCACATAAAAACTCGACGTAAAGTTTGCCTAGAGCTTAAGATTGTCTGGTTTCTATTTACTTTATGTACAACTTAATAGTTAATAATTTTGTGAATTTGTTTCATGTTGCAGATGTCTTATTTTCGGCACGGATGGTCTGTGGAATGTGGTGACGCCACAGGAATCTGTCGATTCGGTGCGGGAGAAGCATTTTATTGGCGAGTGCCTGCACGAGCAGGACGTCATGAATCCCAGCAAGGCACTCGTTGAGAGGGCCCTGAAGACCTGGGCAGGCAAAAAGATGAGGGCGGACAATACATCCGTTGTAACTGTGATACTCACGCCAGCTGCAGCTGCCACAACTGCCAGAACTACAACTGCAACAACAACTGCAACTGAAAATATGGATTTGCTGGTGGATACAGAGAACAATTATCCAGCAGACTTGGATGAGCTGGTTGAGGATGAGCATGATCAACTGAATGTGGATCTGTGCGGCGCCAACATTGAGGAGCAAGAGTATCTGCATGACATACCTTACAGTGCCTTGGCCAAGCGGCATTTGCCTCCGGAGCCTTATCGCAATTTCGACTACTACATTGAGGAGCAGCAGTTGCAGCTACTCGAAGAGGCAGAGGAGCATGAACAGGAGGAGGAGGAGGAGGAACACGGGCACGATGACGATGAAGACGATGACGACGAGGAGGATGAGGAGGACGAGGTGGAGGAGGTTGAAGTGGAGGAGGAGCAATTAATGCAACAACAAAACACAAACTGGCGAAAATCACTGCAACAATCGATAGCCAACTGGCACCAAACATCAATGATGCGGGAAATAGACGCAATGATGCAGGTGGCCCATGACGAGGAGGAGACGACGGCGGAGTCGGCAGAGGTGGAAGCAGAGACGGAGGCTGAGGCGGAGGCAGAACTCTATTGTGGCAACAGCAACAGCTGTGAATTGGAGCACAATTATAATAGTTGCTATGTGAGCAACGCCTCGGTGAATGGCAGCTCGGAGGAATACAGCTTTGCCGAGTCATACAATACGCTGCTAAACGAACAGCAGCAGCAACAACAGCAACAATCGCAACAGCAATCGCAGCAACAGCAGCAGGAGCAGCAGCAGCATCAGCAGCCAGAGAAGGAGCAACAGCAGCAACAGTTGTTGAACAGCATGCAGGAGATCTTGCAGGAGCAGCAGCGTTATCAGCAACAAGAGGGCTACTCACTCACACAGCTGGAGACGCGACGCGAACAGCAGCAGCAGCAGCAGCAAGTGGACAACAGCAACAGGTGGCATCCGGTGGAGCTCTTGGCGCTTAATGTGCTACTGCAGCAGGAACGCGATGAGGAGCAGCAGGTGGCACTCGAACGGGAGCAGAAGCAGCAGCAGCAACAGCATCAGCAACAACAACACCAACAGCAGCAGCAACTGTTGCTGGTTGAGGCAAGCAGCTCTAGTTGCAGTTCCAATTCCAGTGCCGGTTGCAGTTCATCCAGCTTCGCTGTCCAAACTCAGTTTGCCTATGCCTCTGCCAGCTGGAATGCCAGCAATGTGGCAACGCTGCAGGACAATGAAGTCAGCTCAACGCTGTCTGCGACGCCGACGCCCACTAGCAACAGCAACAGCAGCGCTGAAGAGGCGCAGCCCATGGAAAGCCAAAAGGATCAACTGCAGCAGCAGCAACAAACACCACAACAACAAATGACGTCACCACATCCGGCGCGTATCAGGCGACAAATGCGTCGCTATCGAAATGTGCCCAACGAGAATCACCAACACATGCAAACGCGACGCCGACAGATGTTCAAGCATAGCTGCAAAAGTACAGCTTACAGCGCCGCCGCAGCGTTGGTTGCTGCCTACAGCAGTAGCAACAGCAGCAGCCCAGAAGTTATGCCTAGCAGCAGCAATAACATCAAAAGCAACACCAGCAGCATCAAAAATAACAGCAACAGGAACAACAGTAATAACAGTAATGGCAACAGCAACCGTCGGCGCAGCGTCGTCAACAGTGGCAGCAGCAGCAGCAGCATTACGACGTCGAGCAGCGCTGTTATGATGACGCGTCGCAGTCACAGCTTAAGTTTGGCCACCGGCAGCGGCGTCAGTAAGCGCCAACTGCGCAGCAGCATCTGTCAACTTGGCAATTTGGATATGACAAAGCGAACGCTGCGAACGCGCAACGTGACGCCAGCGGCAAACAGTTGCAGTGGCAGCAATAATAAGAATAACAACAACAGCAATGTCAACGCCAGCAAATCCACACACACATTCAATAAACCAGCAGCGCCATCAGCTATGCCAGCAGCAACAGCAGCAGCAACAGCGGTAGCAACAGGTGCAGCAGCAGCAGCAAAAACAGCAGCAACCGGAGCAGCAGCAACGTCACCTGTTGTACGACGTTTGCGTCACACCAATGAGGAGCGCGAACAGCGACGCAGCTTGAGGCGCAGCACTTTAAGCGCCAGCGGCAGCAATGCCAACATCAGCAGCGGCAGCAGCAGCAGTAGCAATAGCAGCAGTCCATTGAGCAAGCCGACACGGCTGCAGTCGTTCAGCGGCGGCATTGCAGCGCGGCCGCCGCCATCGCCAAAGAAATTGAATGCGGTCGTGCCGACGCTGGCAATTGGTACGCGTGCTTATACAGCGGCACTGGCGGCGGCAGCGGATTTAAGCAAGCGCTCGTCTCTGCGCAGCAGCAGTGCGAATGCAAATCCGATGGCAACACTGGTCACAGCCATCAGCTGTTATAGCAGCACTGCGCGCAGCCGAACGGCAGCGACAACGACGCGTCGGCGCTAAGAACCTGTGAACGTTAACTGCAATGCAATCGAATGGGAAAGGGAGAGGAATGTGTGGAGCAGTTTGGAGTGAAAAGTGGACTGGCGTTGCCAGCGCGTTTCAAAATTTCTAGTACAAAATGTTAAAAATATAGAAACCTAAATAATTAATGTAAAGTGATTGCAGCGAGAGCGAGAGCGACGGCGAAGATGGATGAGAAATTGGTTAACTGATGTTATATTGGTGTAAGCAACCAAAATACAGAAAATTAAATTAGAATTAGACATAAGAAAATATATACTTAAGTTACTTACACGCATACACACAATATTTATATATATTATTTAGAAGCATCACGATTAATTTTAAAATATATATATGTAAAAAACTAACTCTTAACCATATCGCACACATTCTACAAAGTGTAAGATTTGTAAATTATGCGTATATTTGTTAGATTAAAATAACGCAAAAATCCCTTATCAACACTTTAAGTGGAATATTTACAATTATTACATTTTAGTAGAATGTATTCGATGTTAATACAGATAAGGATTTATAAACTTTTTTTTTTTTGCCATCTTTTGTGTGCGCCTCTTTAAATAAAGCTTTAAGCGATTAAAGAATTTTTTTTGTATTCCATTTGCAAGCATCATGTATTGAATTAAGTTGTCAAAAGTATTTATTTAAGTCTAAGACATGATAGATGCTAATAACTTTAAACACTTCTGTCGTTTTGTCACATTTTTTCTTAATGAAATGTACATAGTTTTAGCTTATAGTTGTATCCCTATGTATTTACCTTTACATTATCCTTTTTTTTTTAATTACTTTACTTTAACATGAATATAGCATATAGAATTTTTTTTTTTTTATAATTATTACATATTTATTGTAATTGTTACCAAGAAATGCAAATGCCTCCAAATTAATTTAGAACATTAATTTTGTATAAAATAAACACGCTATATTTTTACAAGAATATATAAATGAGCTGTATTTGGATCTCAGAATGGGGAGGTGTAATTTAAAAAGTCCGTTACCTGCTTCTAGGCAGTGCTGCCACATATGTACATACACACGCACACATACGCGCACAGAGCTCAGCTGGAAATGCTTCAACGCAATGGCAACTCCAGATAAAAGCGATATTTGTCTTTTCAAATCATCGGTATCGATAAAAAATAATGTCGCTGCGAATTTGACGCTTAAATCTCCACAAATACATAATATAACTGCACATATGCCAAGTAAACGGTAAATTATTTTGATCAATTGAAGTAAAAAGCAAAAACAAAAACCAATTTTTAAAAGGCGCTTCGAGCGACAAACTCAAATCTTAAACTCCTGACGCGCTATCAAACTGCCGTTTACTCGTGCGTGCGTGCGAGTGTGTGTGTGTCTGTGTGTGTATGTATGTATGTATGTGTGGTTCTGGAAGGAAGAAATCGAAATCGGCAGAGGCAGAGGCACTGACATTGGCGCAACAACAAAAATTGTGCCCATTTGCCGACAAGAGTTAAACACGTTCGTTTCATTTAGCTGCGCGCTCGCCGCCCTTCCTAGCGTATGTGTGCATATTATATTCATTCGTAGGTATTTCGTATTTCGTATTTTTGTATTTTTTTTTACGGTGCGTTTTTGTTTTGGACATATTTGTTTGTCAAAAGCAGCAAAGAGCGTTTTTGTTGTTGTTGTTAGTAACGGACAGTGACTGGAGCAATCAAAAAAAAAAAAAAAAAAAAGTGTCACACAGTTTGTGTGTGCCCGAAGTGTGTGTGTGTGTGTGTACATATGTGGCAGCACTGCCTAGGAGCAGGTAACGGATTTTTGTTTTTGTTTTGGACATATTTGTTTGTCAAAAGCAACAAAAAGCGTTTTTGTTGTTGTTGTTGTTGCGAGTAACTGAAAAGCAACCAAAAAAC
Source organism: Drosophila conformis (assembly GCA_035041375.1). Taxonomy (NCBI): domain Eukaryota; kingdom Metazoa; phylum Arthropoda; class Insecta; order Diptera; family Drosophilidae; genus Drosophila; species Drosophila conformis. The sequence goes on along the minus strand of JAWNLE010001092.1, from coordinate 5,131,557 downwards.
AAGAGTGCCATACATTGTGCCTGTGTGTGTAATTGTAAACAATAGATTGCAGCGCGTGCAGCGTGTGGTAAGTGCCAAAGTCTAGCTCAAAATCTGTGCAATATGCTGCAACACACTGACGTCCATAGCTGTGTGTGTGTGTGTGGTATTATTTTTAAAATATATTTTGCCTGAGTGTCAGTGTTGATTTGAACTCAAAAAATCCAATTGGACCTTTATGTGTATATATGTGTGTGTGTTGCCGCCTAACTGTCTGTCAGTCAGTCTGCTTGCTTGATGTCTTTGTGTGCCTTTCTCTGCATATGTGTGTGTGTGTGTGTGTTTCGGTGTATTTTCCACCCCAGCAGCGAGTTTCGAAACGCGGCCACAGCTCGGCTCCAGGCTCGCAGTTTTGTGCGCAGCTTCCCTTGAGCCGGATTCCCAGTTCTTATTGTTTCCATTGTTGTTGTTGTTGTTGTTACTACTTAGTTTCAACCCCCTGGTAGCGTCTTAAAACGTGTTTCAAAATGGGTGGCTCACAGCTGTGTGTGTTTTTGGGCTTTGCTGTTTGTTAATGCTCTTTGTTGTTGCTCTTGTTGTTGTTGCCCTGGCGCATTATTCTTGACTGCGCTTTGTGCGAGTGTTCGTCGTTAGTCGTTATGACATCAACACACGCTTGGCGCTTGGCCACTCACAGACACACACACACACACACACACACACACAAACACACAAATGCAGACACACACACGCAGACACAAGTTAAGTTGCGAGCTTTGTCCTTTGGCCAAAGCTTGTGCTTGCCTTCGTCTTCGGACGCTTGACTCGTGTTTACAGCCGACTTCCCAATTACGTTTTGTTTTTTTGCATTTGCAGCTGTAGTTGTTGTAGTTGTAGTTGTATTTGTGTAGTTTTTGTTGTAGCTTTGTGCGTGATGAGCGCCATATTATTAATATTTAACGCATTGATTGTTAATGCAATCACCATCGGGCAGTTAACACCAACATTAATTGCTATTGATTTTGCACTCATCAGAGTTGTTAACGGCTTACAGTTACACAAACACACACTCACACTCACACACACACATACGCATATTGGAGAGCTTAACATGCCAAAGTTTTCCAGTTTTCGCAGCACCTTACTTTTTGGATGTGCACAAGATTTTCAAATGCTCGATCCCCAAATACCTGTTGTACGCAAATTGGCGTTTCACTGGGTTCTCAAAGGTGTACATGAAAAACTTAATATTTCTAACACACACACACACACACACACACACACACACAAACACACATGTTGGCACTTAATGGCGCAACTCAAGATTTGATCATTTCCCGATAAAAACACATTCGGTGAAAAAGCTTTTTTTTTGTTTTTCTTTTTTTTTTTTGTTTTACGATGCTTTGGCCTAAAAATATCGCCAATGTACAAGATTTTGAGTTGGACTCGCTGCTGTTTTTGGCTTTACAGCATTCGAAGCAGCTGCAAATATGAAACTTATCCGAGTGTTCTCTGAAAGCTCTTTGATTCGAAATGTTTTGAAAGAGAGTTCGCATTTCTGAAACAGTTTACTCAAATAACTGATTTAACTACACAAATGTGGAATGTTCGGTTAAAAGTCGGACCTGCAAGAAAGTTCTAAAAATAAAGAAAGACTCATAAACCATAACATAATATCGCTCTACAAAGGTATGTTATCTTCCATCTGGCTTTTATTTAAGTTTATCTTACTTATTTTTCAAAATACTTTACTAATGCACTTCCATTCCAAAAGTGAAACCTATTTTGAATTTCTTATTGGCAATGTTATTTTAAAACCGACCTATCTCAGCAAATCTACAATCAAACAAACTGGCGAATATGTTAACGCACCCGGTTGGATCCCATTTTGATCTCGTCTTTTTACACCCAGTGCCAGGAAAACGGGAGATTATCCGAATACGGTGGCAACAACAGGCCAATTCTGGGATAAATTTGTTGGCTTAACCATATTGAAAATTGAATAAAATACTTGGAAAAAGTATCGATGTATTTGCTCAGTAAATTATAATATATATATCTACATATTTGAAAATATTTCCCGGCTTTGCAATATTTACCTATTTCCTTCTAACCATAATAAACTTATCGTTTTGAAAATGGGTTTAGGTTTTAAAGGGGATCGCATCGGTCTCAACTGTCATCAATATTCATTCTAGTGAAATTGAAAAAAAAAAATGTAATTGCTTATTTAGATAGAAGAAAATGCATTTGGGACCGATCGATCAGTTGTAAACAATAAAGTTGCATACAATGGTTTTTCAAATGTTCCCCACTTGGGTAGCGAAGCAAACTCGGAATCTGTGAATGTGTATATGTATTTTTGTATTGGTTTAGCAATCGAACGCAACGATTTCTTAATCGAATGTTTTACTTGAAATATCGAAGCATGAATTTCCCGCACCGAAGCTATGTCTAATCCAACAAAACTACTTGATGCTATATTTAAAACGCTGCCCAACTCTCTTCATCTTTAAGTTTAGAACATTTGATGTGTGTAAATGTGTGTGTGTATAGGTATGTATAGCTGGCCTGCTCACTCGCCCACAAGGGCTTGCTGGCGGCATCGCTTTCTCTGTTGCTCTCTTTTTCTGCCTTTCTATTTATCTTGGCCCTATATCAGTGTTGTGGGCAACCCAACCCCATGCCGTGTACTCAAAGCTTCTTTTCATGTTTATTTTATTTTTGGCTTGGCCATATTTATAGCGCTCATTTCAGTGCACTCGCGCTCTCTCTCTCTCTCTCTCTCTCTCGCCCTTTCTTGCACACTCTCTCTCTCTCTCTCTGTCGCTGTCTCTGTCTCTGTTAGTTCAACAGTCACGCATTGGGCTCGGCTCTAATGGCTCTTTCCTAGGTGCATACATACATACATATACATATATCAGAGAGTTTAAGTTCAATTACCTTTAAATGGATTATACAAACACAACGCCGCAAGATGGGCAACTGATATCAAACGGCGCATGCACCACAACAACTCACACATACACACACACACACACACGCAGGCGCGCAGACTGGCAGACGTGCGCCTGATCCCAGTTCTCAGTTCCCAGTTCCCAGTTCTCAGTTGCCAGTTGTGATTTGTGAGTTTTCCAGTCTGCCCGTTTTGCCAGTGGCTGGCCCCGTTTGTTCGCTGCCTAAGATCGAGGTGAGGGGTAGCCAGGCTGACGGCGTTGCACGACACCAACAACAAGATGCTGCCAAAAATAAATTTGAACTCAAATCGCGGCACAGGCGACGAAAAACCAATTTGAGTGCCAAGAAAAACCAACGCAATGAATTTTTCCTCTTTAAGAGCCAGGCAGCAAAACAAAGTAAAAATCAAACCGATTCAAACCGATATATACAATATAAACACATGCACATAAGCATATATATATGTATATGTATATGTGTATAGATATGTATATGTATGTGTGTGTGTACAATATGTGCTGGCAACCTGGCAACCCCTCACCAACCGCCCCATGCTCCTGTGCCTGAGGCGCGCTCAAGTGCCCAAGAGAAATTGTAATTTGCCATCGCTTTTGCAGGCGCTCTTGCGACTTGATTTTTCTCAAGATTCTCACAGAAAGAGAGAGAGATATATAAATAAAGAGAGAGAGAGAGAGAGAGAGAGAGAGTAGTATAGGCGGGTGGCATTTGTTTTGATTTGGCCATGCAGCCACATCCAAGACCACGCTGTCCACATGACGCAATTACTACTGTACCATCTAGCCTATAAGCGTACGTGACGACCTCATTAGTTTTGAGTTGCCCAAAAAGCACACGCAAGGAACGAAAAACCAAAAAAAAAAAACAAAAGTAATTAAAAATGTAAAATCCAGCGCAAAAGAGCAGGAAAAATTTGTTGTTTTCCGAAATGGAAAAACTCGCACGGCTGTCGACAATATTATAAACGTCTGCTCAGCGACCAGAAAGCTTAAACTCTAGCTAATGTTCGATATACACACACACACGCACACACACACACACACATAGACAAATACAAATATTACATATACACATCGAGCGATCCTCAACGTATGGCCTCGGTCGGCTCTCATCTCATCCCATCTCATCTCGTCTCACCGCGTCTATTTATAAAGTGGAAAAAAAAGTATTTCAGATGCCAAGAGTTGCCAAGTTGGCCCAAGCATAAAGTACAGTCACGTGCTCACGTCTAGATGGATCAGAATGAATCAGTAAACTACCGTTTGCTGCCATATGCATATTCATTTGCATATGTATTTGTGGATCTGCTTGATCTACGCATGAATGTTATGAGACATATATATGTATATGCGGACTTATGCATGAATCACTGCTCAGTATTCAATGTATGTATGCGTAAATCCTCGACTGGATAAAGTTAAAGATAATGTTTGTAATCGATTCTAAGTCTAGATATATTACAGTATATTTTGTCAGTTATTTAAGCACTTGTAGAAGATATTTAACATTGAAGTCGACTTCTTTGATCCCATTAGGTATATATATATATATATATATATTCATAAACTTGATATATATCAGCAGGTCGGAGCCGAGATCGCCAAATCGAATCACTATATTTGATATAAGTGGCATTGAAACAATCGCTCGAAATCTGAGCTCCTCTTTGAATATTAACCCAATTAACCGGAAATAATTAAAGTCGGGCTACTATATCATATATGTAATATAAGGGTATATAATCTTCGATTTGCCTCAGTTAGTTGTTCCTTTGATTGTTGAAATCACTTCTTGTGCCAATTTTATCTGGCAAAGATCGCTTAGCCACTGTCTGTCTTTAAGGTTATTTTCACATACATTGATGTATGTATTATTTACCAAGGATGCTTTTATTTTGAAGCCCAAAGTTTCATGACTTGGCTGCGATTTAAGAGACTTTTATCGAAAAGTCTATAAGGCACGGCTCATAACTTAACTCCAACTCTGACTTTAATTCAAAAGATCTTTTAAGATGAGAGATGCATCCGATTTACTGCTATATCCTAATATTCGAGATATCCAATGTGCCTGAAGAAACTGATTTTTAAAGCTGAGGAGAAGAACGAGACTGTCGCAAAAAACTTACATAAGACCTTCTACTGGGTTTCCTCCTTGAACAGGTATCTTGAATAATGCAGTATAACAGTATAACAGTACAATAAACAATATATATTTAAAGTCACAAATTTTTTAAAAACAAAATACTTCGAACTAATGCTATATGAATTGAAATTCGAACGATTCAGTTGATTTGCTATTGTTTTTTATTTATTTTTTATTGAATCCTTTGAATCCGTGGCTAACTCTCATTATCCACTTGACTTGTTCAGTTTGAATGTTGCTAAGTTTTTATCTGTTCTTTACTTCTTGTGTGTAATGCCATTGGAATGTGCTTACAAATGTAAAACTTGGCCAAAATGTTTTGGTTGAATTTTCGCCGAGTTGTTCGTTCAGCTCGACCTCAATTGGCGGGTGGACGGGTAAGTGTTGCGGGTTACGGGCTACCCACCAGGAACAGGGGGAGGGGAGGGGGGGTGTCTGGTGTAGGTGTTGCTCTGCAAGGTGGAGAGCGAGACAGAGAGAGAGAGAGTGTGTGTGAGTGAGCGAGCGCGAGAGGAAGAGTGGGTGAGAGGAAGAGTGAGAGTGTAAGCAAGCGGATGCTGCAACAGTGGCAGACGCGCCAACAATAGTCGCCAACATTCACAGCCGCCGCTGCCGGCGCCATAGCCAGAGGCAGAGAATGCGCTGCCGGCTGCTGCTGTTGCTCAGCCTCCCCGGCCCCGGCCAACAGGCTGCGATGGCTGCTCGGCCGCTCGTGGCGCTCGGGCCTCGGCCAATTCGAGTTGGTTGCCTGAATTCAGTTTTCAGTGTTCAATTGGACTGCGACTGCGACTATTTCGATCGCGCCGAGCAATCCGAAATCCCGACAAACGGATCGAAAGTAAAAACCAAAATCAGAGACAGAGAGCGGAAGAGAGAGAGGAGAAAGAGAAGGAGAGAGACGAGCAGCCGAACAGCGCAATAGAGATGGTAAAACGCTTGTGTTCGCGCTTTGCGCTTTTCCTGCTTTACGTGCGTGCATGTGTGTGTGTGTCTGTCTGTGTGTGTTTATACATACATACATATACAAACAACTTTTCAATATTTTATATCTGATATTAATTGCAGTGTCCGTTTCACTCGTCTGTCCTTTATGGGTTAAGTGAACAAAATGACATACCATGCATACATATATGCATGCACATACATACATATACCTAAGAGCTTAAAAGCTCAGGTTCAAAGCTCAAGAGTCACTCAACTTAGCTTGCTAAACTACTTATGTGAGTATCCTTGAAAGATAAAGTGCACAAAAGTTTTCAATAAGTTTCAAGCTACAATTCATTTTTGATTGTCCCACAGTTTTTTGATGTATTCAAAAACATTTTGGTCTAGCTATTCAAATCTATTATTAATAAATATTAATTTTTTGAAGACGTCAACTTAATGATAATTTGAAACAGAGTATTACTCAGTGGGCAGTCTCTGATGTGTAGCTTTCTCATTGACTTGTTTTTGTGTTTGTTTGCAATTGCCTCCCGCCAGCATCCTACGCATATATCAGTCATACAGGTGTGTGTGTGTTTTTAGTGTACATATAAGAAAGTAACAGGCAATGCCTTGAGTTCTTATTGAGAGCCTTCCAAAAGCTCGGCTTGAACTTGAGCTCTTTTCGGGCAGATAGAGAGCGAGAGAAAGCTCAGAAGCAGCTTTTCATTCAACATGGTCGGTGCCAACAACTGCAGAGCATACACACATACGCTTACACACACACGTACACACACGTTTTCATGTGACTCAGAAATTGTGTTGCTGGGAAGCAGGGTTGATGTGAAAGTGTGGGGTTAGGTTGGGTGGTGTTACGTTGCGTTACAATACGTTACGTTACGTTGCGTTTGGTTTGCGTCGATTCGAATCGAATCGCAGCGTTCTTGTTGTTGTTGTTGAGTTACGCGCGTATTATAATGCGACAGTAACCATGGAGCCGCAAGCTCACCTTTAAGGCGATAAGATAAAGCTGGCGGTGGAAAACAGATTAGATATTAGTCGCCTATGGGAGGCAGACAAAGCATGAGTTGGTCTGGTCGCCAGTCGAAGCCAGTGACATTATCTCTCCAAAACTCGCAACCAGTCGAATCGAGTAGAACACAATCAGTGCCAAAGCTTGAGACACGTTTACAACATAGAATACAATTCTATCCGATTATCATTTCCCAGTTGGCAATTGTCAGTTTTGCAGGCTGCATTTTGCGACGTCACGCTTTACGTATTTTCATCGTCATATTTTCTTCTGCAGCTGGTGTTCTCTCTCTCCCTCTCTCTCACTGTTTATGTGTGTGTGTTTGTATATATATATATATATATATATATATATATTTTGTGTTGCTTACGAATTGGCATGATTTCATACTAACAAATTTCGATTCTATGTATTTTTAATTTTAGTCCAAGGTTTGAAACAACAACAACAACAGCAACAGCAAGAACGGCCGCTACTAGAAACGTAATTTAAGCAACAAAGAAGCGCACAACGACACCTACGTATAAACAAAGTCTTCGGCTGAAAGAGAGCGAGAGAGAGGGAGAGAGCGAGAAAGAGGCCAGAACATAGTGAGAGTAAGATCGATATACAGCGGGCAGAGAGACAGGAGAGCGCCACCAACCACCCCTGGCCCGTCCCTCCCCCTCCCCACGTTCAGCTCAGGCAGCTGAAGCTTTGGCAATAAGAAAATTACGCATACGCCTCGTGAAGCGCAATCGCAAAAAAAAAAAGAGAAAAAAAAACCAAACAAACCAAAAAAACAAAAACAAAAAGATTAATAATAATAATAAAAAAAAAAACAAACAAACATATAAACCGATCAGCACTGACTCAGTCCAGTTGCCGCAAACCTGCTCACCCTCCCCCGCCGCATTCTCTCATCAATATCTATACCGCAAACAATCAAAGTCAGTTCGGCAGTCGGCCCAGAGTAACTGGAAACTATCCAGGACAAGTGGCAAACAACAACAACCACAACAACAACACCAACAGCAACAACAACAGCAACAATAACAATATACAGGCAACTTGCACCGCCTCAAAGCCACTGTGGTGGTGAAAATTTCAAACTGTATCCGGCTAGAAACTCAGGTGAGCAGCAAATTTAATTTGTCTTTTTTTTTTTGTTTTTGAGTGATTTTTGTCGAGCGGATTTATGTCGCTTGAGAATATATGTGGTTTTCCGAATAAAATTCAAATTGTGATAGTTTGCACAGCTTGCAGCTTTTCAAAAGTGTTTTGTAGATTCTGAAATCAAATTCTGAGTTTTTGTTGCAGATTTAACACAATTTAGTATTGGATTTTGTTTTTTTTGGTGGTTTTTCTGATCGTGCTAATAAATAAGGGTTGTAAAACATATTTGAAATAGATGCGCTATTATTTAGACGTTGGCTTTACTTTCAATTTCCATGGTAAAAGCTGTGATTCGACTTGTAGTTGCGAAATTTGACAGGACACAAACAAAATGTTGTCCAGGCAAAGTGACGTTCACTTTGAATTCGAATTCGGATACGGATTCCATTATTATCAGCAGCTGCTTAATGGCTCGCTATTTCAACAGCTCACACACACATTGGGGCACACATACATGCACACATATACATACAAACTTAAATGCGGGCAACACTCGTGACCAAGGTACTGTCAGTTGCTAGTTTCGGCCAGTGTTATCAAAGAGCCAACAAACAGTTAGAACTTAAAGCTTGCTCAACTCACAGGCCGGGAATCATATGAACTACGCACACACGTGTGTGTGTGTGTGGGTTAGTGTCTGTGAGAGATGGAGAGAGAGAGAGAGTGGTAGAGATGGAGAAGTCACGGCACAAAATATTTGTGCCTTCTGAAAGACAAATTGGGATCTGCGTAAATCATAATAACTGTACAATACACACCCTAGCACAGAGTTTTACAATTTTATCATCAAGTTTGAACAAGACAGACTTCTATATAATATCCTGTAAAATATACATATAAATTTTAGCAGTAGGCAGCAACCCGTCAGGAATACTTTTGGAAGAAGAATCTTGAAAAATATATATAACATTTTAGCAGTAGGCAGGAAATCTTCAAAAATACTTTTGTTGGGAACAGTTCTGGACGCTATAACATCTAAAAAAAGGATTTCTTAAAATACAAATGGTAAATAAAAGATACAAATTAGATTATATAAAATCAAATGTGAATAGTTTAACCAAAATGTACAATAAATAATAAAATTAAGGATATATTAAATATACAACACCAATCAAACCAACAAATATTTAAATGTTACTAACTTAGTAATAAAATGAGCAAAAAGAATGAAGGAGAGAGAGGGAGAGAGAGGGAGAGAGATAGATAGAGATAAAGAGTTAAGTCTAAACTAGTTGGCCACAATAGGTGATGTATCATCATGATTTAATGTGTACATATATATGTATGTATGTATGTATGTGTGTGTGTCTAACTGTGTTCGACACATATTGAATCAAGCGACTGTTTTGGACAGCAGTCACAGCAGCAGCAGCAGCAGCAGCAACAGAAATATGCCCCCAAAACCCGCCCCAGCACTTTGGCTCACTTTTATCAGCGGCTTATCAGTAAATAATTCCACCTGTTGTGCAGTTGAAACGGCAATGGGGGAATGGGGGGAGGGCAGTGGTAACGGCGGTCGAAGGGGTCGACGTTGGTCCCGGGGAGTACCGCTTAAGTGTGTGTGTGTATGCGTGTGTGTGTCTGTGTATGGGTGAAGATAACTTCGCTTTGAGGCTTGTGCCTTCAGTTGGCGCGTACAAAGCAATGCTTATTATATTCTACATCAACACACACACACACACACACACCCTTATGAATGTGCAGATACATTTGTATCTTTTGTGAGCCACCGCTGCTCTCAGCTTATTAAATAGACCAACACATGCATATGTATGTATGTACGTACGTACGTACGTATGTATGTATGTATGTACATAGACTTAAGTATATCGCAGTGCACATAGTAAAAATTTTCGCTGCTGTTTGTGTTGCTCAGCAGAAAGCCACGGCCTGGCCCGACCAGTGGCTCATTGTCAGTGGATTTCAAAGATAACATAGAGTACTAACGTACACACACCTACACACACAAGCACACACGAACACACACACACCAACACACATACACAGACATAGTCTGCGATTCAGTTGGGTTTCTTTTTTAATCTTATCTTAAAACTTGAGTCGACATCGTTTGCCATCCAACGATGACGCTTTGCAACGTACACACACACTAACACACACGTGATCCAATACTCGTCGTCAACTTGTAGCTATAATTTGTTTTGGTTAATTACGTGTAAAGACTTGGTCGTTAGTAAAGTGAAAACATATTTCCCTGAATAACTTTAACATTAACTAAACACATTCAATCAACTAAATATTAATTATTGTTTTAATTACAATAAATTATAATAAATAAATAATTAACAAATACCAAACACACATTTGTCTGTTCCTAGTTCAAGCTAAATCGGTATTCAAAATATTTATATAGAATGAATTATCAACATTTAAATTTGTAATCTGTAAAAGAGTGAAGAGTCTAGTTCTCAGTGAATCCGTGGTACACAAATATGATCATTCATGTTGAATGTATACATTCATCCAATATTTTTATATAGAAATAAATTAGATTGGAAAATATATGCTAAAGTAGTCTAGTTGATGATTCTGTGAAGTAACCCTCCATTTTGGTTTTTGTGTATCGTCAAATATTGCTTGAAATTACTTCAAAACTGAGCAACTAGTTTACATTGAGACAGATTGACTTGGCTAGTGATACTGATCAAGAATATATAATATATAAGTATATGTCTTATGGGATTAGCGACATCTTCATCAATGTGATGCAAATTGACGACCCAATTTTATTCAATTGCTGTTTAACAAATCATTGATAAGGTTATGGTTCTCTTGGAAGTTACTAAAACAATAGATCCCAAGTCCAATCGGTTGATATCGATGTAACTGTAATTGTTTCTCCTCGTTGATAAGCATTAGTCATTATTGCAATGCTGTCTATCGAAATGCTGCTGCACAAAAGAGTACGCGAAGCATAACGCAATTAACCCTTAACACTGATGTCAGCTGATGTCATAGACATACATATATTAACATATAAATTATTAAGCATCGCTCACACAATGCAAGTGTGAACGACTGCGAAATACCCTGTAATACCAGCTAATAACAACAGGTGGCAAATAGACCAGGAAAAAGTTGCCATTTTTGTTTACCGCACAACATGTGGGTTTTTAGTAATTTCCTTATGTGGGGCAGCAATTGGTATTACTAGAATCTTCGAAATTCGGTCAAATGTCAAAGATAAAGGCATTTCTGATGCTGATTGGGTGTGAAATATATACGCCGATTCTTGAAGGATCGATCTAAACAAGGTATGTAGTTGCCTAATGCGTAATGAAAAACAGAGAAAATATTTATATAAATATATGAAAATCGTCGCCTTAACCAGGAAAAGATGCAGCATCCTAGGGCAGCATATCATGAGGCCCAAGGACATAGAAACCCACAACCTCAAGGGGGCACAATAGACCTTATAGGTCGCAGTGCTAACTTTCCCCAATTATATATTATATATGAAAATGAAAATTGCTGAAATTTGAAACTTTTTTCTATATATCCGAAATATTTTCATTAAATAGGATTTGAGTTTCTAAGAAGTAAATGAAAATTAGACATTCTTGCCTGGAATTCATCATTTATTTGTAATTGTAGAAACATTCCCACTTGAATTGGAAGTACAATTTCTTAATATTAGCCGGGTCGACTTACGAAGCTTAAGAAAGTATATTTCTCCAAAAAAAAAAGGGCATTGGCGGCAAGTTTATGGTGGTATGGTAAATTGCAGGGCTGTTTTTGCTTTTTATTTTTGGTATATGTTGCGTCAATCAACGAAAGGTATATGCATTATATATATGTATAAAAAAAAAGCAACACTCACTCAGACGCAAGTAATTGCTAACAGGCAGCTGAAGCCACGTGTGGGGGCAAGCATGGAGCTAAGTTTAAAAATAAATGCATATATTTATGTATGTGTATATGTATGTGTGTGTGTGTGTGTGTACATTACATAAATGCATGAAAATGAGCGCAGCTCCAGCGTCAAGTTGGTGTTATGACATCCGCCCGCCCGCCCTCTCACCCCTTCTCCGACAACAACAAGAGGAACAAGAACAAGAGCGAACAATTTTTAAGCGCAGCAGCAACAAAGTAAGGGTTAAGAGCTGCAAGTCAGCAACCGAGGCACGAACGAAGCTCCAAGCGTACAGCAGCAATCTGAAGACTGGCAAAACAAAAAAAAAAAAAATGGCAATACACAGAAGAAGCACGAAACCATACGAAATAGACTGGAGTCAAGTATACCCTATAGATAAGGAAACTCTAGTTGAAGATGCAGTTCATTTGAAAACTATTTGAACACGCTTGCGGCAATTTCTAAATATCATTTTGCAATGCACAAAATTTGTAGACTCATTTTTATTTTTCCGAAAAATTGCATACCCTATTCGAAAAATATGTTTCAACAGTGTAGTTTAGTCAGAGGATCAAGAATTCTAATGTACATATACCCATTGTTAACCCTTCCATGGGTAGGGTATATTCAAATATATGCATGCATATATGTTGACGAGTGCATCGGAGAATATGTGATCTCAGTAAACAGAATTAAAACTTATATATATATATATATATATATATTTGCTATAAGAAACTAGAAAGTCACGTTGAAGATCGGAATCCATCTCCTTGCATCTATTTCGATTTAATTATTAATTAATTAAAACCAAGAAAATGTTCTTAATATTTGTATTTAGTTTTTAGCATTCACAGTTCTTCGATCCTTGATGCTGATCAATAATATATTTATATATATATATTGGAGCTCGAATAAACGCCATGAAGCCGTGTGAAAAAGCTATGACCAGGCAATATTGTGTTTGTGTGTGTGTGTGTGTGTGTGTGTGTGTCTCAGTCTGAGTCGCCTCGCCTCCTGCTGGCAAGCGCGACCTCTTCAACAGTTGTTGTATTTCGCCCCTTGTATTTTGCCCCATTGTAATTCGCCGCATTTTTGAGTCTCTCTCACTCACACATAGCCTACAATGCTTTGCTCTCTCGCTCACACATGCGCGCTCGTCGTCGCCTTCGCTGCGTTTCGTTGCAGGGTTGTTGTTGTAAACTCGGTTTTAAGCTTTAATTACGTTTCATGCACACACAAACGCACACACACACACACACGCGCAGACTTTTGCCAGCGCAAACAGACGGACTCATTCAGTCGCAGCCCCAGCAGTGTAATTGTGTGTGTGAGTTCTATACTATGATATGGTGCCGTGACGCTGGTTGGCAATGGAGGGATGGCGAGGGGAGGTGGAGGGGTAGTTTCGTGGCTGGCGCAGTTGTTGAGTTGCTGCTTGTTGCCCTGCGCGGTTTTCCTATTTTTGTTTGCCCGTCGCTGACGTTGCCGTCGCTGTTGTTGTTGCTGCTGTTGCTGTTGTCCAACGGTACTTCTGAGCGCCAGCCATTATTTGCTCGAATTCAGTCAAGCTTTGTGCTTCGTCGCGAAGTTGTCGTCGTCGTCGTCCCGTTGTTGCACCAAAAAAAAACAAAAAAGAAAAACAAAAAGAAAACAAACCACCCAATCTTCCATCCCAGTCGAGAGCCAACCCACCCAAGCACAGTCGGCTGACGCCGTTTTTGTGCTCGTTTCGCAAGCTTCGTCGCTCGGTCGTTCGGTTGTGTGCGTGTTCTTTTCTCTTCTTTTTTTTTTCGCCGGCTTTGGCGCGGCCTCAAAACGTGAGTACATTGAATAAGCGCGCTCTTTCCCCCGCTTACACTCTATCTTTGATTGCTACTTTTATTTGTGAGTGTGGTGCGTGTGTGTGTCACGCTAATCTCCAATGCGAGATTAGATATAAAGTTGCTTTACATTATTGTTTTAGTCTCTGGGCCTGAATTTTGTGTTGTACACACACAGGCATAAACATACTTATGTGTATGTTTTTATATTTACACGCTTGCATTTAGTTTGTCAGCTGAGCTTTGAAAGCTGCGCTCAAGCGCGCAACACCGACGCGTTACTCAGCTTTTGGGCGAGCTGAAAGCTTCGATTGAAGCTCAAAGTTTGTCACTTTAACCCGCCCCCCCCCCGACAAACAATCAGAAATCATACAATCATTGCAAAACTGCTCAAATCGATAAAAAGCTTCAGCGCCTATAAATAAAATTAAAAAGCAAAAGGAAGAGTCGATGGCGCTTTCACAAACGTAGCTCGGAGCGAGCTGCTGCTGGGCCTGGTCGTTAGCTGCGTCGGCAGCTTATCACACACACACACACACGCACACTCATCCAAGCACGCATATGGCCTGGCCCAATGTGTGTGTGTGTTTCTGTCTCTTGACTCTCAGTGGCTTGTGTGTGTGTACGTATATATCGCGTTATCAATAATTGGCGAGTCGTCATTCTGTGTGTGAGTGTGAAAGAGTTAAGCGTTTACTCTTGTATTGTTGTTGTTGTCAATATCTTTACTGTTTTCATTAGCTTTTTTGCTTTTGGTTTTGTTTTATTAATTAAAGTATGTTACGCCCAACAGCTGGGTGACATTGGCTTGGGTCGCGGAGGAGGCAAGCCTTTAGCTTAGGCTCGATGCTATGTAGACGGTGTGACTGATATACATACAATTCGACTGGGTTGGGTGGTTATTATAATATATTATAGGAGCAGTCTAAAGGTATTGGCAATCCTGAAAAACTACTCGTTGGAAATAGTCCAATTTCCAAGTGCGCTAAAAGCTTTTCAAAAGTTTTTCTTAATCAACGGAATTGAATGTTAATTGACATCCTATAAAAGCTTTTTCTAAATTAAATTAAATAGTTGATGGAAACGAGAGCGAGAACTATTTCAAATGCAGCAAATTATATTTTATTTGAACACACTTTTGTGGTTTTTCTCTGGCGTTTGCGAAAACATTAAGGGTTAAAAATTTAATTTTTTATTTGGAATTAAGATGTCTTGACTTATAATATATGTTATGATCTTTATTGTTTGTTACCGATATCGAAATTAGTTCAAAGTAGTAAATTTCCGATTGTCAGATTGGTAAATAATTCATCGAGAATTCTTCAATTTAATTCGTAGCTTCAAGACGTCTTGCAAACGGCTGAAAATGGAAAAGACTCCCCGGTATACGCAGCGGGAGCGGAACATGGTGCTCGGCTATGCGGCCCAGTACAAGGATGTGATTGAGAACAAGCGCACCGATGCCGAGTCCAATCGCAAAAAGGACGAGGTCTGGCTACAGATAGCCAAGGAGTTCAACGCGAAAGTCTATCATCAGCGCAGCGCCAAGCAGCTGCGACAGCTCTACAAGAACATGAAGCTGCTGCTCAAGAAGGATCTCTGCGGCGAGGACAAGGGCAATCGCTCCTTCATGGATCTGCTCAACACGCTCTCCCAACAGGAATCGGTGGCCCAATATATTGCCGAGCAAATGTCACCGGAAGGCGCTGGCAGCCAAGCGACACCCAATGGTCGCCATTTGGCCGAAGACTACGAGGATTCAAAGGTAAACATATTTAAATATATATATTAAGTATAACGTCGACAGAAAGTTGAAGAGAAAAATAATGCCACCACTCTCAAAATTTATTCATCTTTTCCAACTTATTTCAAAAAATTGAATTTTATGAATTTTTTAAACGATTCTCACGAAGTTCGTAAAAGTTTAGTAAAAATATGTAGATAAATATATATATATATACATATAATGTATAAATTCCAGTCGCAGTAGAAACTTTAATTTATAGGCTACAATGTATTGAAAATCAACATTTGAAAATATTACAAAACTAATGGGTTTGTGATGCTTCAGTGATGAAGAAGGGTTACCCATTATCTTTGTGCTTTGCACTTTCCCAGCTATTCCTGGGTATTTTCAATGTTGTCCTAGAGTTTGCAAAAGCCATTTCTATACCAAAACTAGAATGAATGACTTTCTGAGGTATGTCGCAGATTTATTAACTATATAGGACACTCCTCGTTTCATTATAAATTTGCATAAATAGCTGTAGCTGAACTTAAGCGAAACTTAACTTGACTTAACTTGTTTTGCTTTTGCTTTTGTTTGTTTCTTTTTTGGTCCTCTTTTACTTGGAATAGCTGCCAATTTATGAGGGCATGGATACGGAAGTTATAATGATCAAATCAGAGACAATTAGCGATAATGAGCAGACGGAGAACGATATGGATTGCATGGATGAGGATGACGATGACGATTGCCCCATACCCAAAGCGCCGGAGGTCTGTCTCGAGGAGGACGATGACGAGGTGCTCTTTGCCGCAGATCTGCGCCAGTTGCAGCAGCAAAACGCTGGCTCCGGCTCCCTAACCAGTGCCAATAACATTAACAGCAACAATAATAACAACAACAATAACAATAACAGTGTCTGCTCCACTAAAACGTCCATCTCATCGACGGGCAGCTATTTGTCCGGTGGCGCCCCAAAAGCCGAAATAATGCTGTCCAATGTGGGCAATATACGCGTTGGCGCCTTTGCCAGCATTAGCAAGACGCTGCAAAATGGCTCAGCAAACAGCGGCAGCAACAACAGCAACAACAATAATAATAATAACAACATCAGCTGCAACAACAACAACAGCAACTGCAGCAGCAACAACAGCAATGGGCAACTGACGCCGGAGCAAATGCAACAGCATTTGCTGCTAAACGGTTTGGGTTTGTCCGCCGTGCAACATCCGTCGTCGCACTCGCTGCAGGCGGCCATCAATGCGGCAACGAGCGGTGTGGGCAGTTCGCGGCATGCAACGTTGCAGCTGCCACGCATGGCACGTGCTCATAACACAACCACATCCACAACGCCGACGGCAACAACTGTAGCATCAGCAAAAACAGCAGCGGCGGCAACGGGAGCAGCAGCGGCAGCAGCAGCAGCGTCAGCAGCAGCAGCAGTAGCCGCGGCAGCCGTCACAAATAGCGCCCACAACAACAACAACAACAGCAGCAGCAACAACAACAACAACTGCAGCATCAATAACAATGCGGGCGGCGTGCAACTCTTGCTCAATGGTCGCGAGAAAACACACTTGCAACTTCAGCCGAGCAGCGGCTGCTTGAGCATTTCTGGCGACACTTTTAGTGGCTACAATGGACTCGGTGTTGCAAGCATTCACAATGCAAATACCAGCAACACCAACGCCAACAACAGCAGCAACAACAACAGCTGCAGCAACAACAACAACAACAGCATCCTCAACAATCTGAGCAACAGCTGCCCACGTGGACAGCATAATGACTACATGTTGTCGCTGGCGTTGGAGGAGCGGCAGCGGAAGATTGAGCTGTTGAACGTACAGATCGATTATTGGAAGACGCTCACCAAGAAGCTCGACTCGCATCCCGGTCACTATCCAAATCCGGCATGCCTCTGTCATTTTCCGGGCAGCGGCGGTTTGGCCTCTGTCGGCGTGGCAGCTGTCGGCGGCAGCGCAGCGTCAGCGACAGTGAATGCATTGCAAACGCAGTCGAGCAGCAGCTAGTCCGAAGCAAACGATGGCGGTGACGATGATGATCCCTATCCCGATCCCGATCCTGATCCCGATCCTGATATCGATGGCAGCGATATCAACGATGATGCTGTCGACCTTGTCGATGAGTTTGTAAGCGTCGACAGCAACAACAATAACAATAATAATAACAACAACAACAACAACGATAGCAACATCAGCAGTAACAGCGACATTATATCGATCGTTGACATAGACGATGATGATGATGCTGATGCTGATGCCGATGAGGAGGATGACGAGGAGGAGGAGGATATTGACGACGATGACGATGAAAATGATGATGATGATGATGAGGTTGAAGTTGAGGTTGGGGATGTGATGGATGTGCATCGGGAGAATGCCAGCATAGCGGAATTAACACTACCCGGTGTGGAGATGGAGGAGGAGTATGACTCACAGGATGCCTTGGTCAAGGATGTGGGCGTTGTGGGTGGATTGTCACCGCCATCGTCACAAACGGCTTCGCCATCGCCGACGCCAGCGAAGCGCGCCAAGCGCCACATTTCAGTGCTGCCAGCGGCAGCTGCCTCTGCGCTGCTCCTGCAACTCGCACAGCAGCAGCAGCAGCAACAGCAGCAGCAGCAACAACAACAAAAACAACAACAACATCAGCAGCAGCAGCTAAACGCGTAGTCTATAAGCGCTATTAGATAGTTTAGAAATTTTTGTGTAGGATTAAGTTTGGTCTTTATTTAAAATACCAACTAATATACAGTTATTATTATAATTACCTATTATGTTTAATACAATTATTTATTTAAGCCTAATTTTGTGTGCCAAAAGAAAAAACAGAAAACAAAAACCAAAAAACAAAAAAAAAAAACAAATATTTGTTTTTTTTTTTTTAGAATTTCAATGCTATTTTTTTTGTTTATCTAAATCTAATTTAATTTGCCATCTAATGAAATGCTTGCCAAAATTTAATTTTAAGCATTAACTTATTGCTTAAAACCCCGCCTGCTATTATTAATTATTTATGTTTTTGTTTAAACTACTTATTTTTTTTATATTTAGAATATATACACATACAAATATTGACAATTAATGATTTAAGTTTAAGCGCTGTTAACCAAAAAAAAAAGAAAAGTGCAACGAATGGCCCAAAAACTATTTTCATTTGTCACTGTACATTTTACCTTAAATTACATAACATAATAAGTTGTCATGTAGCGAAAAACAAAACAAACAAACAAATAACGAAAACTGTACAAATATGGTTCCTAATCTAGTCCTTAAAACAAAACAAAAACTAAGTAAAACTGTTGAAAAAGAGAAACAATTTCAATTGTTATGCATGAAGCGCAACTTGTGTATTTTTTTTATATATATGTACATACGACTTGTGTATTTCTTTTTATATACATACAAACATATGTGCTATTTAACTGCAAAGCCCCCAAAGTCCCAAAACCCTCCAAAGAACTGTAGCTAATTTTATTGTACTTAAAAACAAAAATAAAAACAAATTCCCCATTTATTACTGTGTACAGAACGTAAGACGAGAGATAGATAGAGAGAGAGATTTGGAGAACAATTTGCTAGTCGCTGCGGCATAACTCTATTCTTTAGTATAGCATAAGAAAAATATATAAAAAAAATGTGCTATTTAGTTATGCATTTGCATACTTCTAGTAATAAAATATTCAACAACATATGTGTAAAAATATTGCCTAAATGTAACCATAATTTACAAAAACAAAAAAAAAAAACAAGAAAATGAAAAAAATATTTGTACAATTTTTGTAAAGAAAACAAATGAATAAAACCCAATGAATTTATTTAGTCGTTCTGTTTGAAATTTGTTTTCATGAGTGCGCCAAAGCCAGCTGTTTAAATTTAGGCGCTCTCCAATGTCAACAGCAAAGCGTTGCCAGACAGCTGGATGCTCTAACTCAAATTGAGAGTTGCCCACTTGTGATTCGGTAGTTACCGATAACAGAGACTTGTGTCAGGGAACGGGTGCTAAGCACAGCAATTATATTTAAATAATCGCTTAAGGGTAAACCGCACATCTCTATGACGGCCGCCAAGAAGCAACGCTGCGCGCATGTGTAAAAGAGAGAGAGAGAGAGAGAGCGAGCGAGCGAGCAACGCTCGTTTTGCATATGCGTATGTATATATATAGCTCTATGCTGGACAGCTGGTAACGTTTCGTGCGGTGGCGGGGGTGATTTGCAAATTCTTTTTTTTTACATTATTTATTACTCATCCAGCGAGTATGCAGTCATCGAAAGATCTGTAAAAAAAGGCAGCCAGGTCAAGTTTGTGCTCGTTGCATATTTTGCGCATATTTTATTGCATGCTGCTTACATCTGTGTGCAAAATTTGTTGTTGGCAACAAAAAAAAAGTGAATGCGCGATTTCAATCCACCAAATCCACTGTGTGTGTGTGTTTATATAGTTCAACCAAGTGAAGCAGCGACTGTGGTTGCCCCTCATATAGTTGTTGTTGTTATACATATAATTGCAACGGCAGCTGGTAAGCTGACAAGTTGATGCCCGGCTTCCACATCAATGAAATGGGTGAAATGGTCTTGGACGCCATCGATGACATCGGCGTTGTCGACGTCTACGATCTGGCATCGGATATTGGCAAGGAATATGAACGGATTATGGATCGCTATGGCACCGATGCGGTAAGCGGCCTAATGCCAAAGATAATTAATACGCTCGAGCTGCTGGAGGCGCTGGCCACAAAGAATGAGCGTGAGAATACAAAAATACAGGAATTGCGTGAGAAAATTGCGCAGCTGGAGAGCGAGAAGCTGGAGAAGGCTGAGTTTCGACGACGCTTTGAAAAGGAATTGGAACTAATTGAGGAGCAGTGGCGCACCGAGACAAATGAGCTGGTCGATTTGGTCTCCTCGTTGCAGGACGAGAACAAGCGACTGGTGAAGCAGACGCAAGATCTGCAATCGTCATCCGCACAAAGTTCCGGTTTGGGCGCCAGCCTAACCGAGAGCATCATCAGCATGACGAACAATGAGCTGCATGGCGCACTTAGCGACACACAAGTGTTGCAGCGGCTCAAGGAGCAGATCTACAAGCAGCGGGACGAGCTGAAGCAGCGTGAACGCGAACTCCAGGACAAGTACAGCGAGCTGGAGCATGTGAGTCCTTACGTTGATATTTATGAAATGGAATTTAAATTTAAAATGTTTTTGATTTGCTTAGGTCAACATTCAGGCGGAACGACTGAAGGCTTCGGAACGAGACACGCGTCGGCGGCATAAGCTGATGCAGGCACAGGTGAAGACGCTGTGCGAGGAGCGTGCCGATTTTTTGGCCCAGCTGCAGGACCAGTGCCGTGAGATTAATCAGCTGCGCAAGCGATTGGGCCTTGCCGAAAAGGAGAACGAGGATCTGGTGCAGTCCTACGATGATGATCAAAATGATCCCAATCGACCGCGCTACACCACCCGCGAGCTCAAGGAGCTGATCAGCGAGCGTGACGAGCTGCTCACCACCATTGACAACCTCAACGAGCAGCTGGCGGAGCTGAAGCCGGCACCAAGTGCCAAGCGTTCGCGTCAAATATCCAGCTCCGATGACAGCGACGACGACGATGATGATGACAATGAGGCCGATGATGGTGTTGAGGCTGATGTCGATGACGATGTTGCAGGCGAATCGTGCGTATACACACACACACACACAATCGCACACATAGCTTAATTGACCAAATCGTAGAATCGTAATTTTCAATGCATCGAAAATTGTTATACCCTTTCAGAGCTCAGTATAATTTTACCGTGCATTGTAAGAGACGATAGAGAAAGATAAAGACAGATATAGATATAGATATAGATGTAGATATAGATATAGATATAGATATAGATATAGATATAGATATAGATATAGATGTAGATATAGATATAGATATAGATATAGATATAGATATAGATATAGATATAGATATAGATATAGATGTAGATGTAGATGTAGATGTAGATGTAGATGTAGATGTAGATGTAGATGTAGATGTAGATGTAGATGTAGATATAGATATAGATATAGATATAGATATAGATATAGATGTAGATATAGATATAGATATAGATATAGATATAGATATAGATATAGATATAGATATAGATATAGATATAGATATAGATATAGATATAGATATAGATATAGATATAGATATAGATATAGATATAGATATAGATGTAGATGTAGATGTAGATGTAGATGTAGATGTAGATGTAGATGTAGATGTAGATGTAGATGTAGATATAGATATAGATATAGATATAGATATAGATATAGATGTAGATATAGATATAGATATAGATATAGATATAGATATAGATATAGATATAGATATAGATGTAGATGTAGATGTAGATGTAGATGTAGATGTAGATGTAGATGTAGATGTAGATGTAGATGTAGATGTAGATGTAGATATAGATATAGATATAGATATAGATATAGATATAGATATAGATATAGATATAGATATAGATGTAGATATAGATATAGATATAGATATAGATATAGATATAGATATAGATATAGATATAGATATAGATATAGATATAGATATAGATATAGATATAGATATAGATATAGATGTAGATATAGATATAGATATAGATATAGATATAGATATAGATATAGATATAGATATAGATGTAGATGTAGATGTAGATGTAGATGTAGATGTAGATGTAGATGTAGATGTAGATGTAGATGTAGATGTAGATGTAGATGTAGATGTAGATATAGATATAGATATAGATATAGATATAGATGTAGATATAGATATAGATATAGATATAGATATAGATATAGATATAGATATAGATATAGATATAGATATAGATATAGATGTAGATATAGATATAGATATAGATATAGATATAGATATAGATATAGATAAAGACAGATATAGATATAGATATAGATGTAGATATAGATATAGATATAGATATAGATATAGATATAGATATAGATGTAGATATAGATATAGATATAGATATAGATGTAGATGTAGATGTAGATGTAGATGTAGATGTAGATGTAGATGTAGATGTAGATGTAGATGTAGATATAGATATAGATATAGATATAGATATAGATATAGATGTAGATATAGATATAGATATAGATATAGATATAGATATAGATATAGATATAGATATAGATATAGATATAGATATAGATATAGATATAGATATAGATATAGATATAGATATAGATATAGATATAGATATAGATATAGATATAGATGTAGATATAGATATAGATATAGATATAGATATAGATATAGATATAGATATAGATATAGATATAGATGTAGATGTAGATGTAGATGTAGATGTAGATGTAGATGTAGATGTAGATGTAGATGTAGATGTAGATGTAGATGTAGATATAGATATAGATATAGATATAGATATAGATATAGATGTAGATATAGATATAGATATAGATATAGATATAGATATAGATATAGATATAGATATAGATATAGATATAGATATAGATATAGATATAGATATAGATATAGATATAGATGTAGATGTAGATGTAGATGTAGATGTAGATGTAGATGTAGATGTAGATGTAGATGTAGATGTAGATATAGATATAGATATAGATATAGATATAGATATAGATATAGATATAGATATAGATATAGATATAGATATATCCTATAGCTGCCACAGCAATAATCCTTTTAAGAGATTTGTTTTTAGTTTACTAAAAGGTTTGCCAAGCAAACCTATATCTGGGGAAGGAACTACACTATCATATAGCCACCTATAGGAACAGTTGATCGGTAGTTATTAGCTTCTGGACTTTTGACTGCAAGAGTATGTAATCTTCGGCGTGAGAACGACAGGTTTTTCTTGTTAGTTAAGTTTTATACCATCTATTACATCTGTGTTTGCACTGTGGGTAGTAAAATATTTATGTCCCAGCCGTAGTTTTAATGCGCTTGTTTCTGCTCAAATAGCTTTCACAGCAATAATCGATTGTTAATCGTGCGATTTTGTTTATTATTTACCTTTTTTGTGGAATTAATTATTTTCAAACTGTAAACTTGATACTTGTTTCTCCTTTGCTCTCACACACACTGAAATATTGCAACTCAAATTCAAATTCGACTAGCATCGTTCAGTCCCTTTTAAATATATTTACTATAATTGTTTATTGTTTGGTGAGCTATTTTTATAATTGAAATATGTCTTTCGCTGGGTCCAAGTCAATTGTTTTTGCACTTGAGTGAACGGACGCTGTGAATCTCAACCTGAACACGCATCCCGACAACAAATGAAGAGTAACACTTGGCATGAAGCCAGCGAAAGATATACTTCAAATATAATCTTATATAAATAGGTTAATAAGCAAAAGTGTTGTGCTAATGACTTACTTATGTCCTAAGCCCAGAGCACTAATCAAAAGTATTCTCTCCAATGTCAGGCCACCTGGACATGATGCGCCCGTGCAGGGACCGTTGCCGTATGAGCCAGACGATGCGCCCTGGAAGAAGAGCTCCGAGTCTGGCATACGCAAGTTGTGAGTGTTGTTGAATAGATTTGAATCGATAAAAAATGCAACATTGATTGCATCATTTGGAATATTGTGATTGCAGCTTCCGTAAGCTGTTCTCGGATCCATCGGATGGCAGCAACACATTCCCGAAACGTTCCTTGGCCACGCTCTCGAAGATGGCGCTCTCGGCCACGCCCGGCAGCGGCACCGAGCCGAAGTAAATGCCTTTTTAGCCTAAGCGTCAAGTGCATTCAAATTTTGAATTATGGTTTGATTTCGATTATGTATTTTTTATGTATTTTTCGTTTCTTTTTTTGTTTATTTATTTTTAGTCCCTGTCTGTTCTTTGCTATGTTTTATATGCTCGTTAAGTATTTACCATTTTCTTATTTAATGTACATAATTAACATATTTGATTGCTGTGCTCTCATAATCATAAGTTGTTATTTCTTTTTTACGTAATTCAATTTGTTCAATTTGTATTTATTGATCATAACTTGATTTTTGCTTCACTTATTTGATGCCCTCGTTTATGTTTACTAACTAAACTAATATATGACCAAATGCAAGGAACTAAGGGCAAACGGGATACGGATTCCATTTGAAACCGAATCACAGACATATATATCCATACACTCTACATATACTTTTACATATACATATACATTTACCTAGCCACTTATCTACCCATATAGACATACTTACATACCCTATACATATGCAATGTTCCAAAGAACAAAATGTATGCGCTAATTTGGCAAAGTCTCTAGGCAAGTGAGTCACTTGCGAATACACTTAACCAATTAGAAACCATAATGATATATATATATATATCATACCCAGGAATTGTAGAAAGTTTTTAAATTGGCATTTAATATAATATACTTAAACAATATTTGCCTCACACACATTTCTTCCAAAGTTGTGTATATTTTGGACTTTGTTCTATTCAAAGTGACTTTAGTAGCAAACTAACTTAAACTAAACTATCTTCAATTACAATAAATAAACACAAGTTGTAGTTGTCTAATTTTGCCATTGAGCGACATATCTTAGCCGATGTCCATAATAGCCTCTTCAACTAGTTAAGAAAGCATTCCAAGCTAATAATTACAAGTGCGAGAGAAATACTAACAATAAAATATCCAAATATAAGCAACAAATAAATTAACTTCCACTAACTGTGTATTCTGAGTATACACACAATCTCTTTCTCTTGCTCTTTCACTCACTCACTGTATTTCTATCTCGCTCTAAGCTTGTAGCAATCTTGTTTATTTTTCATTTTTTTTCATGTTTTTTGTTAGCAAATTGACACATTTTGTAGCAGTTGCCCCAAGCGGCCTTATATTAAAAGACACAAATGCCAAAATAATTGGTTATCAAATACGATCTAAATAAAAAGTAATTGAAACAAACTTAATTAACAATTAGCCATCGTTGAATTGTAGCTGATTGTTGATCAATTAATTATACAAAAAAAAATCAGAGAACAAATTTAAAATATTAGCAAAAAAACAAAAACAAAAAAAACAAAAATATTACCCTTAAAAAAATTAAACAAAAAATTATAAAAAATTGTTTTAGCCGCAAGTTTTAATCAGATATTAAAAAAAAAAAATGAAGAAAAAATCAAAAAATTTGACACGTTGTTACCAATTTAATGAAACTATGTACCAATTATTAATTATATAGCTTAACCGTTTTAGCGTTTTTTGCGTGTGTGCACAAAACAATTTGCATTTGCTGCAGTTGAACTACCTACTTACCTACATAACCTCCCTAGTAACCTCCTCTATCCGAACAGGTTGCATCTTGGGTTTGATATGCAACGATTCCTGCTTATGGCTGCTAATCTGTACAATCTGTTCTTTCTAGCTACGCTATCATATATTTCAAATTCACAATAATGTACACCTCGAATTGAGTCAAGCATAATACAACGTAGTACATATCATTTATTGATTGTGAGCGAACATTAACATTTTGGCCTTGGTTTTAACTGTTGGCTTTGAGCGAGCAATGTGCCAAAGACTAAACGGTATTCAGCGTTTGCCATTGATCCAAGATCATCCCATCAGCATACCTGTAATCCCCATCATGAAACGCTTTCAATTCAACTGAAATTTTATATACAAAAAACAAAAAAAAAAACCAACCAAATTTATACAGTTTATAATAATGAGATAAGTGGAACTGGCAAACTGCAGCCGAATGGATTGAAGACACTCGAGTATTTGTATGAAGTATTAAAGCTATTTATTTATATACATATTAAATATTAATCCATTGTCTCCAAAATTGGCAAATTACGACTAAAATCGATCAAAAACCACAACAACAACAAAAAAAACATGAATTTTAAATGCGACCAGTGACTGAAAACTAAAAGCATTTTTTACATTTTCTGTATGATTTCAATGTTGGGGATTTAAACGTTTTCAATTTGAAAGGCATGAATTGTATAATTAATGTTAATTAAATTTATATACACATATACATATTATACATATAAATAAATTATTAATCAGATAACGCAAAATATTTCAATAATATACATTATACAATAAATATACAGTAAATAAAAGTTGTGGCAAACAAAAAGATACAAAAATACACAAAAACGAAACGAAAATGAAAATTTTGTTTGTCATTCGACTTGGGTGAAAAACACCTTCAATTCTTCCAGAATATCGTCATTTGTCTTGATTTCATCGATCTCAGGTAATAGCTGTGCTGCAAGCTAGGCAGCCCAACGTGGAATGGTCGTGGTCCCGTTGCATATGCCACCTTTTCTCACAGCTGTCAATTGTCGTCCTGCTCCTGCAGCTCTTATGTTATCTTCGATTAACTCAATTCTTGGTTTAGTAGTTCAGATACACTCTCCTGCCGAGCTGTCTGCAGACCTTGTATATTTATATCCTGTAGAGTCTGCCATTTAGTATTCAAGTTCAGCCGTGGTCTTATGCCCTCAATCTGCCACATTATTGTGGCAATCGACTCGTACTGTTATCAAGAGAATTTTTTTGTTTTAACCCTTCCCTTGCAAAGTAGAATCAACTTTGAGAAACCTCCGTTTGTTCTCTTAGTTAAATATATATATTCCACTTGCATGAAAATATCATTTGAAATAAAATACATAAATAACGAAGATGAACGGTTATTTTACGCCGGATTTAATCTGGTGACATCTAAATTTTGGTTCGGTTGATTTTTCCGTTTTTTCCACTTTTTTTAAATTTTGTTAAATTTTCGTTTTTTATATTTCTTATGATATATATTTCAGGCTAAAGGGTACACGACTATCTCGATCCCTCAACTTAAAACTTATCTTTCGACTGTTTGCTACGATAATGATTTTTTATACTGTTTGACAAATATGAGGCACTTAATAACGCGCTTATTTTGTGAGTTTGATCAGGATGTCTTGAACAAAAATATATCTACAATGTTCCCATAGTGACCAATATGTGATCCGAATCGGTGGCGCATATAAAACCGATAAATTGCAGACAGACGGATATGACTTGATCGACTCGATTGTCGATCCTGATAAAGAATATACTTGATGGGGTCATAGATGCTTCTGCCTGTTACATTTGGCATATTTATGCTCTGATAACGAAGGTTTCATAGCATATTGGTTTTGTGCAATGACCGTCTGTCCGTAAAGGTAACAGCCTATATCTCCCGGAATCTAAGACCTACAGTTATCAAACTTAGAAAGCAGAATACTACAAACCTTCGATTATATTTAAAAGCTAAAGTCACTGAGATTACTTAGAACCTCCATCAAGGATCGGTATTTCTTGGCTACACCCACCCGGCACCTGTTACACTTATTGGTAATAGTTACGTCCGACTGCAACTTTCTCCCTTGTTTGTTAATTTATTATTAATTTGGATTTGTTGTTCATTTGTTGAATATTGGAAAATAATTTTAATGTTATTTCGAAAGCTTTTGCGTACTTTTGCCACGTATGCGAAATATCTTGGCTTAGTCGGATACGCCTGAGCTTCAAAGCTGCATCAGAGCCAGGACACGTAAAAGAGAGAGACATATAGAGAAAGACAAAGATAGAGATAGAGAGTGAGAGAGAGATAGAGATAGAGAGAGAAGGCAATCGCAGCATCCAGCTCGGCAAGTCCGCGTATCCTTGCCCATTATCCTGGTCGCAGTCTAGCGCCGGCTGTCGCATGCTGCGCGCCTGATACACTGGCTGAGTTTGAGGCGTATCTAGGCGTGGTGTGTGCTTGTTAAGAGTCTTCACAGCCCGGATGCGTGGCTGAATCGAGAGCCGAGAAGAGCGGAAGCGAGAGCAAGCGAGCTGGCGATAAGGGCCTGGCCGATGCCCACCAATGACTGGGCGGGGAAGGATGCTCCCAGGACCCTCACACACACACATATATACACACACACAAGAGGCGTCTTCGACACGCCGCTTACAATTTGTGCTATGCAATTCCAATTAAGCAATTAAAAATTCCGTGCTGAATGGTGTTGGGGAAGTTTGTCAGCTTTTTAATTAAGACGATGCCAGCGTAATAGGATGGAAGAAGATGCGCTGCAAAAAGCGTAGGTCGAAATGGGTGCAGCTAATGAAGTGAGGGTGGCAAATGCGATTAAGGGGTGTGGCAAGGGGCAAGCAACATTTCTCACTAATTGGCTTGGCTTGCGTGGCTAGTAAAAATAAGTACGTGATACATTTGGGGGGGGAGGCGGGTGGTGGTAGAGGTGGTGCAGACTGGGCTGCTTAGCGCTGTGCCTCTGAGTGCCATTAATTAGAAAATCGCATTTAATGAGTTTGCAACGCGTGCCTCTCACGCTATGCACAACGAAATCCAAGTCAGTGGCAGAAGCAGCAGCAGTACCAGAAGCAGCAGCACAGTTGCTTCTCGTTCGGCTGACTCTGATCGATGTTCGTCATCTATCGCGTGCATACACGATTTCAGGGGCCTTCAGTCAGTCGATTTTCGAGCAGGCGCCCAGCAAGCAGCTGAAGCAGCTGCTGGTACGGCTGCTGCCTCCCAAACAAACTTGCAACTCCACCAGCAGAGCACAAAGGCGCACTGACACACACACACATACGTATATTGTTATATGTTGCTGACTGAAACATTCATCAGCGGGGTTGCCAGCTAAAGCAACAAACACAAAAGCTATATGCTATACACACACACTCGCACACACACATACACACACACACGCAATGTGTAAGAGCGTGATGGCGAATGAACATAACGAAAGCCAACCAAAAACAAAAAAGGTACATTAAAAAAGCCGCTGATTTTGTGTTTGTTGCTGCTTGTTTTAGCACACTGTGCGCCTGTGCACAAAAACTGTTTTTTATACAAACACATTGCCATTTTCGATGACACATTTATGTGCACAAGTGCAGAAACATATTTAATGTAAATACATAAATTGCCAACCAAAGCTATGTGTAAAGTAGAAGCTCGCGTGTAAAGCTTGCGTGCGAGACAGAGACACGCACACACACACATGTGTATGTATGTAAATATAGGTATTTAAGTTAAGAGTGAGACAAATCTATGCGCTCTTATTCAGTTTGGTTGGCGCTCTCTTGCGCCATCTCTCTCTCTCTCTATCTCCCTCACCCTTTCTCTGTCTCTCTCGCTGACACTGTGACTGTTTGCATCTCTGTCTGTTTAATTCTGTTGTGCCCTTGTATGGATGTGTGTAATTATGTGTTTGTATATAGCCATCTCATCGCTGGTGGAGGGGAGGGGTGTGGTTTGGTCGCTTGGCAACGCGCTGCTGTTGGCTGCTGTGCGCCTATTTAGCGGCCAGCGTTTGGTTGGAACAAGAAAACGAAAGTGTTAAAAGCGATTGCAAGCGAGTGTGTGCGGAGCTCGTTTTATTGGCATTGGCCGTACATAGACTTGTATGTATGCCTGTATGCACATATGTGGAGCCCGCGGTCATATGTGATTGGGCATCCTGGCCTGTTTTCTTTCTTCTCTGGCCGCCTGATGAATTTGCGACGCGCATGACGCGATATTTAAATGCGACAAATGCCGGTGCCGCCACAAACATGTTGGAGGCCGCCGCCGATGCCGCCAAGTTCGTCGGCCGACGATTGTGTGTAGTATTGTGCTAATTGTTTCTGGGCGCCTAATAAGTTCGGGTGAATTCTACGAATTTCGCCTGGCATCAGTTTTTGTCATTTTCGCGATGTTGCAATGGCCATTGTGGCTTATTGGAATAAACATTCTAGGAACTTGCCCTAGATGCGTCAACAGGCGAACAGAAAGCTCCAGCATAGCGACGACCTAAATAGCATTTTCGCTCACATCATCAATCTCTCTCTCTCTCTCTCTCGCATACACGATTACATGCTGTGTTTGCAGCGGGTGTGTACATAAGCCAAGACAATACAACGATATCTTATATACCGATTGTAATCATATAATACATACGCACATCCAATACATACATCCGTATGTATCACACAGTATCACACAGTGTGTACACCAAATCAAGAGTGTAAAACAAGAGCGGCAATAGTTGCGATTACGAATGCGGTTAAGCTTTTTGTCAGCGCATTGGTTGCTGAATTCGCTGAGCTTTCGGCTTCTTTTCTTTATTTGGCTGTGCATGCGCTACGCTAATGATTGACAGCCTGTCAGCATGTATGGTTCTTGTTATACTCTGTGCTGTTTTACAAAACGTGTGATTTTAGCAAAAATATACCTTGCAATCCATTTGCTCAAAATCAGACTAAAATTATATTGGTTCTTCTGCTATTTGGCTGTTGCACTGCACTATTGTATCGAGATTTACGCAAAAACAAAAGTTAAATAGACGAAATGAAACAATGTTGCATTTAAATAATTAAATGTGTACTTGTAATATAAATCTTATTTTTGCTGTGTTTCTGAATCGTTTTAATATTTTGTTGCACTTATCTGTTGTTGTGAAGGAGATTTTAAGCTGATTTAATGACTTTGATATAAACAAATTTATTTTACAGCAATTTGTTTATCATTCATTATTTAGATAAGCTTTTTGTTCATTGATGTTAAACATTTAAAAATAGATAATTCTAAAGAACCGTCAGTGCAATCAATTGTATTAAATATGTAACAAGTAATTATTACAAGTGGCTATTTAGACTCATCAATATAAATACCAGATATATGCCTAATATGCAAGTGGAGCAATTTACAGAGTAGCCAATAGTCGATAAGCTGTGCGAGACTGTGCACTCATGCATTTGTCTCTCATTGTTGGGTATCATTGGCAGGCAGCAAGAGAGGGAAAGAAAAGAAAAGCGAAGAACGCTGCAAAAATTGATTCGCTCGTTTTGTCCGTCTCGCATTTAATGCGTTTTTTGTTGGTACAATAAATGCTTCAATTTTGCCAGGCGAACATAATGGGGCATAAAGCGACACAGCTGTCAGCCAGACTGGGATCCGCCACCATACACACAGACACACACACACACACACAAATACACACATGCACACTCAGACGTATGTATGCATATATGTATTACATCCACTTGCACTTGCACTCGCTTCTGAGAAAAGTCTGGTTTATTGTTGCCGTTGTTGTTTGTGATATTATTCTGCATGATGTTTGCTTTTGCCGCTACTGTTGTATTGTGTATTGCCAGTTTCTGCCGAAACAACCAAGAACAATAAGAGCATAACCGAGCCATGATGAATACAAAACTTACACCACAAAGTGAAAACTACTTGTGTAGCGGCTTCGTTGCATGCATCGCATCCAGCCAAACCTGAAATCAAATGTAATGCGCTTGAATGAGCAAACAGACGCTGATTAGCATAAAGTACGAGGGCGGACAATGCCGGGCAAATGAA
Source organism: Drosophila conformis (assembly GCA_035041375.1). Classification (NCBI taxonomy): domain Eukaryota; kingdom Metazoa; phylum Arthropoda; class Insecta; order Diptera; family Drosophilidae; genus Drosophila; species Drosophila conformis. Next base: position 5,099,510 of record JAWNLE010001092.1, on the reverse strand, counting down.
TCACACAGTTGCTGAAGTTGGACAGAGAGCATCGCATATATCTTCCTATTGGGAAATTGGGCTAAATAGAACCGACAGCGGCATACTCTAATACCAGTATTATACGAGCTGATTGATGAATTGATTGATTGATTCATTGATGTGAGTAATCATTAATGTGCCATTTCAAGTTTGATAACTCCAGTTCCAAAATTGCGGCTGATATAGACTTTCCCGATTCTTGGGGTGGGCGGGCACAAGGAATTTTCTTATCAATCATAACATAACAGTTCCTTGAAATATGTCTTTTAATTTTATTTTTTTATTTATTTTTTGGGTTTTGCATTTCTTCTTATAGAAACATATTTCTTAATACTAGAAAATATGAAAAAAACACAATATTTTTGATATTATCGATTAAGGGCAAGCCTTTCTAGTTATTAGAAATTTGTTATATATATATATATATGTATATAATCATTTCCTAGAACTGGGACTGGAGCTCAACTAACATGTTCAACAAAAAAACACCGAAAATTTCAAAGCGACCACGTGGCAAGCCGTAAGGACAACGAGGACACACACATACACACACACACACACTCACCACAAATCCACACGCCGGGTGTCAAATGTTGATATTAAAGCTTTAATGCGCCACTCACAAGGGTGGCAACAGTGCCACAAGCAGCTAGAGCTGAGCAATTGAAATCCGGTCAACTGTGCTGCAAAATATATTCGGACAGTGCTCGGCAATGAAAATATAGCAACTGCATTGCAGTTGAGTCCCGGGGGCGGTAAATGCAAGCCGAACAAAAGATGTGTAAGTTTAAGCGGTTCTCAACTACGTAATCATTTACATGTGTGTGTGTGTGTGTGTGTGTGTGTGAAAAGTACTTACTTGTGTGACTGCAAGAATCGCTGAGCCGTGTGCAACGGTCTCCCATTTAAATGTCATTGCCTGGCGTTGCCTTGCGGCTGCTCTGGGGCGCCCCCTGTCGGTGGTGATGGGCAATTGCTTTGAATAGCCAGCAAAACCGCACAAAAATACTCTACCACATTTTTATACACTACTTTTAGTGCACAATCGATAAAACGGATGCATTCAAGCAGCCAATACAAAGCTGACATATTGTCCTGTACCAGTTCCAACTGTAAATTAGAATATGGCTTAGACTGTGCTACTTGGGCAAAGAAATTGTACATTTTTGGAAAATGTATCAATTGATTTTCTATTTATTTAGATTTGCATCTAACAGATCGACGACAGGTGGAATATAGCAAGAAATTTTAGACATTTTGAGCAAAAGTACACTCCGAAACGAAAGTTGCCTGAATTTTGGAAAATCACCAATAAATGAAATTTCCCTGAAAACTATGAATTTTATTTCTCTTCTTTTTTGAAATAAGTTCCAAATAAACGTAACTAAATCATTACTGTTTTTGATAGAATAATATAAATATTAGCCTGAAAATTACAGATACTAAATGTTATTGTATTAAAGTGGACCCATGACTTAAGAATTGAAACATTATTATAATTAGTATTCTGAGCATATATTGAAAAAATATTAAAGAATATTTAAATGCAATTATTACCAGCTAAATTGAATTTTTCAGCTGTTTTCAACTGGCATCAGGGTATTACGTATTCGGTTATGTTGAACTGCAACGGTTTCAGCTCTTTTCAGCTGACATTCGCCAAGCGGAAGTGGCATTTAAATGGATTTCGTCGACTGCTTAGCGCCTCGTGCAAAAGTGTCAACTGTTTTGGCTGCTAAAACGGGTCCTGGACGGCAAACACCACGTGCTGTCCGTCGGTCTGTCTCCATGACGAATGAAAATTTAAATACGGGTAGCAAGGCAAACGATTTTTTTTATGATTGAAACAGCCCTACATTTATTTGCATGCTTAAGCAATTAAAAAATGAAAACTGGTTTTGAAACTGCACAACTAAAGTAGCTTTTAGAGTACAACATATTCAATATTAACCAATATTCAAAAATGTTATAAGCGAATAGCAATCTAGAGCAACATTGAAAACAGTTGATTAAACTAATTTGTTTTAGCCTTTATAATAAAAGGCAAAAATAATATTGTTTCAGCTTAGACAAACTCACATTTGGCATTTGGATTACTCATAATAATTCACATAAAAATCCACACTTTACCTATACTCTGCTCAAAATGCTCGTCTTTATGGATTTATGCAAATGTTCAAGCTTAATTGAACTTAATTTCGATTAATTCTTCCTTTTTTCATACTCATTCTGCTCTTTTTTTTATGGGGTGCTTGAAAGGACATCAAGCATTAGGCGAAGTGTGTTCATAATTTGATGAGATAGCTTAACGGCAAAAAAGTGTTAGAGCTTAACTTGTTTTGTTCAGTTTTGACGAGCTGCTTGCCAACGGCTTCTTATGCTCCGTCCCCCCCTTTTTACCCCCTTACGCTAGCCGCACTGCTTGAAGCGCCAGCTTGGGCTGGGCCGTGCAGCAACTGTGAGCTTTGCTGCAACACTGCTCGTCGGCTTCTATAGCTTTCGGGCGTCGTTCCAATAACAAAACAGTTTGTCACGTGCCAAAATCCAGGCGCTGGATGCGCTGGAAGTGCTTTTGCATCATAAAGCAAAAACAAAACATATGACCGAAGCTTTTCCCGACATCCGGCAAAACAGCTGTGGGGCGGCGGTGGCAATGATGACGATGACGACATGGTCTTATGCTGTGAGGCCTGAGTCTGAGATCAAGCCATGACAGTTGCTCCATCGCTGCATGCCCATGATAAAGATGAAAACACCAATTGCCACAGGGGTGGTGGTGCTGACAGCATGGGATAAATCATCTGCTAGTTGTCTGGTGCAATTCGAAGGTGGTTCGGATGCCAGTTTTTATTTGTTTGCTGAAATCTTACGCAATTTGCTGCCTGACTGTTGAAATGATTAAGTGGCAAGTGATGAGTGGCATACAGCCGGCTAAGGCTGTGCATGAAATCGATTGATGGCTTTTGACAAAACACAAACGTGTTCTGATTGAGATGAATAAGTGAACTGCACAAATGTATAATTCCAAGTTAATTGGCATAATCATAATCATTTATATATACATTAAATTTGGAGAAAGTTATCACTTTGTTGATGGCATTTGTTTACTTTAGACTTCAAATTAAGTATTTGCCGAAATTACCCAGCTCCAAAATATGTATATTGAATAGAGTAGTCTGTCAGTCTGTCTGTGTGTCCATCTGTTCTTATGCAAAATTGTCCTTCAGAATTACACTGCTCCTTACAAAAAATCATCATTAACTTAAATATCAGAAGGTAGATTCCGGAATTGACATATTTTTATATTTATTTTGTATATCCTACATAAAAGTAGTTCAAAGGTATTTAACAGGCAGAAGTAAGCATCTCCCACATAGAAACCCTCAACCCAACAAAGATTCTAGCATTCGTGCAGGAGTTGGGATTGATGGAAGAGCAGTAGGCTTAGTAAGGGTGCACAATAGACCTTATAGGTCGCAGTGCTAACTTTTCCCCAATTATAATAATAAAAGCATCTCCGACCAAATAAGATATGTTTAATTAGTAAGTTCACGAACACCATACGAAAATCAAAATGTTGCATTTCGCAAATATCAATATTAATCAAAGGCCGATGGCAATACAAATCAAAATTTACCAGATATAATATTGATTCATAATATTGAATATATTTTACATATATAATGTAAAAATTGCAGTTGAGAAACATTGAAGAAAATCGTACAAATTACACAACATACAATCATCAGGGTTTATGTTCAAATGTCATTATGTTTGAGTGGCAAGTTAATCAATTGCATCGCCCTTATTTGTATTGAATATGATTGAATATGATTGCAGCTAGGCGCCATCGATTGTGGTTGATGTGATTTTCGAATCGATTGAACTACTTCTTGCTGAAATAATGCACTGCAAATGCGGTCAACATTGGTTAGCTGCTCAATTAAATGTGAGTATGGCGGACCTTCAGACCTCCAACCATCTGGCATCAGTTCTGCTAGTCCGCCAGTTTTCTAATTGCATATAAATTGCTCATACACAAGCGCCAACCGTATTCCGTATACGCACCGTGCGCTCTTAATGTTGTTGCTGCTGCTGCAGTTGCAGCTGTTGTTGTTCCTGTTGCTTTAACAGTGTTGTAGTGCACTTGGCGAGTCGGTGGCGCATTGCAATCATATATAAATATATATTTTTAATGGCACGCCTTGCATGCCATTTAAAACAAGTGCAAATAGGTAAAAAATAGCCCCAGCTTTTTACCTCACATTAATGTGCTTTGATTTTTCGCTGCCGTGCCGCAAAATTCATTTTTTTTGGTGTAATTATTTTTATTTATCCTTTTTATAATAGTTTTTTTTTCGTTTTTTTTTTTTAAGTGCCTGCCTAGCATATACATATATGTATACATACATATATATGGTATATTATGTATGTGTGCAGAATTTGCTGTTGTTGCTGTTGCTGGTGCATGTTTTTTGCCGTCTGCTTTTGTAGCGTTGTCGTGAGTACAACGGCGTAAAGTGGCCAACAAGCCGTTAAGCGTGGTCTCCTGCCATGCATGCGCTCCTCCTGCTAGTCAGCCAACCAGTCCGTTCCACACACCCACATACACACACACCCACACACTGGCACACCCACAAGAAACATACCATCTAGCCAAGCGCTGGCCTGGTATGTGTGTGTTTTTGTATACCTTTAATAAAATGGAAGAAAAGCAAAGTAAAATGTATAAAAAACTAAAGTTGACAAAAGGGTTGCGAATCCCATTTGGGGGAAACTGCTGCTCATTACCAAAAAAAAAACTTTTATTCGATGGTTTGGTTTTATTTTTTGTTGCTGTAGGTTTTGCTCTGCAAATGCATTATGATGTAAGGTTGCAAGGACCATAACACAGCCAGTGCCACATAGCCAGTAAGTGCAACGGGTCGCTGTGATAAATGGCCTACTAGGAACTTCTCGAGCAATTGCAAAAGTTGCGTTGCGGCGCCTATGCGTATGCAACAAATTTGCGACGCCAGCACTGACCCCTCCCACCACGCCCTCTCCACTTTCCCACTTTTTCGCCTTTTCCATTTGTGCAATTTCGTCATTTTTGGCATCGACGCAAGTCCCCTGCCTCAGTTGCAGACCTGATTCCAGCTGGCCTGGCACGAAACTTGCTAGACGATTGCAATTGCTTCAACATTCCACTCGCTGCCTCAATTCCCAGTCTCCCCCGCTCCCCCACTGCCTCCTCCTCTCCACTCATTCTCTTGTGCTGAAAATTAGCCATGTTCGTGAGTTTGATTCCTTAGTAAATATGTTTTCGGTTTTCGAGCTAAGGGCTTTACATTTGAAATAAAAGTTTTTTCATTTTATCATTCATTTTATCGATAACTTGCTTGTTTCGCAAATATCGATATAAATCGACAAAGCCCACAAAAAAATGAATTGAGTGCTTGTTTATAGTTCTATTGGAATCGGAAAGATTGCAATTTTCCTAGCCATTTGATATTTCTATATTTCTATATTCAATATTAAATTGATGGCTCGAAATATTGTTGTATTTTTTTACGTTACGCCTTAAATACATATGATGTAGGTCCAAATATTCTCCTTTTGTGAAGTTAAGGGTGGTGACTTGTGTGTCCCTTCCGACCCCACATTTTACGATTCCTTCTTTGTTCCTATTGTTCCTATGGCAAATTTAATTATTTACTACAAAGATATTTCCGGTTCTTCGGTTGCCTAAACTAAGTTTCTTCAAGATGGCTTCAAAACTGAGTGTTTTTGAGCGAATATACGACAAAACTCGACTCGACTTGTGAAGCTGATCCAGAATATATATGCCTAATGGCATTGGAGACGTCCGTTTCAATGCAATAAACATTTCATGATAAAATTATTAAAATCCACATGCAGCTGCCCCAAAGCAGACGTTGCTTTTCAATTTGGTAAGGTCGAACAAGGATAACATCCTTGGACAGTTTCCATGTTTGAGGTCAGCCAGACAATGGTGCATGGCAATTGTCATTCACTTACAGGTTTAGTGTCTGACCTTTGGCTGGCGCCCCAATTAAATGATCGATTGATCCATCAATCAATTACTCAATCGCACAATACCTCGTTCGTTTGTTGCCGCAACAATTATGTGGCATGAACGTGATGTGATGGTGGCCACTTGCCAGCTAAACTACTGCGCTAACTTGCATTTAATGTTGCTGCCAACGATGTATGAACTGCATTTAAGGTAGAACAATTTGAAGACGTCGAGAAATACCATTTCAATACGTTAACAACTTAGGAAAGTTCAAAATCAGCACTACCAAAATAAAATATGGTTAAGCAGAAAATATATTTTTCTATGTATAACTCATAGTTTAAGGCCAGTTGTGAAGTTGGATAAACGTAAAATGTTATTCTTATTTAAACGGGAACAAGTTTGGGCCAGATATGGAATTTAGAGTGCATGCGATTTGATTTGTAGTTGTAGTGCCATAAATATTGCATACATAGAGTATGTGTGTGAGTGTGTGTGCGTGTGTGCCACATCACATACACACATTTGCATTTGGCTGGGCTTTAATGTGTGTCATCGTTTTGGCATTGTCAGTCCTTTGGGCGCTGTCTAATTGGCCAACTGGCTAGCTGGCTGAATGACTGTCTGACTGACTGACTGACTGACTAAATGACTGACTGACTTGGCAACGACTCTCAATGCAAGCAATTTTGCGGCACTGCGTCTTTGCAACTTATTGAATTTGTTTGCCGCTTGGGCACTGTTGGCTCTGTTGGCTCTGTGTCTCTCTCTATGATTGCGATGCTGCCAGTTCTTTGGTTATTCGGCAATATGCTTGGCACAATATGACAATATCCACGCTCAAGCCCACGCCCACGCCCATTTGGCATTTGCATATGAATGTGGCAGGGCATGCCATGAAAACGAAAGCATTGCAAATCAATAAACAGCCCCGCACACACACACACACACACACAGATGCCAAATGTTGTGCAAGCAGTAGAATGGCAGCTGCTGGCGCCCGAAATCTCATTCTGCTGCATATATTTTGTAGGTTTTTCTTTTTGCCAGGTGTAATCAGCATTTAGGCAAATTTATGACTCTGTTGTTGACTGCTTGTTGAAATGCATGCGACAGCAAATAGCAAATCCTTTCGACTGCAGTTGTATGTACATTCGATATTAGCAGGTGACATTTTTCAGTGCCACTAAGTGTCGCCTGAGGTGGTACACTGTCCGAGGTGCCCCAAACCGTTGCCGAGCCTAAAAGATATGTACAGCAATACCGGCGGCATTTCACTTTAAGTTGCCACGTGTCACCGGCGTACACAATCCAAAGTGACACTTGAAGCACAAAAAAAAAATAAAAAAAAAGAGAACAACCCAAAAATAAAAAAAAGGACAAACTTAGTTTGGTGCCGCACAGGGCTGCCCCAAACCCGTTCCCGTAGCGCTTCTATCAGGGCGTCGCAGCACGGCTTAAACTGGCCCTTTTGTTGGCTCTTACTTTATGGCTGCTTAGGCTGGTTGCCGGATCGATTTACTGGCCAAACTTGTCGCACGAAATGAGCTCTGCTCTTAGGCGCCCCAGCCGCCCATATACCGTACATATTTCAATTCAAATAAAACGCAGGCAACGCCCAGCAGGTGGCGCCAGTGCCACCGCCCAAAACACCAGCAAGGGGCCAAGCGTAATACCTTACCTTTTGGCCTTAATGCCAGCTGACGTGAAGCTGATATAAAACTTAATTAAAGAAATATACCTTCAAGGCATGAAATCGTTGCACATCCAACTTTAAGGCTATAACTGAGGATTATTTAAAACATAACCCACAGATTATATATACGCAGACCTCATTCACAGATATTACCTGGCTTATGCTCACAATCATAGTCAAAAGTACTTATCTTAAGAACAGAAATATGTGCTTTTGTTTAAAAGGATTCTAAGACAAAAATAAGTACAAGTATTAAATTTGACGGTTAGTTTGCTTCATTCATTTGTATATATAGTAAATCTGGGGGAATTAAAATGTAAAATGGTCCAAAATTTATGGCAATGATTTGGGAAAACTCCGAGAAAGATAGACATAAAGTGAGATAAAATAAAAAAAATTAAAGATTGGCTAATCTCTGCAGATTTGGAGTCAGATAAGTTTACCATAGCTAAGCACGCTCTGAGGTATCCCGGAGATATGTTTGTAACGTAAAAAGGAAGAGAACGATTTACAAATCATTTACTCCTTGGATAAAAAACAATTTATATGAATTAATTTTAGCCACAACTATTTTTAGTACATGCTTCCAGAACTTGGCTTCTTTTATGATTAAGTGAAATGGTTTTGTCAGCTTTTTGAACAATTGACTTGATATGTAGCACTGAGGGCTAACAACACACAGCTGGCACATCTGCGGGCCGGCAAATGAAATTTAACAAGGTAATTAAGTAGTTGGCATTACAGTCGTGACAAACAGGAATCTGAAAAGGTTGCCCAAATCGGCCAGCTGGGAGATGCCCTTTTTGCCTTTGCGTGCTGCCAACGAAGCCACAATACTTGGCAGCCACAAAAGCAACAACAGCTAAAGCCGGCAACTGGCAACTGGCAACTGGCGACTGGCAACTGGCAACTGGCAGCTGGCATGTGATGTCTGACCTTGAAATTTATTTCTTAATATAATAAAATGACCAAAAACTAAGCAATGTTAAAGCAAACGACACAACCTCAACGCATCCATTTACTCTACGCATGCCATCAACTAGTGTACACAAATATACAAATAAAACGCAAGCCTGCCCGTCCCGCCCCCCCTCGCCGGAGGCCTACGAAATGGGAAATGAAATATTAATAACAATAAAAGCAACAAAACGCAACCGCAAAACAAATGATCATACTCGAGTCGATCGAGCTCGACTAGCAGATACCCTAAAATGCGCATATTGTGTGTATATGTATTTCATAACCGATATTGATATAGCTCACCTTACCTTTCAGAAAGTTTATTTCGAACATTTTTCTTAAATGTACAAAAAGTAAAGTAAAAGTTCCCGAGTCTTTTTTTTTATACTTTCATCTAATATTATTTTGTTTTCCTAATATAGTTTTAAGCATCAGTATTCTAAGACTTCACATTTCAAAATATTTAAGATACTTTACAAAATTCGTATACATTTATTTGAAAACCTCTTCATTTTGAGATTCTTTTGCATTTCTAGTAACTAATTCCAAAAACCAGAAAAATTGTGTAGTTTTCTGGCGATTTTTTACAATTCTGCTCTATATTTGTTTGTAGTTTGGAAAGAAATATATTTCAAATTGGAAATCACTTTGGGAGGGAGGAAGGTATCAAAAAAATTGAAAAAAGTGGCTCTGCATATGGTATTCGACAGTTTGAATCGAATCGATTGCTTTATATACAGTGGCGGACACCTTATTCTGATCAGCGTCAAAGAAAAAACGTAATTGCCTGCCATAATCCTACCTAGCAGGTGGGGAAACCCCAGTGAATTGGGGTCATATATTAATTTTGGTGGTTAATACATATACCTACCATCGGTCTTTGGAATTTTTGAAAAATAATGAATGGTTAGCTTATGGCAGGCAATTCCTTTTTTTCTTTGACGCTGATCAGAATAAGGTGTCCGCCACCGTATGTATATTTAATTTTTTTTATATATATGTGTACAATGTATACCTTATGATGTCAAAATTGTTTCATTCTGCCCGTCACACACATTTGCACAACTTCATTATACCCTTTTTATGCATTCTGAATGAATTGAGGGTGTTATAAAGAGAATCAAAACGCAATAAGTGTAAAGAAAGTGGGTTTTTTATGGTATGGATTGTGGTTAAAGTGCGTCGCAATAACGGGAAAATGTATATACAATGAGGCTGCATCCACTTGTGGCTCAATTGTCGCTTAACTCTCTCTCTCTCTCTGTCTCTCTCTGTCTCTCTCTCTCTGTCTCTCTCTCTTTCTGTTCGATTTCAGCTGGTGATAAAAAATTGTCATAACTGGCGAAATTGATGCTGTTTGGTATCGTTAAATAAATTAAGCAGTGCTTAATGATTTGTTGTCTAGATTATTGGCTCAATATTGATTGGGGGAAATTCAATCAACACGAACTTTGAGGCACGACACAAGTTTGGACACAAGGCTCCATGAATGCATAAGCCGAACACGCAAAGTGTTCTTAAATGAATAATTGTTTTGGTCAAATGAAAGTTATCAATGTGGCTGAAAACATTTTCGAATTTTCAGCTAGAAGCTTAATAAATATTTAAATGCCAGTTCAAATGTGTGCACTTCAGTGACCTTTTTCATTAACTACATTTAGCACAGATGTGATGTCACAGTTGTGACACAGTGCGAAAGACACTAATTTACATATATATATATATATATTTATATATACATATATATATATATATAGCTATGCGATATGAAAACCTAAACGGCGCCACTAAAACGCTAGACAAAATGGCTGAGGCGCAGTTAGCAAATAGACACTAGCACACACACACATAAACACACACACACACACGCAAACACACACACACACACACACACACACACGCATACATTTGTAAGCTGTCAGTTTTTGGCACAGTTTGTGTCACATTCAAGAATTTGCAGCGAGTGCGAAATGTTGCGTATTTTGCAACTTTTGTTTTGTTCCGCTGAAGGCCACGTTGCGTATGCGCAATATTTTTAATGCCATCTTGTCCTGCGGGAACCTGCTTCACTCTCTTTTCCCTGTTGCCGTTGTCATTGTTGCTGGATAGTAGCCAAGCTAGCAATGCGACCGACTTGCTAAGTGACAAGCTCTTAATTAATGTGCCAAACAAGGGTAAACCGCTAACTATTTGAACACAGTCTGCACTGCCTTTGATATCCGTAGACGTAAAAAATGCAAACAACAACAACACAGCAAGCACAATAGTAACAATGGTACAACTAGAGCGCACTATGGGATATTCTTCCTTTTTCTTCTGAAGTTGCGAAAAACGGAAAGGATTTTTTGATCAGAAATTTCATTATATATATTTTCTTTAGAGTTAGAGTAGCAGCCACAAAGGCCTACTCTACATATACTCTATGGCTATTCATTGTGATTGCGAGATACAAGATGGGAATTGCCTAAGCTTTAATGGCAATGCCTATCATAATTGTTGTCTCTGAAAAGACTTGTTCCAATCTTTCCCATTATTTTTTAGCACTGTCTAGATTTATGTGCACCAATGCCGATGCCGAAACTGTTGTTGGCACACTGTCGTATGCGATATCTTAGAAGACACATAATGTTTCCATTTCTCAATGGTTCGATTGCTATCAGCAAAGCCTAAAATCGTAGCATCTTAGAGCTATATATATTTATTACAAATATATAGATAAAATTACCCATAGTGCAGTGCTCAGACAGCAGCGACGCATGTGACATGCAACTTCCGTTTCCGGCCAACAGCGCTACAAGACAATAACAAGAATAATATATACTAAAGTGTTCCATGTCAGAGTTGATGATACCCTGCACCATATTAAGGAAGAAAAGAAATCAGCCAATATTTACTATAATGTAATATCAATTCAATTTACAAGCAAAATATATTACAAGGATTGTCCAAAAAATGATATACGTATATGTAATTTTGCTGGACTTAAAATGGGGCATATATTTAGTAGATACGAAACCAATATACCCTTCGCAATCCTTTTGGATCTGTATTTAAAAATCGATACGAAAATGATCCGAAATAACCACAAATGAATGCAGCTCTTGGGCTTGTTTCCAGTCCTGACAGAGCTGTTGAAATTTATTTGGATTACGCCACAGCAACAAGGACATATATACACGCACGCACACACACACACACACACACACACACATTCAAATGAGAAAGCAGTAAATGAACGAAATGAATCGAGTTCCCTTTCAATGCTCATATATTAGTTGTTATAGTTTTATTTGTCTTTTTTGTTGTTGTTGTTTTTGCCTTGATTTTTGCCTTTTTTACCATTAGCATTTAGCTGACTTCTTAATTAATGCCACGTAATTAGTTGTGTTGCCTGCTGACGGCGGCAGGTGGCGCCAACGAATACAAATTGGTTAAACATTGGAAAGTGCGATAGAACACTCTAAGAAGAGAGGACGGGTCGCGGTGGACGAGGGGGACGCTACAAGAGTGGAGAATATGAAAATGGAATATTGCGCTTCGTTATAATTAAAATGCGACGGAAAAAGTTGTTCAGAGACTTTAATATAATTATAATGAGCGTAATTATGCAAGGAAATGGGCAACGCAGGTAAAAAGAAAGAGGCAAAAAATCAATAGCATAAGTCAAGGCGTTGCACACAGATACACACACACACACACACACGCATTCAACGGAATGTTCGCTGTCTTGTGGAGCAGCAGTTTTCCTTTTTGGCTGGCGTCGTTAATAAATTTTCCATAGCATTTTAGTTGGCTCTGTTCTACAATTTTTATGGCCACAATAAAATGCAAGTTACCGGCTTCTTTCAGGCCTGGCGACAGCCAACTTCTTTCTCTCTCTCTCTCTCTCTCTCGATCTCTTCCTCTTTCTGGCTCTATTTCTCTCTCTCTCTCTCTCTCTCTCTCGCGGCACTTGTGGGTGGAGGTTGGCAGTCTGAGTTGGGGTTTGTAAGTGTATTGCGCACGCGATGCAAGTAAAAGAGCGTTAGCAGCTGCCTACTAATTTTGTACGCTGCCTCTTGCCGTGCCCCATCAGCTGCCACAACACTTGCCACATACCCATGGTCCTCAAAGTTAAATATATCGATAATACACTTAGTATAAATGAATATAATTGTTAGCTATCTCAACCTCAAATCGATATGCTGTTTAGCAGCAGATGATTCTCTTTGAAACTTGTTGTGAACACTCCAGATCGAATGTTTATATATATTCTAATTCTAGTAATAGTTGTATAGTTAATATTAATAAATGCAACACTTAAATGTGTAGTGGGTTGCATTAGTCTGAGCCGATTTAATTAATAAATTAATAAATAAAATATGGAAATTTTCAAAAGGAGAACAGTTCATTTGAATTGCTATATATCCCATTTGCTGAAATCAACTTTGCATTGCTTTAGATTCAAATGTTAATAGGATGAGTTTTCTGACGATTCTCTGAAGATAAGGCGATTTTTTTTCTGAGTGTAAATGCAGCAATTTTACTGCCCCATTATGTGTTTGTGTGTGTTTTTGGGTCGGTTTTGTATTTATTACATTTCAATATTTGGCATGTTGTTCGTGGTTCGTGTCGCAAACTTTTGAAATTAGGCAGCAGGCAGCTAAATGTGGATAGTGTAGTGCAGCTAGAGGGAAAGCCAAAGCAAGGGGATTGGGATTGGGGCAGCGGGAATTTACTTGCTTGCATTGCTGGCGGCGCCATATATGCAACGCTATTTCTTGTTAGGTTATAATTAAATGAAACTCAACTGTTCTTCTGTGCAGGAGAAGTTGTGCATGTGTGTGTGTGTGAGTGTGATTGTGAGTGTGTTTGTGAGTGTGTTTGTGAGTGTGCATGTGAGTGATTGTGTGAGTGGGTGTGTGAGTGGGTGTGTGAGTGGGTGTAAATGTGCTGGGGGTTGACGGACTGCTGGGTCTGCGTGCTGTCACTGCATTGAAAAGCAATTCGAACTGCCCTTCAGCAAAGTTGTTGACTTCGAACTAAAGCGGGGCGTGGCACATGGTAGAAAATAGCAACAACAACAACACCAGCAACAACAACAACAAGGAACAGATATTGTAACTATGCATGACCGGCATCCAATTAATGTCGGGTCCTAAATTGTTTAGGCTTTGATTGAATTAGCCCGGGCGTTGTCCTGTCATTTTTAAGCTGGCACATGTCCTGACAACTCTACACAAACTACCAATTTAACTGTCTTTGTGCATATTTACCAGGAATTCGGAGTGTTTACACACAAATACTCTTCTATAAATACAATCAATCCAATCAAAAATTGAGGGAGATGCTCTAAGCTTAGCAAGTGCAATTGCTCTCATTATATACTTGTAGAGGGTATCTTGGATCAAATACTATAACAGCTAAAGACTCCAAATTGGGAATACAAGTTCTTGAACACATATAGAAACTAGAAAAACAAACTGAAGAGCTACTATATTAAGCGACGACGTGGCTAAAGGTTCGAGCATAGACTGCTGTCGAAATGCTTTGGCAAGTTTATTGAAAAATTGAGACTGGGATTATCTTAAACTGTATATTGTAGCCAGGAGCTTATCAAGGAGGATTCATATCGCTAACAGGCTTACCATCTATCTATCTGTATATCTCAGTTTATATCTTTTTCTCGATATGCGTAATCTTCTACTAGTTTATTTCATTTAATCGGTAGCTGCTCTTGTTTCGCAAATATCGATACAAATCGATAAAAGACACAACTTTACAGATCAGAGATGCTTTCTTCTGCTTCTAACATACTGTTGCACAACTCCATTATACCCTTTTGTAGCTATTGTCAATGGGCTCCCATATACATTAGTAGAACTAGGCAAACACTTGGGTTAAGGGTATTTCCCTGTAGGGCTCTCTCGATTAGCGTAAACTCTTACTTTTGCTGTTGTGCTTATTGCGATCAAAATAAGTATGAACCTAATTTGTTCGATTTAAAATTGAAATGATTTTCATAAGCATTAAAGGGACCCGGCATTCCTTGAGGTCATTTGTTGTCTGTTAGTAGCTGTAGCGCCTCCTTGAACTCCTCCTGCCTCTCCAGCTGTCATTCAAAGACTTGCTTCATGGCGAATTGACTTTTTACAGCCGGCATCCATCGTCGCTAGTTGTCGTTATTATCATCGTTATGAGGCTTGTCGTCATTATTGGCTTGAGTTTGGCTGAACAGCTGTTCGTGTTTGCCAGCAGTCGGCAGAGAGTCGGCTCTGCTAGCAGCTGTTGTTGTTGCTGGTGCCACGATTTGTGTGCGGCGCCTGCGCCATTGGAAGCGGCTAAAGGTTTGTCACATGTTTTTGACTCGCGAACACATCGCATGTTGCTTCCAATGTGCCACAAAAGGCAGCACCAGCATCAGCAGCAGCAACGATTGCCGCGAATTGGAAATGTTGCGCACTATGGCAACGACGACATCGCCGTCGACCCTGCAGTCGTGCGGCCGAGCAGCGAGCAGAGCAGAGCCCCAACTGAGACAGCCAACCAGCCAGGCAGGCAGACAGCCAGTCAGTCAGTTAATCAGTCGAGAGCAATAAATTTGTGCAACTGTCAAAGTATAAATGCGAAATTGTTTAAAACATTTGGCAAGTGTGTCGCGTTTTCGCATGAGAATCGGTTGTGGCAAATAATCAATTAACCAATCCCTAAATAGCTGCCGAGGCAGGCAGCACCACGAACAAGTTCAAACCTGTCCAAACTCCAGCAGCAGCAGCAGCAGCAGCAACAACAGCAGTGATAGCAATATAAAATAATTATATAAAAATCAATATCCGTCTAAAGTTTATTTCGGTTTAACTCAAATGAAACTTCAAGTTGAACAACAAAACAACAAAAACAACAACAAAGCAACAACATTGGAACTAACTACAACAAAAATAACATCAGTTGGAACAGTGAAAACTGCAAACAGTTGTTTGGACAGCGACAAAAAAAGTCCACTAAAATTTATAAACAAAATTTAAGCATTCAAGAAAGTTACTAACAAAATCAAAACAAAAAACAAATACAAAATAAATAATAACAAAATAAAATACAATTATTTGCACAGAAAACTGCTAGGCATCATTTGAACACTTTTAGCACAAATCTAAAATTTGTTGCAAGCAATAATTTTGCTGTAAAGCATATTAAAAACTAATCAAATTACACACAATTTCAAATTCAACAACTTATATTCCTAAATTATAAAACAACTTTCTTAGCGTTTTATGTAAGACTGCTTTCGCTTTAATATTATTAAAAACCAAAATAATTACAAATATTACAAAACATATATAACATCAAACAATTATTACGCCTACTAAAATCTGTTAAGTTTGCAAAACATACCGTCTGATAAACAAAGAAAACCATTTTGTTATAATATTACAAAAAAATTTACAATAAAACGCCAAAAAAGTAAAAAAAAAAAACAAATTAAAACATATGCTGAATAAAAAATGACTAAACAAATAAGTTGCTCCATCCATACTGAAAAGTGAAACTGAACTCAAAGTATACATATATAAAATATATAAAAAAAATATATATTTTGAAGGTTAGTATGTTCAAAATGTATTTAATTATTATTAATTATATGTATCAAATATTAAACACAGTGTATACTTAATGTACAAAGTAAAAATATCAATTTTAGATGCTTGGATTGGTGGCAAAGTGCAGTTTCTTTGGATCTGCTCTCTATATGCTTAAAATGTGTCTCTTTTGGCAACAGGACGAGGAAGCTAAGTCAACTGAGTATAAGTATATAAGACAGGGACAAGCTGTTGGATTTGATTTTGACTTTAAATTCCAACGGTTGATTGAATGTACAGCTGAGCGAGACACACACACACACGCACACACCAGCTGTTTGTGGCGCCCCATCGGATAACGTGTGTCGCCCATGCTGAGTGGAAACAGCCGGCTAGCAAAAAGCGGCGGCAAAATCAATATTTACTTAACTTGCAGCTGTTTGCCAGTGTGCTGTGTGTGTGTGTGTGTGTGTGTGTGTGCTGTGTGTGTGTTGTGTTTGTGGTAGTTATCTGCTGTTGCAAAATCAGATGGTTGTCGTCTGCCTTCCAGGCAGGTCGAGTGCGTATTTGCCATGGTTTTACTAATTTGAGTGAAATCAGCTCCGATTTGCATGCTATTTAATATAGTAGCGAGTTATTTCTGAACGATAGGACGATCCTCGACGATGCATTCGAAATTGTAGATTTTTGCTGCGGCTGGTGAGCTGCTGACTGGAAATTGCGTAATTTCGTTAGCGTTGCCCAATCGCATATCGCACACATTGAGTGCTTTCCAGTCAGTCGCTCGGTCGGCGTTTACCGGCATTTCAGCTCTCTGGCCGACGGCGCGTCGTTAACGATATCGTGTCTCCGGCTGCCTATCCGCCGTACTGTCTGGCGCTTGGCGGCGGCCAGCGACTCAGTTGTTATCCCAGTGTCAATGTGCATTATACGAATACAAAAAATATTCACATACTCAATGAACTCAAAGTACGTAAAGTCGAACGTAAATTTATAGATATATATATATATATATATATATATATACACTAAACTATGGAAACACGTAAATATTGCATAAAACATAAATATTATTATTATTATTATTATTGTTATTATTTATATTATTATTATTATGAATATTTATAATTTAGTTCTGATTCTTATTAATATCAAGCCCAAGTTGAACCAACTGAACTTATGTGTTCTCTTCAGACCACAAAAAAGATTCGAACATTATGAACAGTAATTTTTTTTCGAATTTCCATTCCATTAATTAAATTAAATATTATAATTTTTGTGCGTTAAATAACTGAAATAATATATGTAAAATGCAAGAGTTCAAATTTTTTCGCAGCTGTAAAATAAAGCCATATATATATACAAATATATATATATATATATTTAAATAAATATATAGTAGTGTATATACGTATATAGTAGCACATCACACTTCAGCTACCCTAAATGTAGGCTATACAGTTGCTTGCTAGCCTTAAGCTATCTTAGAGGGTTGGGGAGAGTTATCCCTACCCCAATCGGTGTGTGGAGTCGAGTACTTAATGCGCCAACTCCAAAATTCAAAGGCGGCATATCGAAAAATCGACGACGACATCGGCGCTGACGAGAATGACTGGCAAAATGTGAGCCGGCGAGGAACGGCTATTTATCGGGCGGTCGGTCTATAGCGTCAGTAATGCGACGAGTCCAAGCGAAACAGAACGATATGGAAACGAATGGAAACGAATTGATACGAAGTAGAAGCGGCGAGTTGGAGCGTTCGGCAGCCGGCCGGACAAGTCGCAAGGACGAGGACGAGGACGAGCCTTCTTCGTCCCAGCTGAGCCAACAACAACAACAATAAGAAAAACAACGCCAACAACGACCACAGCAACAGCAACAGCAACAATCTGAGCAGTATTTACAATAGATTTGGCAATGCCGCACGCAGACGCAGCCTGGAAAAATTCCAATAACGGCAAAGCACGAAGAACGACAACAACAAAAATAACAGCAAGAAACGCTGAAGTTGCTGTGCAGCCATAACGGTGACTACTCGTCGCCGCTGCTGCTGTCGCTGTCGCTGCCGCAGTCGCAGTGAAAACTAAACGGCGACGCCACTTCGTGTTGCGAGTTGTTCCGGCCATAGATTCAGTCGTCGTCGAGCTTTCAAAACGTTTGCATCAAAGGAAAAAATCACACACGCATTGAGACAGCAGCAGCAACAGCAGAAGAAGAAGAATTCGCAACACCAACAGTAGCCGCAGCAGCAGCCGCAGTAATACTAACAGCAGCAGCAGCAGCAGCAGCTATAAAGTAAATTAAAGACAAAAAAATAAGAAGTTGTTAAATAAATCTGCGTATTTTTTTCTAGTTTTTTTTTGCCTGTTATAGTTGTTTGTCGTGCAATTGATTATTGTACTTAAAGTGACACATTTTTTTTGGTTGGTGTTAAGTTCCTCCACTTCAAATTCAACTCCTTCCATTTGGTGTATGCAACTTCTTTTTGTGGTTGCTACTTGGTCGGAGGTTTTTGTGGCTTCCTCAACGGTGATATCATATATCCAAATTGTTTGTGTGTGTGTGTGTGTGTGTGAGGTTTGTATGTGTGACCTATTGATTCTACAACTTCCTCTGCAGTTATGAAGTTTGCCTCAAGTCCGTTCCATTGCGTCTACAGTTGCAACTTCAACTTCTACTTCCAGTTTGTCAGCGGGTCTTGCTGAATCAACATTTCATTTTATTTTTTGTCGGTGCGATCTGTTCAAGTGATTGCTGCAGTTATTTGCAAACCAATCAACCAATTCCTAATTGCAAGCACTGCTCCAGTTTTGCGTGACTTCGCCGCAACCAAATTATAATTAGCTTGAAAATGCTAATAAAAAAATAAGATCGATTTTATGTAACGCTCACTATAAATTGGGTCCTCCAATGAGACCTAAGTGAGCAGAGATTAAGTGAGATTACAGTCTCAAACGAAGAACTCTAGCTTATTTATATATTTGGAGTATAAATAATCTATTCAGACTTGCATCGTTTTAGAAAATCGATAATTCAGTGTTTATATAAACTAGCCTAGAGTAGAGTCAGGCAAGACATAACAAAAGAGACCAACTGTGATCTCAATAGATCTTCCCATCTAATAACAGGTGTCTCGGAACAAGGTGGGTGCAGCCAAGAAATACCGATCTTCGAAGGAGGTTCCTAATAATCTATTCTTCAAGTTTGCCTTTAAAAATGCGTTAGATACAGGCTTTTGTGAATTTTTGCGGCGGTAGTGGACATGGTCAAAAAAGCTCTGAAATGATGGCAAATACGGGTTTTAGAGAAATTTGGGGGTGGGTGTGGAGAACATTTTTTTTTCGCCTATTTTGAAGGGTGTTACTAGCTATATATACTTTCCAAAATTTGGAAAAACTTTCAAATGCACTAACAGGTGTATCGGTTTGGGAAGGCGGACAGGGCGTGGCCATCGATCTCTTAGGGTAGTTACAAGTAACATACTTTCAAAATTTGTTGACTCTAGCTAACAAATTGTGAAAGAAAATAACTCAAACTCTGCGGAAGATATAGCCTGTGGGCGGAGTTGGACTTGGCACATGCCGATCTGTAAAGGACATCGGCAACAACCTACTATAACATATTACAACAAAATTATTAAATTCGCCATATTTTTTAAATTGTCGGCTTACGGAAACCCAACCTAAATATTAGAAATGGTTTTTCATAATATTTAGAAATTATTTCGAAAAAAAAATTATGCCGATTTTTCTTTTGAAAGTGGACAGAAAAATGCTTCAAATACGTGCTTCAGAGAAATGCTTGATGTATTCTGATCTTTTTGTTCGTTCCTAAAAATCAAGTCGATTTAATATGCGAAGTAAGTTTATTTAATCAATCAAAACGAAATAGTTTAAGGCTACCTTAAAAGTACAATTGTTGCCCCTCTCCCATCGTCTGCTCTTGACTTTAGCAGCTGCTAGTTTTAGCTGTGCATATCTTATATATATATAAGCTAAAATAGCGCAAAAAAGAAAAGAAAATGAAGAAAACTCATCAATCAAAACTCGTGCAGATCCCAAGGCGTGCCCAAGACCCACAGAGATATCGCCCTAGCAAATCCAAATTTCATTGCATCTCCGTCACAGCACTCTGAAGTGAAAACTGAAAAACTGAAAAGAGTTGGGAGTTGGGAGCTGGGAGATGGAAGTGCTGAGTGCTCAAAAGCCCCAGCACTCACGACTATATTTATGTTGGGATGAGACAAGTGTAGCTGCCTTTGCCGGCGACTCTTTTCGGGTGAATCATCGAATGGAGACACTGGCAACAGCAAAAAGCAGCAAAAACAACAAAATCAACAACTCAAAGGCAGCGTCAACGGAGCGCAACGAGCGCTGCAAGGGGGCAGGTGGCATGGGGCACGTAGACCAGGCACGCGACCAAGTCCAAGTCGCAAGGAAGCCACAACAGCTGCAACAGCAACAACACATTGCAGGATTACAACAACAACGGCGCGACATAAATATCAAAAGGAGTTTTTCAGCTTGTAGTTGTTGTTGTTGTTGTTTTTGTAGTTTCATTTTTGTTGTTTTGTTTTATTGCTGTTGCTTTTTATAGTTTTTACATTCAGTCAGGCAACGCCATCGCCTGATGACGTCGACGGTTGCCGTTGCCAGGGGGCGATGACGACATCTTTTTGGGGTGTGTGTGTGGTGTGTGTATTGCTGCATATGTGCCAAATGTTGTTGCTGTTGTTGTTGCCAGCAAAACGGCCAAAGTTCAATGCATTTATATGCGGAGCCTGCCTATGGCTTTTTATAGTGGCTCGTCTGGCTGATGGAACTGGACCCGGGTACTATGAACTTGTTCCGGCCACCGCTTGGGACTGGGTTTGCAATTTATATAGTCAAAAGTGTTGAAAGTAGCTAAGTAGGTAAGAGCAAAATGTTTAACAACTGCAAAAAATAGTTAAATGTGTTTTTGGCAGAGTTGCTTATGCACTTAAGTATTGGCCAAAGTGAAAAACAAGTCGAATGTCACTGCAAAGGATCCAAAACTATGTATTGTTTTAAGTAACACACAAGCTTATGTTTATTTTAACAAATTCGATTCAAATTTACAACTAAACCATATAAATAACAATTTTCATTGGATCTACTTTGGATTTGCGGGTTCGGATCAGGTTGTCAAATCGAAAGATTCCGATTCCTATTCAAATTATGGTACGTAAAGTGTAAAAATTCCGTATTATTAACGATACCGGTAGTAGTATCTTGGTATTTACGGTAAGCTACCGGTTCGTGATGGTCTAATAAAATGGTTTATAGGAATAATTGAGAACGCTCCGACGTATTGACTTTCTGCCAAGGTTTCCCAGGTTGAGTTCCGATTCTGTTCTGTTTCTGATATTATAATAACTACAAATATTATTCAAATTTGCATTTGCTTTGTATGGT
The DNA here is from genome assembly GCA_035041375.1 of Drosophila conformis. NCBI lineage: Eukaryota > Metazoa > Arthropoda > Insecta > Diptera > Drosophilidae > Drosophila > Drosophila conformis. The sequence continues at coordinate 5,077,823 of JAWNLE010001092.1, read as the reverse complement.
TTTTATGACAATCTTAAATGCGAAACAGTAGTTACATAAAAACGGAATAACTCTAAATTTAAGAAGCTATTTCAAACATACCATTTTTAAATCAAACATTTTTTAAAGGAGAAATCTATTATTAAAGAAACGTTTGAATTTGTATGAAGAAATGTGTTTATTCGGTAAGAACATTTCTCCGAATTTAATATTTATCTAATGCCTAATGGCCCTAAAATGATATATGCTAAGTTAATAATAGATTAAATTAATAACAAATTCTTGAACATACAGTTTTAATTATAATAATTACAGCATTTTACTAAAGTTATTTGATCTAATTAAGTTCTTTTGGTTGCTCTTATATTACAGATTTAATGAAATTCAACTAGCAAACGTTAAAAGCTAAAAGAAAATATTACTATATCCAAAGAAGTCGAAAAATACACCAAAAAAAGTTATAATAATAAAGTAAAACAAAATCAAGAAAATTACATAAGGATAAATAGGCGCAACTCACAAGCATAAAACTGAGAATACATTTTCAGGCTAAAAACTCATACACACGATCACACACCCACACAGACACACACACACACACACACACTTAAAAATACAAAGAGACAATTATTATTAAATTAAATATTAAAAAAAAAAAACATTGCTACAAGTAAAAGCTAGTCCAAATCTACAAAATAAAAAAAAACTAATAAAATATTATATTTAATTCATAATATTGAAAAACAAAAATCAAAAATAACATCACGCCAATTGCCGCATAATTTACTCAAAGAAAACAAAAAACGAAGTAAAAAATTTCGAAAACGAAAAAAAAAGCATCATTTAATTTCAACAAAAACCAAAGGTAAATAACACAGCTTCACAGTGTGCACAATAAACAAAGAAAACGAAAAGAAAATTGCAAGGAACTTAAAAAAAAAACAACATAAATAAATAATTCCAAACAAAAAAACGAAAAAACAATTTAGTAAAAAAAATCAGAGACTAAAAGACAAAAGCAAAAAAAAAACCAAGTGAAGAACTCTTATAAAAAACGCCGAAGTCACGGCCAGCAAACAGAAAGTACAACAAATAACAAATAGCTCTAACAAGAAAAAACTACGAAAAACGAAGAGGCGGCGTGTGAAGTGAAGCAGCACAGACTGCCACGCCCCGCCTGTCACCCGCTCAATTGCCACAGCAGCTAAGATTGAGCTTCGGACGTTTTACCGCAAAATTTCCAAGAAATTTGACGTGCACAAAACGCCGCAAAAGCCAGAAACAGACAGTGAGAGAAAGAGAGAGCGAGAGAGAGAGAGAGAGATATATAAATAGCCGAAGTGTGCGAAAGAGAACGATTGTGTTTGCGCCGAGTTTCAAAAACTCAGCAAGTAAGCAGCAAAGCGCCAAGTGCTACGTTATTTTTTTCAAGTGTACGGCTAGGAATTTTTTTGTGTGCCCGTGCCAGTGACAAAAACAGCAACAACTGTGATGGGAGATCGGCCAAAACCAACAACAACAACCCCAGCAACACCAACAACGTCAACAACAACTAAGACTACAACAACACCCCCAGCTAGTGAGGCAGACGTAATGGCAGACGCCGCTCAAGCCAACGGCCGTTCCAATGACAATGGCAATGGCAATGGCCACGCCGCTAATCCCTTGGAGCCCGGCCAGGTTGGCCAGGTGGTAGAGGCAGCAGCGTTGCCACCGCCTACTGGCAATGTGGCACCGGATGACGGCGGCGATGCAGGCGGCGATGCAGGAGGCGTTGCTGGCCAAAATGCCGCCGGTGATGCTGGCGATGATGCGGCAACTGATGCTGGCGCCAGCTCATTGCCGCCATCGGAAATTGGTGGCCGTCCGCCACTGGATACGGCCTGCTCAGATGGCGGTGGCGTCTCCAGTTTGGCCGGTGGCATTGTGGGACCACCGAGTCCCTTAACTGGCTGCTATCTGCTCATTGTGATGGGCGAGCCGCATTCCGAGGAGCACAAGGACAACATCTTGCAGCATTTGCTTAAGGGTAAGTGCCACACACATCCAAACATTGATTCATCAGCATCGAGAAAACATCAAAGCTACACGTACAAATCCCCAACCCACACATCCTACCCCATCCAACTCTTTCCCCCTCTTGCAAAGTTAAACAAATATAAAACTTTGTCTAGCTCATCAGCATAAATTATTCGCATTGCTCTCATAGAAAGTTTGCACATGCAAATGCGCAGCTGGAGCGAGGGAGTATGTGGGGAGGGGGGAGGTATCTGGTGTAGCATGGAGTTACACATGAGTAAATGACGTCGCGTGCCGATCCAATCGAATACAATCTAATCCGATTCCAATTGCAATTGCAAATTCAATCCAATTCCAATTCAAATTCAAATTCACATTCACTCACTAGCCAATCCTCACCCACTGTGAGCTGGCCATTTTCACACTTTGCTGGCTGCCGACATGCCGTTTAATTAGCTGCCCACTGTCAGGTGCTGCCCCTCCTCCGTACTCCGTCCTCCCCCACATACCAAGCCTATCCATTCATTGCTCGCTCAACCATCTTCAAGGCACGTCAGTGGCCAGTTTTCATAGTCAATGGCCAGCCGTGGTTTTTGGTTTAGTCTTGGCTTGTTGCTTATTTTTTGTTCATATTTTTTTTCCTTCGCTTACCACTTACTGGTCATTATTCATTTTTCATTTGCCGCTGCTGTAGCTGTCCGTTTTCTTGCTCATTTTCACTTGCCTCCGACAACTGACACAGTTTTCTGCCTTCCAAACAATTATATTGAGTGCTGTCCATGGCATATGATGACTGATTGCCACTAAATACTGCCCGACAAAATACTGCCACAATATCTCATATATATAAATCATAATTACATTAGCATACATATGTATGTATAAATGAACCAACACACACACATGTATATATATGTATATACATCTATAAAAATCCAACAGCTAAATTAACTTATTTAAGCCCTGATTAAAAATGCGGCTCATGTTCAGCACTGAATTAATAAGCGGAGTGGCAAAACGCTGGATGTGTGCTGAAGAAATGTATCTTTACATATGTTTCTACGAGGCATAGGTATAAGATTTAAATTTGCATTAAAAGAACAAACTTTCCGATTACTGTATGACAATAAAGATTCATTATTTTTTTGTTTTCCCCATTGTTGGTATAGAAAATGATAAAGAAGTGCCCCCATAAATTAAAGCTGTAACTAAGCAATCATAGATAAAATTATTTGTTTTTTGAGCAAATCGAACTTGACTATTTCCGACTTTTATTTTATTCCCTGAAATATGGGTTAAAAGGGTATAAAGATCTTGTGCCAAAGTAAGCAAACGGCAGAAGAAAGCATCGCCGACCCCATAAGGTATATACATATATTCTTGATTAGGATGAACAGCCGAGTCAAGTGTCATCAAGATCGGATAAGATACACCCAAGTTACAATCCAATGCAGAATCATTAAATGATGTAGAGTTTTGGGTGTCTATAGCTATACATTGATATGTGGCTTCAGATAATGATATAATGTGGTTTTATTGAAACTGCTCATATGAGTGTCCTAATGGGAAGCTCAAACGGGTTTAGTATCTTAAATCTATTTATTCAACTGTTTTCCAGCAGATTATGGGACAGTTTGTTGGATTGGTCAAAGAGTCGTCTGCTGTATCAGGCGATCAGCTAAGTTGTGCTATTTCCTCTGCTCAAGTATTTCTCGATAATGCTTTATTATCCCAAGAATCAGGAGTTTTTGAAGAATTATTCCGTTGTATCACCGTTTCTTGACTGAGCAGACTAGTTCGTATGTGCTTAAGAGTTCAAGTCGAGTTCATAGAGAAGAGTAGGAAAAACTATTAGCTGCTGATTAGTCTAAGCAGCAGCTAATAGATCGTAATGAAGTGGATTGAATCCAATATTAGCATTCAGTTGTCGCAGTTCTCACTTAATTGCTATCCACACATTGCATGGAAGCATGGCGAATGGTTTTAGCTGTGTGAATTTAATTGCAACGCCGCTGGGTGCAATTTAATCGTGGTGTCCCATTGCCCAGAAGATTGCAGAGGCAGATAGTGGAGAGATAGTGAGAGCAAGAGAGAAAGAGTAAGATAGAGAGAGAGAGAGAGAGAGAGAGAGAGAGAAAGAGGAGGCAAGACACAGTTGGCACATGTTGTGACGCACAGCTGGAGGCAAACTCAATTTGAAATGTCGTCTGTAATTCGATTTAAAACAAATGGCGCCTCAAAGTATGCAATTTAATTAAAACTGTTAAAACCAATGCACATTGCACAGGGCAAATACACAGGACACACAGACACACACACTCACACACTCACACACACACACACATGCTAAATGTATTTATGTTGATTGCATTACATTGCAATTACAATAAGAACAACAGCGTAAAGAGATCAACAGTTGCAGAATACAACTATTTGCACGGAGCGCAACGAACTAAAATTGACATTGACTGTGTCTGTTCAGGTTTCGGTGGATGGAGGACGGTGGTAGGATTATGCGTGGCAGCTGCGCCCGCGGCAGGATTGCAATAGGCGCAGTAGCACAATTTTCGATGAGCTCTTTTGCCCCCTCAACTGCTCTCTTGACACTGTTTACATGCAGTATCTATTCTTCCTTTTGTTTTGCGGAAAAAAACGGTGATATTTGTCCAGTGCAAATAGCAAAGGACACAAGTGGATGGTGGATGGTGGGTGGTGGTGTGGTGTGCGGGATGGCAAGTTCGGCGAAGGCAGTTTTTAATTGATTTTGCGTTGTGCAGTGGTTGAATAAACAAAAATTCAAATGCAATTGAAAAAGGCTAATGAATGAATGGGCTTAAGGGCAGGATGCTAGCGTAGGATACAAACTGATGGATATAGGGAAAATGAAATCTATAAATATTCAATTTTGATGAAAAGTGCTACAGTTGGTGTATAATATGTTATATGTTAGTTATATGCATTCTTCGTTGAAAGGCTATTGCTTGCAATCGGAAGTCAAATTGTATCGATAGCAAATAGGAGAAGTTATCGATTATTTGAAGTAAATCAAGAAATGAAGACTGTCTCCTCTTGTGCTATAGTAAAATGTTTGTCAAATTAAAGTAAGAGCAGTCACCAAATATCTTGTGCTAACGAGTTAATCAAGGATCAACGGCAGTCATATATGTGTTCTGTATTTTTAGGCATTTATCCCAATCCGCCGTTTCACATACATTTATGAGAGTTCGCTTCTCGCAGCACACGCTAATTGCCAGCTCATTGTTTTGGGGCTCACTTAATTATGCCAGTTTGCAGAGGCAATTCCAATTTTGCCGTTTAATTAATACACATATACATTTCCAGATGAGAGAGAGAGAGAGAGTGTGGGAGAAAGGTGGACTTCAGTTCAGCAAGAGGGGTGTTTAATCTTCTGTGTTCTTCTGTGTAGCTCAGATAGTAGCTCCCATTTTTGTGTTTTTATTAGCTTATTTTGAGGCTGCAGGGTTGGGGGCCGAGCGGTTCGGTAGTGGCTCCATTTTGCTTGGGTCATTTGGTTTAATGGCTGACTTTTATTTCGCAACCTGCGTTTTTTAATTAACTTAAAACCGAAATCAATATAAAGAACAGCGCTCAAGGACAGCCGCCAGTGGAAAGATGGAAGGGGCGGGAAAGTGCAGGGAAAGCAGCGTCACATAACATTATTACGACAACTGAGAAAAGCTATAAGGTGGTTGGGAAAGCGGGGAGGAGGGCACTAATGCTATGGTCTCGAGTACATATATATACATATATATATATATATATCTATTGGTCTTTGGGACGTATTACCTGGTTAAATATTACGGAAAAGTGCTTACGCAAAAATCGATCAAATGCGACATGAGACAAGAGCAGGAGCAGTCAGCTGAAACGACAGAGATAGCGACAAAGAAAAAAAAGACAGGCAGAGAGAGAGAGGAGGGAGACAAAGAGAGAGAGAGAGAGAGAGAGAGAGAGAGAGACAGGGTGCGGTAAAAGTGCGTAGGTTGCTTCGATTTTGAGACTATTTTTAGCAGTTCAGCAGTTTAACTGCTGCCAAAGGGTGCAGGGTGTTTGTCAGTTGTGCGTAAGATACGACAGCTGGCAGCACTTGATGACAACCACACACACACACACACCACCTACAGCAAACAGGGCACAGTTTATGCTTCATTTGGTGATGGGTGAATGGCAGTTGCCACGTCGTCAGCGGCTGTCAGCCACATATGTAATTGTGGAACTGCGAACTCGTCAAAGAAAAAGCAAAAAAAAAGTGAGCAGCACTAAAAACTCGGTTTTCTTTTAGCTTCTGCATCACTCCGTCAAAATTCTTAAGCAATTAAAAAACGTAAAGAAATAAACAATAACAAGTAAGAATGTAAGAAAGAGTCAAGAGAATTCGTGTAAGAGATATTCAGAATGCAAGTTTTTCGTTCAAAAGTCGTAGAAAAGTCAAACAGACAAGTTAAAATTTCCACATTCATTTATATACGAATGTGTGTGTGAATGCTTGTGTGTATGTGTGTGTGTAATGTGGTGAGAATCTTCTGAAGATACAAGTACAGAATGCGTGGGCCAACTGCATACACGGTTCACTGACAACGTCAGTTAGGCACTCTCCTTCACTAGCCGCTCAGTTTCGCATTTTCCCAGATTCTTCTGAATCCGTATTCCGGATCCTTGATGGCGTTTAAGCAGATTGGATACTGTGGGGTGTCCACTCGAAGTCCACACAACCCATAATATAAGATTATATTAGCGACCAAATATAACAATCTTGATATGCGCTTGGTTTGCCAGAACTTGTATTCAAAATGTGAAGTTTCTCATAGTTGTCATTGGCTAGTCTCGACTGCTTAACTCAATGACAGGCAGCATAATTACATAATTACCAGCCAGGCTATAGCTTGCCGATCTACAAGTATAAAGTTCAGTTGGATCCTTTATGCATTTGTGTCAGGCTCCTTTCACATTTAATATCTTATCATTTGTGAAATTTACTGCGCCTAACTCTGAAGGACTTACAAGTTATACGTAGGATTGGGCTTCGTAAGAAAAATTAGTTTTCTAATTATTCTTTTTATATCTGAAGCGATATTAATTGTTTAAATTGATGATATAATTAGTATAATTGGTTGAAAATTGTGTTCTTGCATTTCCTTTATAGATATTGCCGATTATTGTGTGATAAGTTGTCGATTGAGATCTAAAAACTTTACCTTAACACTTCCACCTCAAATTTTAATTTTGTCAATTCAATAAGAAACTATTCATTTTGTTGAGCTATAATTATTATGATTATAAAGCGTACTTAATAAAGCGTACTTAATAACAATTAAATATTTAATATATTAATCAGATTGGATAAGATTACCGTAGCATATATTGGTGTATATATTGGTAAAGGCATAAATACAATTAATCTGGGCAATACTGATGGCATGTTTGTTATCCGAACTGATCTTATCGAAAACGGGCAACATGGCGTATGAGTAATGTGTCGACGACATTGATTCGATTAATCCAGTAACAGCACAGGGACTGTATTTAACAATTTCTAGGTGTGTGTGTGTGTGAGTCTGTGTGTGCTGATTGATGACGCCATGGGGCGGCAGAGGCTGAGTGCGTGGCGCATTAATAGCGCTTTTATTGCAAATTAATTGCTATGAAGTGCATTTTAAGGCCAGTTTGCCATAAAGACCCACACACACACATAATTCTACATCTACAACTACATCCACGCCCCCAACAGGCCGCGCCCGTGGTCAGTTTTGTTATTGACGCTTCTCATGTTACGCCCAACCAACCCCTGAGCGCTGACATGAAAGCACTTTAATTAGTTTTTGTTTCCAGTTTTGAGCTTCGGTTGCAGGTTGGCCGTTTTGCGTGTCATTGAGCCTGCAATTTAATTTGAATTTACTGAAATTATGTTGGCTAACGAGACAACGCCCTGCATCTAATTAAAATTGCAATAGCAACAAAAGGCAAAGTGCAAAATGAGACTATAATTGAACTTAATGGAGCGGGGCGCTTGAACGGTGGTAACACTAACCACTGTTGCCATGTGTCTGTGAGACTGGCCACCCACAACAGCATTCAATCCAATCAAGAAGTAGCAGTGGTCAAAGGAGCTGTTTGCTATTGAAACCACAAGCTCAAAGCACGAAAGGCCCAATGGGCCAATGGGCCAACGGGCCAACAACATTGTTGCAACTTGAAGTAACTGTGCACACCTGCAGACCTTCAACTACCCCATCTTCTCGTCGTGCTTACGACATATGTCATTATTTTCATTAGTGTGCGTGTCGTGTGTATCTTTAATTGGTTTGCTAACTCCTGTCCGATGTTCAGCTAATAGCCAAACTGAAAGTGCCTCACAAAAGTTGGCCAAACAAAAGGCACAAATTGATATGTAAGCTTCGAGTTTAAGTTGTTGTGCAACAATCCCAAGCAATCTGTTGCCACTTTTACGGAAAAGTCAACAAATCAAGCCAATCTACACATATGCTTACATCACTCTAATCAAGCAACTTTCACTAGACCCCAATTGCTGCCAATGAAAGTTTGGGCAATTTTCTATTCCATTAAGGCGTTGGTATCCAATAAAGAGGAAGAAGATCAAATGTATATACATAAATAATTATAGCAACTCAAACGAATGAACTTATTTATCCAGCTCTCTCAATCCCCAGCAGAGGTTAGAGTATGTGCATACATATATGTATGTGACAGTCCCCTAAGACATTTCTTACAATTTACTTGTTGGTGTATTTGTGCATTGGTTTGGGAGTCCGACTAAACATAATTGAAGTGGAATACCACCGAAACACAAATTTATACGCGGATTCTACTATGTCCAACATTTCGTATATTCACAACTTACATAAGAAACTAATTTGAAAATTAAAAAGGATTCCATTTCGAGATTGCTACTACTCAAAACTAAATTATAATTGTATTTAAAGAAATCCGAGTGTATTTCTTGAAATATCAGCTGTTTGTGAAAATTATATTGGCATTCTTTACAACATATTTTACGAATAATTTCCTATGTTCAAATCAACTGTCACGAACTTTACATTCGAGAATTTAGGAAATCTTAATAGTGGAATCAGACTTTTTGAAAACTATTAGCTTTGCATTAGACTATCAGATTGAGTGCTATAATAAATCTGAGTCATTTTATGAAAGCGCTTTCAGCTCAACTTTCGCAATACCATAAAAATAGTTAATGCTCAATGCGAAACTATAACGAATTCTTAACTCGTATCCATTCGGCTTAATGTATTTACATACTTAAGTTGCATGCTTGGCACAAAAAAAAACGAAGAAAAAATTTAGAAAGATTGAGCGGGATAGAGATGGAAATAGAGAAGGAAGGAAGAGGAACTTACTGCTGCAAATACTACGTGTAAAACAGTACAAGTTGTGGCCGTAAGTTTGTGCCACATTGCAGAGAAACTTTGAAACTGGCTGGCCATAAAATATGCTTATCTATCGTAGCATTTAAGGTGAAATACAATTCGACTAATGCAATTGGAACACGTGCTAGTCATAGACCAGGCCATAACCTCCACAGAATGTACACACACACACACACACACACACGCACACACCCATCCATATATACCTGTGAATATTTATCCACATTTTCAGCAACCTAGTTGATTTTGACCAAGCTGTTTATTGAAACTACTGCTAGGCATCTGATCTTTATATATATATATATATATATATATATATATTTTTTTTTTTATCAGAGCTTGGTCCACACAATCATGAAAATTAATAGCTAATTTCAGTTCGTTTGCTTAGGCCTCATGGCTTGTGCTCATTTCAATATGCAAATGCCCGTGTTTGAGGCAGACAGCTTGTGGGAAAGTTGCTCGAACGAAAGTTCAGCTCAAGCTTGCAAATTTTCTTCAAAGTGGATTTCTATGGAAAATCGATGTGGACTTTTATTTGACTTTTGATTGAATTTTATTTCATTTGCTGAAGTAGCTTGCATTGTTTGAGTTCTTATGGCTGTTGAAATTATCTGAATTTGGAATCGCAAGATATGAGAAACCTTATGAGTTGAGTTTCATTTATCGACAATATTCCATTAATTGATTACATTTGAAGTCTTTCACGTACGAGGAAAGCAACAGCGATTTAATAGCATTCAGAATGACATTTCGTAATGTGTTATTTAAAGGTGGCCTTAAACATTTTTGCTGATTCAATTATTTTTGTAAAATTGAATAATTGCTATGAAGGCCATGACACAATCTTTGAATCAGTTATCGAAACAGCAGCAGCATCTCTAACTGGAGAAAAATCGATGAACTGCTGCCTTCCCACTTTGAGCTGGCAGCTGAAAACCAATTTAAAATTAATTTCCAAACAGGCACTTGAACGGGTGTTTCAATTTCTTTTATTGCCACACTCAACAACCTGAAATTAAAAAAAGAAAATTAAAAGCATGACTAAGCGAATATTATCAACTGTGTTACTGGGCATATAGCTTTGCAAAGTGCTGCTCAAACTGTTAAGATATTTCTCATAAAAAACAGATCAGCTAATTGGGCGGACGGTGTGAAAAGTTAATACTCCTTAGACAGCTGAGAAAAAATATATGATTTATTGAAAAAATAAAAAGATGAGCATAATAATATGGAATAAATCAAATTACAATAATCAGATCATTGTTTGATTGGAAGAGCAATATGTTTATTTTCAAACGTTTCCAATGCGCTGTAGAAGGACGACAAATTAACTTATAAGATTTTGCTATTTACATTTAAAACGAGTATCATCGCTTCGGTGTGCTATTACTGATTCACCTTTCCTAGCAGAACGAGCATGGGGAGGCGCCCCAGCGACGCCAGCTGCTTGAATCGGCAATAACTCATGTCACAGTTCAATTATTTAAGTCAACATGCCCCACTCGATTGGTTTGGTTTGTGCAGCTTGTGGATGCTTTGGTTGCTCCTGTTGCTCTTCTTGTTGCTGTTGCCGTTGCCGTTGCTTTTTCTGTTTACTATATACATGCACATAATTAATTTGCAATTGATGTAGCGCTCATAAATTTCAGTGGGTGTAACTTTTGGCAGCAAAGTTTGTTGGCGGTTTGTCGCCTGTCAGTTACTTGTCAAACTGAAAACCAAAGCATATTTTTGCTTTTTTTGCTAGCTCGTCTCGTTGAGAATGCCAGCTGTCGAGGAGTGGGTGCAGGAGGGGGAGCATATTTTGCTGGCTGGTGCACGTGCCGCACAGAGCAGCATCTGCAGAAACAGTCAATTCAATGAGCATAAATTTGCTTTTTGCATAAGATGTATCTGACGTTTGGCCGCAACCATGAATTGCAATTTTTATTACCTTTTTGCGGCACATTCAATAATTTTATGTGAGCCTTTATGGCACCTGCCGCCAGTGCACTGAGTGCCACAGCAATAAGCGAGATAGAATGGCATTGGAAACATTTGATTTGATTAGAACACCCAAATGGGAACCTTGATTCACTGCTGCCCTCTCGTTTAGGGAGTCACATTTGCGAAATTAAAAGCTGCTTACATAATCGTCAAGTGATTTATTTTTGCTGCTGTTCTGCTTAGCCCTTTTTTTGGCCAACTGCCAAATGCGACACATGGTCAAAATGGGGCGCCTTATGGCAGGCAGCATTCAACGTAAATACATGGATACGATCCGAGCCACAGCGGTAGGCCATACTTAAATCAGCGAAATCTGCTCTAACGTTTTGGTCGACATTGGTAAAAGCAGTCCATTCGTTAGAATAACAATTTAAAAACAGAAAAAAAAAATATATATATAGAAATATATATACGGATATACATAAATGTATATATGCTTATACCTTATATATTATTTTTATTTTTCAATTTAATTACGTTTATGCTTTGTAATTTAATATACTTAACTACAAACTGGCTTGTACTCTTGTGTGGCTCTCAAACCCTCAACTGCTCTGAGGCAACATTCTACCTTCGAGAGCAAACAAATTGAAATTAAAATTTTTGTGAAAATGCATGTTTATTGAAAATGTTATGACATTAGCTTGTTTATCAGCAGACAAGCGACCCCAAAAAGTGTCAATTAATTTATGTTAATTTTAAATGCCAGGCGTTAAAGTTCTTGGATCTACCCAATTTGCCAGCGAGCTGCGCTTATAATGCTTGCCAAACTGTAAAATTACCTATTAACACACATGTATAGATGAATGTTGAAATGCATGGCACGATTTCAGCAGCTATCTGAGTAGATTGGGTGGTTGTGTTCAAAGATTCAATTTTGTCGCAAAATCGTTGGTAAATTGCAAAAATCGTTGATAAATTGCATTCTGGGCACCTGCCGGTAATACTTACTCAAGCCGTTGCTGACTTTTTAGCTCTATTTGAACGTGGCTAGAGCCCGCATTGGTTTCCCAGTAGCTGCAAATGTGTGTGTGGCTTTTTTTTTCTGTGTGTCTGCTCAATCAGTTGGCAGCCATTCAGTATAAATTCATTTCAAAGCAGAAAGGCGACCAAGCAAATTGTTACTGATTTCTTTTTATTGCCGTTGCTGCCGCATCAACGCCCCACTCAGTGTATACGAGGTGTGAGTCTGTGTGTGTCAGATAAGCAGCGTTGGTGGCTTAGTTAGTAACGCTCCATGCCCTAATGCTCCAGTCCTACCTTCCACCCTGCCACACACCTCATCGTTAAGGAGCCAATGGCGTTTTGTACTGTGACCGCCATTCGCTTACAGTTTTGCCTGCTATCCGCCAGTCAGGCATGAAATTGAAATTTATAATGCTAGCACATGAACTGCACTTCAGAATAGACACACACACACACACAGAGGTTGAATGAAATAGGTGGCAGGTCTGAGCGCCTATCTCTCGAGAAATCAGCTGAGGATCACATATAAGAAGGTACAGTGCAGCGCAGCTTGTTGGCTGTGCTTGCTGTGCTGTGTGCCAACTGCAAAAGGTCACCTTGGTGGCAAGTTAATGGTTTCAGATGGTTCCTAGATTAGATTGCAACAAATGAAATGAAGGCACTTGCAAGTCGTGGCAACATGCACAGGCTGCACAGAGACCTTGCACCTTGCACCTCCAGCCTTATGCATATTTGTTGTCTTGATTTAAAGGAGGCAACAAAAAATTGTATAGGTATATTACATGTCTTATGTTGTCCGTGTCTTATATCCTGTTGCCTATAAAAAATTGTAAAAATGTGCATCATTAAGTTGCTTGTAAGAAGCGAAAGGTTGCATTTCCTCATTCCTGAGGGCTACGACAGCACAATTTGTGCCAATATCGATTACCCATGCGGTATGACTTGCAGATTTCCAACTTGGAGTAACTCTATTAGGGCTCTTTAAACATTGAGGACAATTCGCTGCCTTAGGCTCCTTTCAACAAATGTTTTAATGAACGACTAAGAGTAAGTCCATTAGTTGATATAATGCTGTCTTCACTTGATCCTGCTTCTGATGTAGTGCTTATGTCACTTAACGTTCCATTCTCTGGTTCACATCTATTAGAGAACCTGGAGTCCACAGAATTATCACTCGAGCAAGTAGAGAAATTAACCCTTTCTACAAAATGGAATTGCGCTCTCGATTCTTCGCCTCCACTTGAACTTCCTCCGTTGATTGAGTATTGTTTTGTAAAGATCGAAATTCCTCCAAAATACATTCAGCTATTTCCACATCAGAAGTTGGACTCGGACAAAGACTGTCCACTTCGACTGGTTCCCGAACTATAGATTTATTCGTTGGAGGAGGCATCTAAGCTAATTATAGCTGCACTGTTAATTATTAATTGTTTTACATATATTTTCACTTTAAATATGCAATAAATAATAAATTAATTTGATTGCTTCTCTGCTGCATACGAGTTATCCATTTAAAAGCTTGCTACAGTGTGGTGAATGAGGCAACTAATACGAGAGTTGAAATTGAAACTTGCTCTTTGAAGTTAAAAGTGAGTTTTCCAACTACTCATAACTGTTGTATTAGTGGCAAACAATTAGTTTCAACTGTAGGCTAGCAACGTTCAGAGAAGTCGTCAGGAAATTATCATGAAAATTGCGATGTTTCACTTTGCGCAAAATAGGCATGTGTGTGTGCGTGTGTGTGTATTTGTGTGTGTGCTTGGGCGTGTTCTAAACTAATTAGAGAGAAGGACAAACTTCAAAGTTGAACTTAATTATATGTCCACAGAGGGGTTGGTTAACCGACAACACACGCACACACACACACACACATAAGAATACACATGCATAGATACATACATATATATATGTATATATACATTTAATCATATGTGCTTGTGTCCGTCCACACATGTGTGCAAACTAGCACTAATGTAGGGACTGCACCCATTTTGTCGATAATTAAAATAATTATTATCTCTCATTTCATCATTATCTCGCAACTAGGCATTGTTTAGCTGCTGCTGTGTGAGAATTACAAGTTGTTGAATTTCAAACAGCCAAATATAGCAAAGCGACCACAGAGTGTGGTCTACGAATGACTGTAGCAAAATCCATTCTGAATGAACTTGATCAAACACAACTACAATATCCGACATCTTTGGGACGGGATCTCTGGTTGAGAGCCCATTGTGAAAAAGTTTAAGGTTGCTGCCATCACTAAGTACATTAGTATGCATATTTGTAGTGCTGCAGTGTGGCAACTAAGAATACCACAGAGCCGCACAAATTCCCATTTCTTTGCAGAGTATAAACTTGAAATACGCATTCAAATTCGAATTCAAATTCAAATTCAGATGCACACGAACAAATATGAATATATACACATATAAACATATACACATATCTGCATATGTGTGCGTGTGTATGTGAGTGTGTGTGTGCGTGTGTTAGTTAAAATTCATAAGAAATGTCCCATTGTGGCGCTACGCTGCACGTGCACTTTCTTTTCTCTGCCTCCCCTTGGCCTCCCTGGCTGCTTTTAGTTACCCCTGCTGTAATCTGCTGCCAAAGTTTGCTGCGATGCAGTGCAAATTTATTTTTAGTATCTTTTGTGGCAGTCCCAGGGCTTTGCTTTATTTGATGAACCGAATACACACATACACACACACACACACACCCAGTGTCAGTTGTCAGGCGCAA
Organism: Drosophila conformis; assembly: GCA_035041375.1. Classification (NCBI taxonomy): domain Eukaryota; kingdom Metazoa; phylum Arthropoda; class Insecta; order Diptera; family Drosophilidae; genus Drosophila; species Drosophila conformis. The sequence goes on along the minus strand of JAWNLE010001092.1, from coordinate 5,062,707 downwards.
GTCTGTGTCAGAAATGTCTGAAAATTTTTTGCCCGTTGCCGTTTCGTTGGCAGCAAAATCGAACAAATATAAACAAAGTGTTCACATTGCTAGGGGTGGGGAGGGGTGCTGGAGTTGCTGGGGCACATGAGAACACGTGACATGCGGCTGAGATAGTAAAAGGGATTTTGTGCCAGCCCGAAGGTGCCTCAAGAGCCCCCCAACCCAATTCTGCTGTTTCAACTGTCTGTTTGTTCAGCAAAGTGTTGTGATTTATGTGCAGCCAGCGACTCTCCTGCAATCGAATGCGGACTGCGAACTGTGAACCGCATTGCACCTACAAATACATATACAATTGCAAACAGTGCACTTACATAAGTATGACTGTGCTCTTATTCACCCCATTGACTGTGAATGCGACTGTGACTCGGGCTGTGACTCGCACTGTTACTCGTACTGTGACTGTGACTGTGACTGTGACCATGGCGTCATGTGCGACTGCTGCGACAGTTTTTGGCAATGATTTGAATTCGAAGCGGAAACCGGTCTGCGGCAATGCATAAACATTTATTTAACAAAATATACCGTTGCACAGACAACTTAACATCAGAACTTGACTGCGAATTGCAAATAGTTGAGACTGTTGGTTGTCTATATTTCAATTCAAATTAATTAAAAAAGTTTTGGAGCATTACTTTCTTTGTAAATACAAAATACTGCAGTGCTCAACTTACTTAATTATAAATATTCAAAGCAGTAAATCTGGCTAAGATGACTACTATGAGTAAGAAATGAACAACGGACTCTTTGCTTAAACAATCCTTATTTGATTGTATTGAAGCTACAATTATATTGCAGGTATTGCTTTTTGAGAATGTTTTGCCTTTAAGTTACGTCAATATCAGTGAATTTGGCACATGTCTTTTATTAATTCAGCAACGAATGTTATGAATATCTTCAAAATATGTTTTTGTACAAGTTATTCTTTCCAAATGGCACAGGCAATTTCATGGAGATGCATAAGATGTTGTTTCTTCGATATCTGATACAGCTGTAAATAATGCCTTTTAAAATATATTTCACAATAAATTTTCAATAGGTTATACAATTTTGTGGGCATACCTAATAATATTTTTGCTGTGCCACGTGGCGTAATATGCGTAAAAATGATATATGTATGTATGTATGAAGAAAGCAAATACTTTTGCACAATTTGCGAACGGTCATAAAATGGGAGTATTTTATTTGAGTGTGGGTATTTTATTTATATTTTGTGCAACTCGGAAAACTGGTGGAATAAATTATGTAGACCCAGCCCCCCCCAAACGTCCTGCTATAAGCCGGACCAAACCAGAAACCTTTAATTTGTAGATACTCGCAGCAAGCTCATAGCTGCTGTACTCTTGTGGTTGTGTCTGGATGTATCTGGAGTTTGCAACTTACGCTTGCTTTTGTCAGCTGCTGCACATTTTATGTGCTTGGCCATCGTCTGTGCTGGCGAGCCAATTTCGCGTGCTTTTCCTTAATAATGCAAATTTAAGCTTCCTTTCTTTCAGTTTTATATAAATAAATACACATATAATATATACTTATTATCTTTTTGGTTGTCTCCCGTTGCGCATTAAGCAGCTGTATTTCATGACTCCTATTTCAGTTACGCAAAATGTACCCAAAAACCAGAAAACCAGAAACCTCAACTCTTTTTTTTTTGTTTTGTTGTTGCAAAGTATTGTTTGGCATACTTTTCTGAGTTGGGTTCTTTGGCCAATTTTGAACAAAGCCATTAACATTGATTAGCAATTGGGTTGGAACAACACTCCGCCAGAAAACTCATACGTCATGTAAAAGACAGAGAGAGAGAGAGAGAGAGAGTGTGTGACTATATCAAAATGACGTAACAGTGAAAATGCATGAGAGTATGACGCAGGGCTCGACATCTGACGCAATTTGCCAATTATAGAGAGACGTAAAAATTAATATATATTTATTTAATGTCGACTAATATTAGTCGAGACAAAAAAATAAAAAAATTAAAAAAATAAATTAACTTTATTTTACTAAAAGAAAAAATTGTATGTAGCGAAAATGTTATTCACAAGACAAGATTTTCAAAATTTGGGTTTTAATGATAGAAATAGATAAGATAAGATGATACAGTTTATTGATGTAAGAAATAATTAGAGAAAGTGGGTCTATAGAGACAGAAAACTTTTTCATTTGATAATTAAATGCAAACCTTAATAATGTTGTGCTATTTTGAACATCTTTATACTTCATAGCCCAATCACGCTCGCATGATGTCAGTTTCAAGAGTCAATAAATGTAGCAAAATTATTGAACATCAATATTTAACGAAAATTAAAGAAAGTATTAAACCATACTTTGTGGCACCTCTCATTGGTTTTTAATATCAGTAACAACGAATCATCTTCCTTTGAAATTTGAGCTTGTTATTATTCAATATTTATTATTGTCTCGTAAATCAAGTCTGTGCCAATTATTAACATTTTTTATCGCCAACTATCCATCGCTGTATTCAGCATTGTCTTTGTCTCCATCTCTGTTCAGCTCTCTGTCTCTCTTTCTCTCTCTCTTTCTCTCTTTCTCTCTGTAACACTCGCACTTGATACGGCCTTCTGCCTCCGGTTTTAGTTGCCTTGTCGGCCTCCGGCCGATGCCACAGCTGCACCTCAACCTCAACCTCAACGGCTGCTGAGGGCAATCAGCTCGCCTGTGCTTATCGTCAGATTGCTGCTTATCAGCAGTGTCCAATCAGGCACAGCATTGTTTTCATTTTCATTTTCATTTTAATTTTCATTTTCTTGCACGTTTGCTCACCCTTTAAATGTGCTCTGATTTTATCTCAATTTTTCGCTGAGCCACAGAATTGTTTACGACCAGCAGCAAGTTACTCAAACATACCAGTCCATCTTCATTCTGCTCTGTTTTGGCTTGCCGGCTGTTTTATATGTGTCAGAGCTGCCCGACGGTCCTGTTTCATGTTCATTTAGGCCGCCCACTCCCCAAATGCTGTTTATCAAACTTTGATAAGCCTTTCCCATACAATGGCCAAAGTTACATTGTCAGAAAATTATTTTATAACTTTTGAATGGTAGCGAAGCCCATAAATCATTTATTTTTTACTTTTCAATTCAGCTAGGAACTCTTCTCTACTCTCTAGCGTATTAAGAACAGCTGATGTTGTCGTTAAAACAACATTATTGTTATCATATTCTTACTTATGTATGCAGCTTTGAGCTCTGCTGAGTATCGTTTGCAACTAGATTTCGCATGCAGACAGAAACTTTCTTAAGCTCATAACTACTTGAAGACATCAATTCTGACAGATATTATAAACTCGGAACATGACTCACAACTGTCGGGGAAAAAGGCAAATTTTAGCATAGCACTTTGTACGTAAATAGGGGCAGTGAAGTGTTTAATTTCATTTTAATGTATTTATTTATGCCATGCAAAACATTTAGTCTTTGACTGCACTCTGCAGACATGGAGCGTCGTTGCAGAGAGCCGCTGTAGGGGAAGGAAAGGGCATTGATGCGCCACATTCATTTGGTTGTGCAAACTTGTTCAACGCGCACAACTTGAAGAGCTACCAACAAATGGCAAGTGGCTTTTTAGGTACATCAAAATCAACACGCCGAACGACCGGATCCGGTCTCTGACTGACTGCCAGTCACGTCTCCCTCCCCAGCATCCGCCCAGCACTCGCCCAGCGTCGAGTAGCTTTTAGCGAGAGTGCACAAAATTATGCAACTATTTGTGCAAACAACTAGCACAACGACGAGAACGACAACGCCAGTGACAACGTTGGCAGCAACTCAATCAGCCGAGCAGCCGGCGGCCTGATTGTGTGCCAGGCTTATATCAATGAATTACAACCCGTTCACCGGCAACCGGAAGTCAGCCGTAGGCTGACGCAGTACATTGCGCCGTTGTGGCACAGTAGCTAAATTTCATTTACCAGGCATTGATTAACTCGAATTGTCTATTAAAGCTCCATCCTGTTCCTGTTTATAAAAACATTAAACGGCTTTGCAATGCAATAGGGTCCCCACTCTTAATACTAATACTACTCTGCTGCCACTTGTCAATATTTAACATATACTTTGTAGAACTCTACAAATATTTATAAGTGAATTCGAGTTTTCTAAAATACGCTTTTTTCCTTAAAATGTCCTATTCAAATATTGTTGGTTATTTAGTGAATTATTCCTTTTTTGGTAATATTAAAATTACCTTCATTAAGACTTCCTTCTCGTTAAGTTGAAACAATTAAATATACTTTAAAATCTGTGGCATACTTGGCATGGGAGCAGTCTACGAACGAAATCGGATTTAAAGAAGCTAAGAATCACAGTATATCAAGCCTCTATAAGACAAGAGCAGACACAATATTAAGCAATTAATAACAAATCGAATTCAGAATGAACACTGCCACATTTTGATGCGCGAATAAATGGATAAATGATATATTGAGAGCATTAACCAAAATTCCATTGTGATTTAATAAGATCTTTTAACGCTGGTATCTTTTGTTCATTTGCTCGCTGCGTAATCAAGCAATAAAACAAAGGCGCTGCGAAGCAAAGGTTGCCCATTAAATACTTGACACTGAAGCGGGGCTGAGCAAGAAATTATAAAAATAAATGAGTAGCAGCAGCACACACAAAGCCACACAGACACACTCACACTCAAACTCACACACATACACACTCACAGATGCACATGAAAAATTGAAGACTCACTCGCAGATATCAACACATAAATACTAAATGAATGCGTGAACACACACAATACACACAACACACACAACACACACACACTCACAGACTGTGGCACCGTATTTCGTGCTCTGCACTGTTCCAGCGTCTGAGTGGCTTCATTCGTCCAATGATTGCTCAAGTGTGCGTCCAACATTCACACATGTCTCTGTGCAAATGTGTGTGTGTACGTGTGTGTGTGTGTGGAGGGGGGTTGTGGGTGAAAGGCTTCCGCACATCCTGCGCGTTTCCTCATTATTTTTGTGCAATCGCTATAGGCGCTTTGGGTGCTGCCGTTCCCAAGACCCTTTCATCCTTATCCCTATTGTTGTTGTGCTTTTTTGTTAGCCAGCACAATACACTGATCCGGCGCACAGCCATCATGTATGTGTTTGTCTGTGTATGTGTGTGTGTGTGTGTGTGTATGCAAAGTGTTAAGATTTGAAATTTTTATGCCCTGCGCTGTTGTTGTTGCCTTTGCGCATTTATTTTTTATTTTTGTTTTTTCGTTTATTTTTTCTTTTTGCATTGTGGCATTGCCTTTTGTTGCTGTTAAAAGCCATCTGTTCAAATTGCTCAACAGTGCCAGCAAAAGTGAAAGCCAAAGAGAACGTTGCAGAAGTAAGGGCAACGACTACAAATGAATGGTTATACCATTTTGTTTGTGGAACTTGGCTCAGGGATCCGAGATAAATCAGCGATTTGGTTACCAATTGAGACCGATGAGTGCATAACTTACAAAAAAAGACAACAATTCGATCAACTATTGACAACCGTTAACAATTTGTGGCTATTAGTAGCCATCTTCAACCCTCTTTAAAACCTTCGACGTATAACCAAGATAGTTTGAGAGCATTTTAGTTTTTTGGTAATATCAAATGAGTCAGCACTACTTATTATACCTTATTGTAACTTGGCCAAAAGTATTTTTATTTCAACTTATTATAATTAGAATTTCTCAGGCTTTTCATCAGCTGGCATTGTTCGTGTATAGGATTGAGTTATTGTATAAGGCAATCAGATTTTAGCTGATATTATAAAATGTATAGCCAGCTCACAACTACCAACTCCCAATTCAATTCCTTATAACACTTGGCCTGAGTTGACAGCTCAATTTGCATAAGCCTTGTGCACATTAACGTCAGCCATACAGTCGCAGAGTATTCGGGCAGGCAGTCAGCATAAAAAATGAAAGCTAAGCGCTCATTAAGGGATCATTATAATAACTTATTTATGGCAGGGAGAATGAAAATTTTAATCTTGTATCTGCTGCTCATTAAATTGCTTTGTTGGCAGGGTCTTGCAAATAAATTGCAAGCATTATGGGAAACCATTTGGAAACGGGACTCAACGCAACCTTAAGTGTACACACTTGCCTAAGATCCTGCATAACAAAGTGAGACCGTGCAGTGATTAAGTACTCACAAAAACGGATATAGTTGCTTGTAATACACTTTTTTTTTTTTTTTTGGCAAATAATAAGAGTTCTTAGCACTTGGCCAGTGTAAAAATAAATGTGCAAATAAATAATTTACGGACCTGGCAAACAAGCACAAAAGACAAAAGCAAACAGTTTAAAGCTAATGATGCACTCTCTTTGTCTATGGAGAAGGGGGCAGCTATTCGTGTATATGCAAATACTTGCGTCGAAGTTGCTACTGATAGGTCAGACCCTTAATATATACACAAAAATAAACACACACACACACATACGCAATCAACGACAGACGAAGGCTGACTTAATTTGTTTACCATATGACATAATACCAAAAAGGCCAAATGGCAAAGAGCGCAGCTATTTATAGCAATAAAACAACAGCGACGCAAACAAAAAAAGTAAAAGAAAACAACACTTCACCCTAAACATGTATGTTGGAATGCGAGTGTGTGTGTGTGTGTGTGTGTGTGTGTGTGCACACACCATGACGTATGCGTAATGTTTTAGAGTAGTCGCAAGTCCTGCGTTTTGTTTTCGCTAATAACCATTTACCAAAATGGCAACAAATAAAAGATGCGATGCATGACACATTGTATAACTATGAAATTAATGAAAATTATAATTACAAATTCTCTGACATGCATGTAATTCACATTATGATAAATTACTCCTACGAGCACACTCCCACACACACACACACATATACTTAAACAGTTGCTCGAAAAAAGCTACATCTCGTTAAAGTTTCTACATATGAATATTGCTTGAATACATGGGAGAAAGTAAGGTTATCATTTGAGACTTATATTAAGTCCGAACCTCATGAATATTCATGTTAACATGAATTAATTATGAATATGATTAAAGCCCTTATTGTTGGCATTGAAAGTCAAAGAAGCGAATTAAATTCTGCATATTCAGATTTCAATGAAAACGGGCTGCAGTCGTTAAAGATACAAAGTGCAGCTAATAAATACAATTTATGAAATCAAATTGTGTATAGATAATTGGGAACATTTAGATTGTTAATAAATGCCAAACTAAAATTTATTTTAATTGCAATATTTGCACGTATTTGCGAATGCCATTTACTTGACAAAGCAAACACACAAATGCGACAAAACCGTTTCCACATGGTCATACACAGGTACTTAATTTGGGCAAAATAATTAACTCACCAGGCCGTGCAAACGACAGTCAGTAAAATGTTAGTACCTAAACTATTTGGTGTTCACACACGTAACAAATGAATTAGGCAAACTATGCGGTGTTTAAGCAAATTTTATTTGTCTGTGGGACCCTACAGCATAATCACTTTATTTGGCATGAAAAGCTTAAATGTGTGCAAAACTTTTTATCTGACCCAAGAGCCATCATCTTATATATTTGATCCTTCTTACTACGTATGTTGTTGAAAACATTAACATTAAAAAGGGAACATGATTATGATTAACAATTGAGAATTTTCTATATTGGCGGTTCAGACCATTAGATCGCGCTTAAGAGCTAATCGTGCAACAAGCATTAACCAACTCTAACTTTCTCTGTTGAATAACGTTAACATCTGGTGTGCTTGCAAAGTCACTGATTACTGTTTCATTTAATTTTGCTGGGTATCACTTTAATGGGCGTTGTAATATTCCATCATAGACCCCAAATACTTTTGACCTTTCACATAGCTCAGTGGGATATACATACATATACATATATATTTGATATGCGTCAATTGACCTTGCTTTAATGTCATTTTCTCACCTGTTTTCTTTCCCGCTGCTTTTCTCACTTGCAGGTTTCCTTTCTTGGGACGTTTCCGATTGTCATGTCGACTTGGAAGAGGAGCTCAATACAATTACACAACATGCACCCGAAGGCGAGGAGGCGCGGCACGGTAAGTCAAATGTCAAATCAATGAAACAAACAGCCAGCTAATTGGGCCAACAAAAATCCTAAAAGTGGCAGCAAAAAAACTATGATGTCAAGTTAATGACATTAGTGTCAAACAAGTTGAAAAGTTTAAATGGACATATGTAAGTAAATGAAAAAAGCGTGTGCGGGGAAAAATAATTTATCGCGCCAACTATGTAATTAGACAACTGTTCAGTGTGTAGCAGAAAATTACAAAATTAGCCATGCAAATGTTGCTAATTGTCTTTCAACAGCTTTGAAAATCGTCATTTGTTAAATTTGAGGTTCACGCTTTGTGCTGGCTTCGTCTTTTGTGTGATAAATCCAAATCGGATTGTGCCGCATTTTCATTTTTATTTTCATTTGCCCAACCGCAGCAGCCTCACCAACAACAACAGTAATAAAAACAACAACAATGTGGCAAAGCCAGCCAAGTGTTGTCGTTGCGGATTAGTTGGGAGAACGTTGTTAAAATGCATTCAAGTGGCTGCAGTGAATAGAGCGAGCAGTTTCTCCTCCTATCCTCCTATCCTCCAATCCTGCAGTTATCCTTCATCGTTTTTATTTGTTTTTCTTCTCTGTTTGTGACAACGATGATTGCCCCGTTGCTTGTGCCCAAATATGAGCACTCGACATTTAACTAAGACTTACATGCATGCTCCAGAGGCTACGAAAATTGCACTTGTCAGTTGATTTGTGTGCTTAAAGTATCTCAAACTTAAAGATCTACCAATATGAAAATAGTTATTATTTTAAGACTTTCAATTAAAAGTTTTTGATTATTGAACAGTTATTTAAAAGTTGAATAAACCATTTATGTTTAGTGTATTAAGTATTTAATTGAGTCTGATGAGTTATGTTAAACTTTTTATTTAACGATTTTATGAATATTGAACTTTCATTTAAAAGCTTAACTGATATTTATTTATAATTATATGTTAATGTTTATGTTAATTATGGATGAAGAGATATTTTCAACTTTTAGAAAATTTGATTTAATTTGTTTTCATATAGGTTATAGATACTTATAGTTTTATAATTGTGACAATAATAATTTTATACGCTCAACTATATTCATCTTATATAATATTATATATCATTCACAGAGTGCCATAAAATTGACTACAACTTCGACAAGTTCAGGTTAAACAAAGTTTGCATTTAAAATGAAAAGAAAAAATTGCCATGTATAACATTTTACAAGATGTAGGTTGCCTTAAACATGCCGCAGTTGCCTTAAGTGAGTGAGATTGCTCTGATCAATGGAGCCCAACAGGGAAATACTCTGTAGCATGCATTTACCTATAGGAAATCATGGGTATATCGACTCGCCTGACTTTCACACCAACACAAGAAATATATTTTATGTACTATGGAGGATTTCACATTTCATTTCACCAATTTTGAATGACTGCAGAGTATAGAATATGAACATTAAAAAGTGTAGCATACTTAGCAGCGCCTGCCTTGAATGAAATCCACTGAGGCTATCCTTGGGCTTGCTGGTAAGTGCCAGAACAGCACTTGTACTCAATGCCTTTTTGCCATTGTTGTGGACGAGTACTCGGCAAAGTGAATTCAGAATTCTGAGCTCCGAATTCTGCATTCTAATTTTGCTTGCACTGCTGCAAAACTATTCAAACAAAACTCTCAAATGCCTGTGCACACGCACAGACCGTGGCTAAATAATGATGCCAGCGAAAGGGCGTCCATCAGAATAGGTTCTGGCAAAGGCCACGGCAAGGGGATCAAGCGACCAGGCGACCTGGAGGGCAGTCTGTCGGTCAGTCTCTTCAAATGCAATTGCAAACACTAAAAAAGTTGATTTTTAGTGAAATTTTGTCCGGAATACCGAAGATGTTGAGATGCACACGCCTCGCTTGGCGCTTTGGCATTCTAATTTGACAAAGGTTAGGGCGCTGGAAGCTAGCACTAAGTCGACAAAAGACAGCACCTCCGTTGTTGAAAGCTGACGGCTTCGACTGCTCACTGTCCTTCGAAGTGGCAGTTCCTTTGTCCAGCAGGCGGCGGACAGACACCGTTTATCTAATGACACTTTCTTGGCTTTTGTCATCTGGCAGCTGCCTTCTTTCAACAGCCAGAGATTCTGTTTCAACAATTTATCCATAATTTGGCTCTTATGAGTAGTATAAGCTCTTGTCGGTGCATGAATTCTCATCTTGGGCGCTGCGGCTGGGGCAACTTTTGAGCAATTACAAGCATTTGCTAACAAGCGCATAGTTTACATATTACGGCATACACTCTTTAAAGGCATCGCCCTTATTGTCAACGACAAACTTATGTTTCAAATTTTAATTTGATGCAGTTTACTTAAGTTTCGCACTGGGACTTGAGGCAAAGTTTGCGGCACAAAACTTTGTGAGTGCAACTGCCACAAAACAAAGAACGCGTTAATCTGCTGCAATTATATACTTTAGTTGAGGCATAAAAACTTCAAGCAGATTTCTGCTCATTTCACACTCGTCCAGTGAATTTACTCACTGGCGAGTTGCATTTTTAAATTATCTTGTAAATTACTCAATTTCCATTTGAAGTTAAATGCCAACATAGATAATAAATCTTAAGCAAAGACTAATCGTGTCCTTATAGCTTGTTCGTTAATTAATTATTATAACATTTTGAACCGATTATCCTGACATACTGATGGAGTAAAGCCAGGCATATATCTATTACGAAAGCAGCAAGCGAGTGGATTCATTATCTGGCAGTCGTTGTGATATTATAATACATGTCAGCCTGCATTGTTGTAACTAGTGTTACATTGTGGGCTCTGCACAATTTGCCATTACTAAGCTTTTATAAGCGCACAGCATTAACAGCCACATACTCACACTCATACACACGTACACGCATACATAAGATTTAAAGGCATACAAATTCTTGAGATAGAACGAATGCAAAATTGATAGATAGAACCTGACAAACACACAGTAGAAAACAGACGCCCACACATACACGTACACACACCCACACACACACATTCATACATTGGACAAGGCCATCATACTGACAATGGCTGTGCTGCTCATGCATAATTCAAGCACCGTCAACGAATGGAAGGAGAACGCCAAACTAAGAGAAAGAAATACAAAAAGATGGCAACGATACGTTCCCCTTCCCTCCCTCCCACCTATCCAACCACAAAGTTAGGCAAATAACTAAATGCCGGGCAGTCAGACATGAATATACACACATATACACACACAGAAAGCAAATAGACAGTCAGGCAGGCAGACATCATTGGCATATGTATACTCGCACTCGAAGAAGAAGAACTGTACGCTCCAGCTCTGCTTGCAGTGAAGCAAGTTGCTTGCCAGAGACATATCTGGCAGCAGAGATAAGCAAAAACACGTATATACATATTTAAAAATAAAACTGTAAGCCGCACTTAGTGTCGAGTGCCGAATCAGAAATACACTGGCAGTCATGTCACCTTAATTACATTTTAAACAACGTCAACCCTATATATATGTATATATACGTATATATATACATATGTTAGCAATCAAGGCTAAATTATATTTCTTTCTGTATTCAGCGCGATTGAATTCTTCTTCTCACATTTGGGTGCCAGACTTTTTAAAGGGAAATTTGGCAATAAAACTAGAATATATTTAACAACTGAGTTCAGTGTAGTGTGTTGATTCTTGAACAGGATATATGTAAGAATCTTTAATCTTCTTTGAGAGGAGCAAACATAATAACTTGCTTACAACTGAATTTCGTTATGGATTTAAGTCGATCGATTGTTGGCAGCTGTATAATATGTAATTAGCAAGTGAGTTTGGTTAGGATAAGAATGTATTGTACGACTGTACGACTATTGATGCTGATCAAGAACATAAATATACATTGTTTCATTTTGCCTATCACAACACACATACAGCGTAAGCGAACTGTGTAAAACTGAAGCGGACAAGCTGTTGAAATTGCGGAAAAAAGTGATTGACACTCTTCTCGTTTTCTTCCATGGTCTGTTGCCACATTCCCAGTGGGCGGGACAAAGTTGCTGACAGGCGTCAATCCATATCCGCGCCGCTTATCAATGCCGACATGAGCCTGACAGAATGGAGCCGAATCAAATCCATGCTCACTGGACATCTGAATAGGGACATTCTGTGGGGATTTCATAGCGACTTGCGTTGATTTTATTTATGCGAATAGTAGAGGAACACCGTGGACGAGTTGTAGATGCTAACTGGGACAATTGGGCTAGTTGTCAAGTCTTTGAGACTTGCCAGGTGTTATTAGGTCTGCCTTACAGCGATCTGAATTATCTAGATCTAAACGATGACGAGAATGCTCACTTTTGATTAATGATGCGCAACTCTCAATTCTCCATTAGCGAATTATGAATTAAAGCGAGAATATTTAAAATGCATTTAAATATCACGAATCATAAATACTTATTTCAATAAGCCCTTTGCGATGCGCTGATAATTCGGTGCTTAACTGACTTTTAAGCCAGCCAATTAGTATACAAAGCATATGCCACATGCTGCAACACAAAGAAAGTTCAATGGAAATCTACAGAGTGTAAAGTCTAACCAAACAAGTCATTATTGAATTTCAATCAAATCAATATCATATGACACAAATAATCTATTAATAACAATTATTTAAGGAAAGGTTCTTATTATTATTATTTTTTAATTACTTATTATTTTTCCTGTACATAAATGGTCAATATATAGATCGTAAGTATAGGATATATTATATTTATTTTAAATTTCCGCAAATTTGAAATGAATTATTAATTTGAATATGACTTATTCAATTCGAAAGCATTGCTTAAGATAACCGATATTTTTCAATGTAGATATGGGAGAAAAATATTGTACGCGTTCTCTAGTTGAAAACATGATTGATTATCTGATATCTGACTATAGAAAGATGGGAATCCATAATGATAATCGTTATCAACTTTAATTCAATGTAGTTCCTCGGGGCGAATGGAACTGCAATTAAAAATTGCTTTTTGGTAATATTTTTGCTTACTCGGGCGCCAGCTTGACAGCCAACTCGTTCGCCATTTTGGTGCGAGTGTGTGGCAAGAACTAAAGCACTGGGTGGTGACCGGCGCCAACTGTAATTATTTTGCAGTCCGGCACACAAAGAAAAAAAAATAGCAGAGAAAAGAAGTGGCACAGAAATTAAAAATAAGAGAACGCATGAAAATCATGAAACAAAAAAAGTCTCATCCTGTTGATATGCAAATTTGTTCTGTTTGGCAGTATTCTGAATGTAGGCATCAGAGTACAGTTATTAACGATTAATCTGCGGCCATTTTGCCATTTTGGTTAGGTGCGACCGTGGCAAAAACTTTTCAATGGACGTCGCAATGCGAAAATTTGCACTTGACACAAACTCGAGCACTGGCTGGCACTTGTGCACATTTTAAAAAAATACTAAAAAAAGAACTATATTATTGTCGCCATTTGGTGTTATTTAGGCTGCGGGACTGGGCTGCAAGAGGTGGCTAACCACTTTCGTAATAGATGTTTGCCAACAATTCAATTCAACTTTTCTTTGTGTGCGTGGTCTACAAACTTTGCGACTCTATAAGAGCGGTTTGCCACAGGGTTCCCTAACTGCCACTCAGCCTATTGGCTTGTATCTGTTCTGTATTAAGGTCTTTGTGGCTTTCGACGCTTGACAAGCAAAGTTCTTAAGTGGCATTCGTAGTCGGACATACGAAATTGCAAATACTTTCAAGGCAACTGGCATTAGAAAGCTAAGCCAACAGCAAAAGTACACAATTTCGAAATGTGATTTCGAACAGACTTGGCTTATACTATTTACTTGCTCTCCAAACATGCACAAGCATAATCTGTGTTACTATAAGCGTACACTTAGAAAAAAAATGATTGCAATTAAATTTTTAAAAGAAAACAGAATTTTTCTTGATTAAGAAATAATTTTTAAATATTTCAAATCATTCTTCATAAAATTAGAAAGGCTTGCCTTAAGTTGACCATCCCAAAAATAGAATATTTTTTATATTTCTTTGAAATACTTTCTATCTTTAAGTAATTCCGAAAATAGTTATGAAATTAGCTTTATTGAATTCTATTATAGGGCCTCGTAAGATATTTGGATATGTGACAAAAGTGGCAAAAAGCTAATATATGTAAATCAATACTCTGTAAATTAAACATTATTTATCTAAGTCTTAGAAAAATTCAATCTGAAATATAGAAATGCTAGCTCTATTTTTTGGAAGGCCCAACTTTCAATTTTAGAAATTTTGTTTTCTGAATACGAATGGAATTTCTAAAATTCAGGGTGATTATTTTCTTTTGCGAGTGTAGCTTTTGCCTGAAACTTATTATTTTTTCTCGATTTAAACGCCATCTTAAGGTTAATAAGATGCAAATAGTCAAACGGCATTTTATATACAAGACGCAAATTGTGACGCGCCTGTTGAGGCCGTAAAAAGTGCGTGTAAGTTGCCAACCTTAATTCAAAAATGACACAGACGAGCGGGTCGCCGCATGCGTTAAATCGTTAAACTAAAATATGCGGTTATGTATGTATGTCACTGCGCTTGACAAGCACACAGAACAAAAAAGTACTCAGAGTGTGTGTGTGTGTGCGTGTGTGCGTGTTTGGAGATTTGATAAATATAAGCTGCATTTATAAAAAGCAGAAGGGCTACAAAAACTGCTCGACAAGCTTGACAATATGCTCAAGCGAACAGTATGGGAGCTGGAGAGCCGGACAGAAGACAAAAGAGATAGCGAGAGTGAGACAGAGAGAGAGAGAGGTAGAGAGGGAGGGGCAAAAAAAAAATGAGAAAAAGATTGAGCGAAGCCATATGTAGGTGCACGCTTGGGCGCACTTCGGGCTCGATGGCTTGTCGCTTTTTTACGCGTACGTGGGCACATTTGACCGTTAGGCCTATGTGGCGTATACTTAATGTGCGCACTCACAAACATTTACAGTATATATATCTATATACATGCGCACTTATGTGCGTACATATTTGTATAGGTATTGACATGGCATGTGCGCTAGCTTTTTGTGCGTTGTCAACGACTATTTAGTGCAAGAAATGCGTAAATTATTTACATATACACGCATACACATACACTTATACATATACATGTGTATATGCCACGGCTGTAAAAGCATTTAGTGCTTTGAGCGACAAGAAGTGTCCACTCATCCTCGATGATGATCATTGTGATGATGGTTGGCATCGAATGACACGACAAGGTCGTCAGCAAGGTCGCATGCATTGGCGGCTTGCTTCAGGTGCTGAGCAAATGGTCAGCGCTACGGCAGAGAGGGAAACCTTAATTAATCCATAAAAATTAAAGATTTATGAAATGATATCCGGCCGACTGCAGCTGGCGCGCATCTGTGGGTCAAATGTGAATAGAATGCTTGAGAATGAAGCAAACTTAACTCGCCGCCTACGAACACCCAACGTCTGACAATTTAAAGCCACTTGATTTGGTGCGTGCTTAATGCTTATATTCTCTGGCCGGGACTCAAGCATTTGGTAATCCGAGCCTCTTGTGCGGTTGCCTCTCGACGTTTCAGCTATTCATTAGTGCGCTCGGCGTATCTGTCGTTGAATGCCAGTCCAACCCGACCAGACCGAGCGAACCACCGACCCATCGCACCACCGAACCACCAGAGACCATACCAGGGTTTCTTGGTTAGCTGACTCAGGCTAACCGCAAATTAAAAATTTTTTGCGCAGTTAGCAGTCCAGGAATATGCGAGATTTGTGGGAGTAGGGTGTGAAGACGTGAATAGGTGTAAAGACCAAACGAGCTCCTAGAATATATTGCCAAGCACACTGTGGCAAAAGCTAAGCTGCTTATTATGGTTATTTATTACTATTAAAATCTTAATAATCTGTTTATTAAATTAATATTTTATTAAAGGCTGTTAAACTAAATATAAGTAATTAATTCGGTCGTTAAATTAAGTGCCAATTTGTAAATACATTTTTAGGCACGTTTCCAAACAACCAGGATAGATTGTAATAGTTATAATAGAAACAATTAATAATACCGAGCTTACCCCAAAAGCAATTGTTGTTATAATTTGCAGTTAATTACAGCAGTTATTGAATTAATTATGTTTTAGCATTTCCATTAAATGAGTTTTTGTGACTCTTGGCTTACTTTTAGGCGAGCGACTCATACAGTATGCCAGTGAGAATCTTGTGACGGAGGTGCTCATACATCCCCAGTACAATACTCTTATACAGTGTATGCGTAATCTACTCAGCAGTTTTACGAGGCATCGTCACATTATACACGCTGGGTATACCTTCAGCGGCAACGGTTCTTGGATACTACAGGTCGGTTACAGCACAACACAGTCACCTAATGTCAAAGGGTGAAATTAAAACAAACAAAATATATAATAATGTAATTATTTACAGGATGGCACCTTCTCGGTGGCTGACTTTGCGGAGGCATTTCAAGAGCACGACGTACAACGAGTGATACGCGCCTATGCGGATACCATTACGATGAATATACACTGTGCCGATGCTGGTCTCTGGCACACACTGCCGGATAAGGTGTTTGCACGACATTGTAAAATACGCATAAATCCGGTTGATGTGTTGGACACCAGCAGCGAATATATCAATGGCTTTATAGGTAAGGCCGGCGATTGTAAACTTAAACTGTGAACCAACTAACTAACTTATATTGTATGCGATTTGCAGATTATTTAGCACCAATGGTGGTGCCAACCTCATTGCGTGAGTTGCTGGAGACGTCGGATGTGGTGGGCAACATACGATTTACGCACCCAACGCTCTACGTCTTTCCGGGTGGTCAGGGTGATGCCGCTCTCTTTGGGATCAATGGCTTTAACATGTTGGGTGAGTGACAAGCCAATGGTGGAGGTGTGTCGGTGCGTTGTTTGCTAATCATTTGATACTGCCTTTGCAGTTGACGGCGGTTTTAATCGCAAGGCTTGCTTCTGGGACTTTGCGAGGCATTTGGATCGCCTGGATGCGGTGCTGATGACGCGTCTGAATAACAGCAATGTTCAGGGACTTGGAGCTGTGGTGGCGCGGAAGCGAGACTCTCATGTCTATCCACAGATTGGGCACTTCTTCGGTAACGTTCCCGACCGTAAGGGTGGTCTGCCCAGCCCCGATGGCGACAAGGATCGCAATCCACTGCTCATTGATCTATTTGAGCGTGGCCATGGCCTGGTCAGTGATCTCAAATCTCTTGACCTGAAGCCGCAGTGTTGCTATCGTAACCAGGAGCCCATCAATCTGTACCACAAGGTTGGCCACGGCACCCTCGACATGTATGTGATAAGCCCCTCACGTGATTCCAAAGAGGTCAAGGACTTTATGCAAAAGTGGAACTCGGGTGACCAGCGTCTGTTTGCTGCTCGTGACACCAAGGAGTTTAACTTTCCACTGCAGAATCTGGTATCAATTTGTGCGCTGCTTGTCTGGCAGCCGGCAAATCCGGATGATACCATAACCCGCATTCTCTTTCCGGGCAGTACGCCAGACTTCAAGATCCAGGAAGGTCTAGAGAAGCTCAAACATCTTGAGTTTATGAAGCACTCGACCTGCACAGCGAAGTCTATAGCTCCAGCTATACAAACTGTGGCCAGCACAAGGAAGACGCTTAAATCTGCCATTGAGGCGACTCCGCCCAGCGCCAGTTACAAGCCCAGTAAATTTGGCCCAACTGCTATTGCAGCTGTGGCTGTGCAGCAGGACAACAAAGCAAAGGAAGCAGCCGCAGCTGCAGCAGCAGCTGCAGCAGTAGCAGCAGCAGCATTGGTCTCGGCCTCTGCGGAACCACCCAGTGATCAAGTCGACTGGCCCACTCAACTTGTTAGCGCAAAAGCGGACTCCATAGACACGGATGAGCCAGAAGCTGAGCCCGAGTTAGCTGTCGACACGGGTGATGAGGGAGCGCCGGAGCCATCCATGCCCTCAACAGAACCAGCCGAGCATGATGACAACAAAGAGGTCGACGACGAAAAGAAGGTGGAGGTGTTAATTGTAAAGCCGGAGCTGGCTCCAACTGCTCCAACAAAAGATGCAGTTGATGTGCCAACAACTGAGGCAACCAGCAAGACAGCGAAGGCCGCCAAGGGTAAACAGGACAAGCCAAGAGCGGAAGTCAAGCCAGTTGTGCGCTCAAGGATCGATAGCAAACCGCCCAAGTCCATGGATCGTAAACTGGTTAAGCGCGAGGAGAAGAAGAGTTCGCCAACGGCCACGCCAGCTGCCAGCCGAACATCAGCTACGCGTGAGGTCAAGTCGAAGGTGATAACCCGGACCACTAAATCGAGTCCCAGCAGTACGCCAGCCAAGAGCGCCAAGGAGGCCAACAATCGCAAAGTACTCGAGTCCAAGCAACAAGCAACGGCGGCTCGCCAGAGCACGACCGGTACACGTCGCACCGTTAGCACCGTGGAGAAGAAGTCACAGCAGATGGAGACGACGAAGACAACGCAGCAGACAACGATGCAGGCGGCGCAGCGTAAGCCAATTTCAAGAAGACCACGCGCTGTGTCTCCATCAAAGCGGGCTCCGGCGCCAGGCAGCCCAATTAAGTCAGCCAAGCCTAAGCCTGATTTGAAGAAATCACGTTTGGATAAGGGTGGCACCACAGACTCCAGCCTGGTATCGACACCTTCGGCAGATGAGGCGACAGCAGCCAAAAAGATGCTGGATCTAAGTGCCTCGCAAGAGTTGGATGCGGAAAAGCAGCGTGAACTGGATGATCTAAAGGAGGAGCAGGAGGTAGTGCGCGAAATTGAGGCTGTGTTTAGTCGCGACGAGATGAAGCGACAACACTTGATCAAGACAGAGATGCGAGAGATGGCCAAGCAGGATAGCACAACGGAAGCCGAGGAAGAGGAGGAATATCTGATTATCGAGAAAGAGGAGGTGGAACAGTACACAGAGGACTCAATCATTGAACAGGAACAGGAGAGCAGTATGACAAAGGAGGAGGAAATTCAAAAGCATCAACGCGACTCACAGGAATCAGAAAAGAAGCGCAAGAAAAGCGCCGAGGAGGAGATCGAAGCGGCAATCGCCCGGGCTGAAGCAGAGGAGCGCAAAGCGCGTCTGGAGGGCAGTGAGGCTGCCAGGCATGAGATGCACGAACAGCTGGCAACACCTGAGAAAACCGAAATAAAGGCGGAGGTTCAAGATATAATCGCCACTGCCAAAGACATTGTCAAGGGTCGCACCGACGACCAACTACTACAGGCCAAAAACGCCGAGGATGAGTTGTCTTCGCCCACGCCTGACGAAAAGCTCAGTAGCGCAAAGAAAACATCTGATACCAAAGACGAGTTAATTGAAGCCCATGAGGCTTTGCCCTTGAACTTACAAGAGAGTCTTCCAGAGGAGAAATTTTCAGCCACAATCGAATCAGGAGCAACCACAGCGCCCACTTTACCCGAAGACGAGCGCATACCGCTGGACAAAATTAAAGAAGATTTGGTCATCGAAGAGAAGTATGTTAAAGAGGAGACCAAAGAGATTGAAGACATTGTCGTAGCTACAGTTGCAGTACCCGTGGCAGCAATGGCAGCTGGTATAGGCACAATCGAAACTAAGATTATTGATGCTGAGCCATTTGTCGCCGGCGCGGATACGGCCGATCGCATTTTACCCAAGAAAATGACATTTGAAGCGCAACAGAATCTGATGCGCGATGTTATCAAGACACCTGATGAGGTTGCCGACTTGCCTGTTCATGAAGAGGCTGACTTAGGGTTATACGAAAAGGATACCCACGATGCTGGCGCCAAGAGTATTTCCCACAAGGAAGAGACAGCCAAAGAGGAAAAAGAGACAGAAGATGAAAAGGAGGCCGGAGAACAAGAGACAGCAGAAATAGCAATTGAGAAGCTTGAGGCCACAGACGAGATTTCTGAGAAGATTATCGCAAAGAGAGAAGTCATCGTTAACCTGGAATCCGTTGAGAAGAAAGGCGAGGAGGCCATTGTCAAAACAAGTGAAATCGTTACTGAGACGACTGTCGCCAGCGAAAAGTTGGAGGATGACCACGAGCAGTCAGCTCCAACTGCAAAGAAGTCGGCAAGTACACCAGATGAGAAAGAAAAGAGCGACATAACTTCCGAAGATGAGTTGCCAGCGCATCATGTGCAACCCACAGTTGCACCAACAAAAGTCAAAGACCGTGAAGATACGGTATCCATAGAGAGCCCAGCAACTATCGAAGAAGCAATTGAGGTCGAGATGCAGGTATCGCAACAAGAAGCTCGAAAGCAATCTACTAAAATTGACGAGCAATTAACACAAACTGAAAAGGATAAATCATCCCCAAGTGCTTCTAAGGATCCCTCTCGACCAGAATCTGCAGCGCAAAGTGAAAAAGAAACAGCTGAAAAACCAGGCAGTATAAAGGATGAGATGTCTAAGGAGCCCTCCCGGCGTGAATCTGTTGCAGAGATTGCGAAGCCGGAGACTGTAAAGGATGATAAGTCAATACCAACCTCCAAGGAAGCATCACGACCCGAATCTAAAGCAGAA
This sequence comes from Drosophila conformis, assembly GCA_035041375.1. Taxonomy (NCBI): domain Eukaryota; kingdom Metazoa; phylum Arthropoda; class Insecta; order Diptera; family Drosophilidae; genus Drosophila; species Drosophila conformis. The sequence continues at coordinate 5,042,057 of JAWNLE010001092.1, read as the reverse complement.
AGTATAAAAGACGACTTTGAAAAGCACGAAAGTGTAAAAGACGAAAGATCTACAGAGCCTGCCCAACGAGAATCAGTTGCAGAGAGTACAAAGCCGGAGAGTCTAAAGGATGAAAAGTCTTCACCACCCTCCAAGGAAGTATCACGACCTGCATCTGTTGCGGAAAGCGTAAAAGACGAATCTGAAAAACCTGGCAGTGTAACGGATGCTCAGTCTAAGGAACCTTCCCGTCGTGAATCGGCAGCAGCCTTAAAGGAAGCATCACGACCCGAATCAGTAGCAGAAAGTGTAAAAGATGAATTGGAAATAGATGTAAAGGAAAAGGATGACAAGTTAGCGGATCCTTCCCGACGGGAATCTGTTGCTGACAGAAGCAAACCCGAGAGTCTTAAAGATGACAAGTCTTCACCAGCGTCTAAGGATGTATCGCGACCTGCATCGGTTGCAGAAAGTGTAAAGGACGAATCTGAAAAACCTGGTAGTGTTACAGATGCAGAATCTAAGGAGCCTTCCCGTCGTGAATCGGTAGCTGAAAGTACTAAGCCAGAGAGCGCCAAGGATGAGAAGTCTCTACCAGACTCCAAGGAAGTATCTCGACCAGAGTCAGTTGCAGAAAGTGTGAAAGACGAATCTGAGAAGCCAGAAAGTGTGAAGGACGAAAAGTCTGCAGAGCCTTCTCGCCGTGAATCTGCAGCAGAGAGTGTTAAGCCAGAGAGTCTTAAGGATGAGAAGTCTTCACCACCCTCCAAGGAAGTATCACGACCTGCATCTGTTGTAGAAAGTGTAAAAGACGTATCTGAAAAACCTGGTAGTGTAACGGATGCTCAATCAAAGGAGCCTTCCCGTCGCGAATCGGTAGCTGAAAGTATTAAACCAGAGAGCGCCAAAGATGAGAAGTCTCTACCAGTCTCCAAGGAAGTATCTCGACCCGGGTCAGTTCCAGAAAGTGTGAAAGACGAGTCTGAGAAGCCAGGAAGTGTGAAGGACGAAAAGTCTGCAGAGCCTTCTCGCCGTGAATCTGTTGCAGAGAGTGTTAAGCCAGAGAGTCTTAAGGATGAGAAGTCCTCACCACCCTCCAAGGAAGTTTCACGACCTCCATCAGTTGTGGAAAGCGAAAAAGACGAATCTGAAAAGCCTGGTAGTGTAACGGATGCTCAATCCAAGGAGCCTTCCCGTCGTGGATCGGTAGTTGAAAGTATTAAGCCAGACAGCACCAGAGATGAGAAGTCTCTACCAGTCTCCAAGGAAGTATCTCGACCCGGGTCAGTTGCAGAAAGTGTGAAAGACGAGTCTGAGAAGCCAGTTAGTGTGAAGGACGAAAAGTCTGCAGAGCCTTCTCGCCGTGAATCTGTTGCAGAGAGTGTTAAGCCAGAGAGTCTTAAGGATGACAAGTCTTCACCACCCTCCAAGGAAGTATCACGACCTGCATCTGTTGCGGAAAGCGTAAAAGACGAATCTGAAAAACCTGGTAGTGTAACGGATGCTCAATCAAAGGAGCCTTCCCGTCGAGAATCGGTAGTTGAAAGTATTAAGCCAGATAGCGCCAAAGATGAGAAGACTCTACCAGTCTCCAAGGAAGTATCTCGACCCGGGTCAGTTGAAGAAAGTGTGAAAGACGAATCTGAGAAGCCAGAAAGTGTGAAGGACGAAAAGTCTGCAGAGCCTTCTCGCCGTGAATCTGCAGCAGAGAGTGTTAAGCCAGAGAGTCTTAAGGATGAGAAGTCTTCACCACCCTCCAAGGAAGTATCACGACCTGCATCTGTTGTAGAAAGTGTAAAAGACGTATCTGAAAAACCTGGTAGTGTAACGGATGCTCAATCAAAGGAGCCTTCCCGTCGCGAATCGGTAGCTGAAAGTATTAAACCAGAGAGCGCCAAAGATGAGAAGTCTCTACCAGTATCCAAGGAAGTATCTCGACCCGGGTCAGTTGCAGAAAGTGTGAAAGACGAGTCTGAGAAGCCAGAAAGTGTGAAGGACGAAAAGTCTGCAGAGCCTTCTCGCCGTGAATCTGCAGCAGAGAGTGTTAAGCCAGAGAGTCTTAAGGATGACATGTCTTCACCACCCTCCAAGGAAGTATCACGACCTGCATCTGTTGCGGAAAGCGTAAAAGACGAATCTGAAAAACCTGGTAGTGTAACGGATGCTCAATCAAAGGAGCCTTCCCGTCGAGAATCGGTAGCTGAAAGTATTAAGCCAGATAGCGCCAAAGATGAGAAGACTCTACCAGTCTCCAAGGAAGTATCTCGCCCAGGGTCAGTTGCAGAAAGTGTGAAAGACGAGTCTGAGAAGCCAGAAAGTGTAAAGGACGAAAAGTCTGCAGAGCCTTCTCGCCGTGAATCTGCAGCAGAGAGTGTTAAGCCAGAGAGTCTTAAGGATGAGAAGTCTTCACCACCCTCCAAGGAAGTATCACGACCTGCATCTGTTGTAGAAAGTGTAAAGGACGTATCTGAAAAACCTGGTAGTGTAACGGATGCTCAATCAAAGGAGCCTTCCCGCCGCGAATCGGTAGCTGAAAGTATTAAACCAGAGAGCGCCAAAGATGAGAAGTCTCTACCAGTCTCCAAGGAAGTATCTCGACCCGGGTCAGTTGCAGAAAGTGTGAAAGACGAGTCTGAGAAGCCAGGAAGTGTGAAGGACGAAAAGTCTGCAGAGCCTTCTCGCCGTGAATCTGTTGCAGAGAGTGTAAAGGCAGAGATTCTTAAGGATGACAAGTCTTCACCACCCTCCAAGGAAGTATCACGACCTGCATCTGTTGCGGAAAGCGTAAAAGACGAATCTGAAAAACCTGGTAGTGTAACGGATGCTCAATCAAAGGAGCCTTCCCGTCGAGAATCGGTAGCTGAAAGTATTAAGCCAGATAGCGCCAAAGATGAGAAGACTCTACCAGTCTCCAAGGAAGTATCTCGACCCGGGTCAGTTGCAGAAAGTGTGAAAGACGAGTCTGAGAAGCCAGGAAGTGTGAAGGACGAAAAGTCTGCAGAGCCTTCTCGCCGTGAATCTGTTGCAGAGAGTGTAAAGGCAGAGATTCTTAAGGATGACAAGTCTTCACCACCCTCCAAGGAAGTATCACGACCTGCATCTGTTGCGGAAAGCGTAAAAGACGAATCTGAAAAACCTGGTAGTGTAACGGATGCTCAATCAAAGGAGCCTTCCCGTCGAGAATCGGTAGCTGAAAGTATTAAGCCAGATAGCGCCAAAGATGAGAAGACTCTACCAGTCTCCAAGGAAGTATCTCGACCCGGGTCAGTTGCAGAAAGTGTGAAAGACGAGTCTGAGAAGCCAGGAAGTGTGAAGGACGAAAAGTCTGCAGAGCCTTCTCGCCGTGAATCTGTTGCAGAGAGTGTTAAGCCAGAGAGTCTTAAGGATGAGAAGTCTTCACCACCATCCAAAGAAGTATCACGACCTGAATCGGTTGCAGAAAGTGTAAAGGACGTATCTGAAAAACCTGGTAGTGTAACGGATGCTCAATCAAAGGAGCCTTCCCGTCGAGAATCGGTAGCTGAAAGTATTAAGCCAGATAGCGCCAAAGATGAGAAGACTCTACCAGTCTCCAAGGAAGTATCTCGACCCGGGTCAGTTGCAGAAAGTGTGAAAGACGAGTCTGAGAAGCCAGAAAGTGTGAAGGACGAAAGGTCTGCAGAGCCTTCTCGCCGTGAATCTGCAGCAGAGAGTGTTAAGCCAGAGAGTCTTAAGGATGACAAGTCTTTACCACCCTCCAAGGAAGTATCACGACCTGCATCTGTTGCGGAAAGCGTAAAAGACGAATCTGAAAAAATTGGTAGTGTAACGGATGCTCAATCAAAGGAGCCTTCCCGTCCTGAATCGGTAACTGAAAGTATTAAGCCAGAAAGCGCAAAAGATGAGAAGTCTCTACCAGTCTCCAAGGAAGTATCTCGCCCAGGGTCAGTTGCAGAAAGTGTGAAAGACGAGTCTGAGAAGCCAGAAAGTGTGAAGGATGAAAAGTCCACTGAGCCTTCTCGCCGTGAATCTGTAGCAGAAAGTTTTAAGCCAGAGAGTCTTAAGGATGACAAGTCTTCACCACCCTCCAAGGAAGTATCACGACCTGCATCAGTTGCTGAAAGTGTAAAGGACGTATCTGGAAAACCTGGTAGTGAAACGGATGCTCAATCCAAGGAGCATTCCCGTCGTGAATCGGTAGCTGAAAGCATTAAGCCAGAGAGCGCCAAAGATGAGAAGTCACAACCAGTCTCCAAGGAAGCATCTCGACACGGGTCAGTTGTAGAAAGTGTGAAAGACGAAACTGAGAAGTCAGGAAGTGTGAAGGACGAAAAATCTGCAGAGCCTTCTCGACGTGAATCTGTAGCAGAGAGTGTTAAGCCCGAAAGTCTTAAGGATGACAAGTCTTCACCACCTTCCAAGGAAGTATCACGACCTGCATCTGTTGCGGAAAGCGTAAAAGACGAATCTGAAAAACCTGGTAGTGTAAAGGACGCTCAATCAAAGGAGACCTCCCGTCGTGAATCGGTAGTTGAAAGTATTAAACCAGACAGCGCCAAAGATGAGAAGTCTCTACCAGTCTCCAAGGAAGTATCTCGCCCAGGGTCAGTTGCAGAAAGTGTGAAAGACGAGTCTGAGAAGCCAGAAAGTGTGAAGGATGAAAAGTCCACTGAGCCTTCTCGCCGTGAATCTGTAGCAGAAAGTGTTAAGCCCGAGAGTCTTAAGGATGAAAAGTCTTCACCACCCTCCAAGGAAGTATCACGACCTGCATCTGTTGCGGAAAGCGTAAAAGACGAATCTGAAAAACCTGGTAGTGTAACGGATGCTCAATCAAAGGAGCCTTCCCGTCGCGAATCGGTAGCTGAAAGTATTAAGCCAGATAGCGCCAAAGATGAGAAGTCTGTGCCAGTCTCCAAGGAAGTATCTCGCCCAGGGTCAGTTGCAGAAAGTGTGAAAGACGAGTCTGAGAAGCCAGAAAGTGTGAAGGATGAAAAGTCCACAGAGCCTTCTCGCCGTGAATCTGTAGCAGAAAGTGTTAAGCCCGAGAGTCTTAAGGATGAAAAGTCTTCACCACCCTCCAAGGAAGTATCACGACCTGCATCTGTTGCGGAAAGCGTAAAAGACGAATCTGAAAAACCTGGTAGTGTAACGGATGCTCAATCAAAGGAGCCTTCCCGTCCCGAATCGGTAGCTGAAAGTATTAAGCCAGATAGCGCCAAAGATGAGAAGTCTCTATCAGTCTCCAAGGAAGTATCTCGCCCAGGGTCAGTTGCAGAAAGTGTGAAAGACGAGTCTGAGAAGCCAGGAAGTGTGAAGGATGAAAAGTCCACAGAGCCTTCTCGCCGTGAATCTGTAGCAGAAAGTGTTAAGCCCGACAGTCTTAAGGATGAAAAGTCTTCACCACCCTCCAAGGAAGTATCACGACCTGCATCTGTTGCGGAAAGCGTAAAAGACGAATCTGAAAAACCTGGTAGTGTAACGGATGCTCAATCAAAGGAGCCTTCCCGTCCTGAATCGGTAACTGAAAGTATTAAGCCAGACAGCGCCAAAGATGAGAAGTCTCTACCAGTCTCCAAGGAAGTATCTCGCCCAGGGTCAGTTGTAGAAAGTGTGAAAGACGAGTCTGAGAAGCCAGGAAGTGTGGAGGATGAAAAGTCCACAGAGCCTTCTCGCCGTGAATCTGTAGCAGAAAGTGTTAAGCTTGAGAGTCTTAAGGATGAAAAGTCTTCACCACCCTCCAAGGAAGTATCACGACCTCCATCTGTTGCGGAATGCGTAAAAGACGAATCTGAAAAACCTGGTAGTGTAACGGATGCTCAATCAAAGGAGCCTTCCCGTCGCGAATCGGTAGTTGAAAGTATTAAGCCAGAGAGCGCCAAAGATGAGAAGTCTCTACCAGTCTCCAAGGAAGTATCTCGCCCAGGGTCAGTTGCAGAAAGTGTGAAAGACGAGTCTGAGAAGCCAGAAAGTGTGAAGGATGATAAGTCCACTGAGTCTTCTCGCCGTGAATCTGTTGCAGAGAGTGTTAAGCCGGAGAGTCTTAAGGATGACAAGTCTTCACCACCCTCCAAGGAAGTATCACGACCTGCATCTGTTGCGGAAAGCGTAAAAGAAGAATCTGTAAAACTTGGTAGTGTAACGGATGCTCAGCCTGAGGAGCCTTCTCGTCGTGAATCGGTAGCTGAAAGTATTAAGCCAGATAGCGCCAAAGATGAGACGTCTCTACCAGTCTCCAAGGAAGTATCTCGCCCAGGGTCAGTTGTAGAAAGTGTGAAAGACGAGTCTGAGAAGCCAGGAAGTGTGAAGGATGAAAAGTCCACAGAGCCTTCTCGCCGTGAATCTGTAGCAGAAAGTGTTAAGCCCGAGAGTCTTAAGGATGACAAGTCTTCACCACCCTCCAAGGAAGTATCACGACCTGCATCTGTTGCGGAAAGCGTAAAAGACGAATCTGTTAAACTTGGTAATATAACGGATGCTCAGCCTGGGGAGCCTTCTCGTCGTGAATCGGTAGCTGAAAGTATTAAGCCAGATAGCGCCAAAGATGAGAAGTCTCTACCAGTCTCCAAGGAAGTATCTCGCCCAGGGTCAGTTGCAGAAAGTGTGAAAGACGAGTCTGAGAAGCCAGAAAGTGTGAAGGATGATAAGTCCGCTGAGCCTTCTCGCCGTGAATCTGTTGCAGAGAGTGTTAAGCCGGAGAGTCTTAAGGATGAAAAGTCTTCACCACCCTCCAAGGAAGTATCACGACCTGCATCTGTTGCGGAAAGCGTAAAAGACGAATCTGAAAAACCTGGTAGTGTAACGGATGCTCAATCAAAGGAGCCTTCCCGTCGAGAATCGGTAGTTGAAAGTATTAAGCCAGAGAGTGCCAAAGATGAGAAGTCTCTACCAGTCTCCAAGGAAGTATCTCGACCCGGGTCAGTTGCAGAAAGTGTGAAAGACAAGTCTGAGAAGCCAGGAAGTGTGAAGGACGAAAAATCCGCAGATCCTTCTCGCCGTGAATCTGTAGCAGAGAGTGTTGAGCCAGAGAGTCTTAAGGATGACAAGTCCTCACCACCCTCCAAGCAAGTATCACGACCTGCATCTGTTGCAGAAAGTGTAAAGGACGTATCTGAAAAACCTGAAAATATAACGGATGCTCAATCCAAGGAGCCGTCCCGTCCTGAATCGGTAGTTAAAAGTACTGAGCCGGAAAGCGCTATAGACGATAAATTCTTACCAGTCTCGAAAGAGGTATCACGGCCCGGATCAGTGGCAGGAAGTGTGAAAGATGAGTCTGAGAAGGCTGAGAGTGTGCAGGAATCTATTGAAGAAACATCAAAGCCAGCAAAGGAAGTTTTGGAATTTGTAGCCCAAACCGCGTCCTCCCCTATTGACAAGGCAATTTGCTTCGAGCATGCTGATTTCGTACAGAAGACAACTGATGAGGCTACAGGCGATTTTGAGACAGCATCCAGCCCCGTTGATGTTGCGGAAGGGGTCTTTGCATTTACAGAATCTGAGGCACAAAGTGTTAAAGAAGATGTTTCTAAAGAAGCTTCTCGTCGCGAATCTGTAACTGAATGCCTAAAGGCAGAGAGTCCAAAAAATGTAAAATCCCCAACCGAAACAGCATCTTCACCAATTGACGAACCTAAAGATATTACATTTTTCGAGGATATTAAAAAAGAATCATTTGTCCTATCTTTGGAATCGAAGGGAGATTTCCCAACTCTGTCAAGCCCTATTGAAGTAGCTGCAGGTGACTTTAGCTCCGCTAGTGGAATTTCTACGTTTGAGCCTCTTGCACCAGCAAAGCCGGCAGAACTTTCCGAAGTTAGTACATCAAAAACTGCTTCCAGCCCAGTAGATGAAGCACCTCGTTCCCCTATTGAAAAATCAGAGAAGGACAAATCAGAGGAGGGAAGTGTAAAATCTGCACCAGCTTCAAAGGAAGTATCACGCCCCGAATCTGGGACAGGCAGTATAAAAGACGAATCTGAGAAGCCCGAAAGTGTTCAAAGCGAAAAGTCCAAGGACGCATCCAGGCGTGAGTCTGTTGCAGAGAGTATCAAGCCCGAGAGTCCAAAGGATGACTTTACTCTGCCAACTTCTAATATGATATCTCGCCTCGAATCGACTATTGGAAAGGTAGGAGATGAATCTGAAAAGCCAGAATCTCCTGCCGAAAGTAAAAAACCTGAGAGCCCAAAGGATGACAAGTCTCTACCGCCCTCTAAAGAAGTATCGCGAACCGGTTCCGTTGTAGAAAGCCTTAAGGATGCATTAGAAATTACCGAAACCGTGACGAGCGAAAAGTCCGGCGACCCTTCCCGACGGCAATCTGCTGCGGAAAGCATAGCACCTGAGAGCTTGAAAGATGAAAAGTCTTCAGTCCCCTCTAAAGAGCCATCACGTCCAGTATCAGTGGCTGAGGGCCTGAAGTCAAAGGAATCTTCGCGACCAGCCTCAGTTGCCGAGACGGCTTCGTCACCTATTGACGAAGCACCTAAGGAACCTTTAATATTAAACATATCATCTGCTGAAATTAAAGGAAATTATCCAACATTATCCAGTCCCGTCGATGTTGCTGAAGGCGAGTTTTCACATGCAATGTCAGGTGGAATGGAAGAAGACAAACCTGCTGAGCAGACTAAAGTTGCCGCAATTGTTACGGCTTCCAGCCCCGTAGATGAGGCAGTTGATATTTCAGAATCGATTAAAAATGTTGAGGAACATATCATTGAAGAAAAGCTGCAATCAGTCAGTGAACTTTTAAGTAAGAAGGTAGAAACAGTAATTGGTACAGTCAGCGGGAAAGTGGAAAGCGTTAAGGATTTCGTCGTAGAATCCTTAGAGCAAATAAGCAAAGAAAGTTCAAAATCTTTAACTGAACTTGAATCTGAGGCTTCCAAGACAGTAACTTCACTTTCCGAGACTGTTCAAACTATTGCGGAAGAGAAATCACAAAAAGTTGAACACATATCGGATGTACTTTCTAAACAATTGGGACAGGCTGCTTCGGTTGTAGAAACTATTTCAGATGTGCCAGAAGATACCAGTGCTAAGGGAAGCCTCGATTTAAGTGGTTTCTCAGAGCTTCGAGAAACGCATATTACCACAGTTGATTCCCCCGAATTCACAGTTACAATCTGTGAGCGTGATGAGAGTGTACTTCATGATATCAAAGAAGAAGACGAAGAACATAGATTCTCTCCACCATCTGAAAAAGGTGCAATAACAACGGATCAACCAATGCGTCCACTTTCACCACGTGAAGAAGAGGTTGCGAAGATTGTCGCTGATGTGGCCAAAGTTTTGAAATCAGATAAGGATATTACTGATATCATACCCGATTTTGATGAGAAACAGTTGGAAGAAAAACTAAAGACTACTACTGAAACTGAAACTGAAAGCGTAGATGCACAGAAAATTGATACACTTGAAGCTACCTCGGGTAAGTTAACTCCCGCAAAAGATCTGGCCATGGATGAAAATATATTTGAAACGAAGATGATGAAAGTGGATATTGAATCAGAGAAGTCGTCGCCTGATCAAAAGTCTGGCCCAATATCAATTGAGGAAAAGGATAAAATTGAGCAGTCTGAAAAGGCTCAATTGCGCGAGGGAGCCGCAAAAGCGGCTGCCGTCGAACTAACTATGGATATTTCTAGGCCAGAATCAGCCGCCAGCCAGCTGGGCACCCTAGAATCATTACCATCTCGCCCCGAATCCGTAGCCAGTCAAAAAGACGAAACGAAGCTTGAACAGTCAAAAGTGGTGTCCAAGGATGCATCGCGGCACATCTCTGTGGCCAGTTCGAAGGACGCTGAACAAAAGGGTGAAAAGTCGCCAATGTCACCGAAAGATATCTCACGGCACGAGTCAATTGTAAGCCATGTAAGCGAGCAAGATGCCAGCGCAATTGGTTCAGACTCTAGGCGCGAATCTGTGTTGTCTCAGGTCAGCGAAACGCAGTCAAAAGAGGTGGAGGGTTCCCGCCCGGAATCGGCTGAAAATAAGGAGACAGAAGCTTCACGACCAGCATCAAGTGCCAGCCAGGTCAGTGTTAAGGATGAGGAGACTTCGGACTCTCAGCATGGTTCGATTCTGATCTCGACAATCGAAAGCAAAATGGAAGAAAAATCAAGCGAATCTACATCCACTTCTAAGTCGGTTATAAATCAAACTCATTTAAAAGAAGAGTCCATAAGCGAGTCACTGAGCAGTCTAAAAGTGGAGGATAGCTCGGGACGTGAATCATTATCAAGCCTTATAGCCGACAAGGAGGCTACCAAATCAAGCAGCACCAGTGTCAAGGAGGAAACTGAGCGTGTCACAAAAATTGTGGAGAAAATAACAACATCACAATTGGAGGAGTTGCTCACTCAATCTGAAGAGTGCTCCTCGGAGTCAGTTGTTAGCGAGATTCAAACGACGAGCATCCCAAGCACCAAGTACCACAAGCAAAGTGATCAAAGCACAAGCAAGGATATTACAAGCAGTACACATAAGGAGTCTGTCAAGGACAGTCTCAAGGAGACAGTAGCCGAGTTCTTGGCAACAGAAAAAATTGTTTCTGCCAAAGAAACTTTCACATCTGAGGCGACCAAAACCGCCGACGAGTGTCTAAAGAAGGTATCGAGTGTGAGCTCCTCTCAAAAGGCCTTGTTTGTCGGCACAGATGAGTCGCGGCGGGAATCGCTGCTCAGTCACACAAGTGAGAGTCGTCAAACGCACAGCGATCCTGAAGAGGATAGTGATGACGATGGACATCCCGGTCTTAAAGAAGGTCGATCCAAGTCCATTGCCACCATCATGATGACCAGCATCTACAAGCCATTTGAGGAGACCGAAACAATTGAAACCGTTAAGGAGGACGACGAACACGACAAACATGATCAGACAGCCATTGAGACAAAAAGCACAACATCTTCAACAACAGACACAACCACTAAAAAAACAACACTACTACAGTCGAGCGAGCAGAGTAGCAGCACCACCACCAAGAGCAGCTCATCCGACATCAAAACCAAAATCGAATCTATTACACTAACACAGACAGAAACACAAGCTGAGCAAGCAATGGATGGCACAGACCGCAAGACACCGCCTACGGCACCAGTCAGTCCCAGCGTGAAACCAGTGAGCACCACAAGCATAGCTACAGGCACTGGCACTGGCACAGTGCCTGGCACTGGGTCCAGTTGTGCGAAGAGCGAGTCTAGTGCTGCTAGCGTTGCATCGACATCAGGTCCATTGTCCCCCAAGGACATCAGTGGTAAGTCAAGTCCGGGGGCTCTAACATCTGAAAGTCAATCCATACCAACACCGTTCGGACGTGAATCGCACACAGAAACGCCGGAGTCATCGCCCAAGCCCACATCGCCTTTCCCGCGCGTCAGCAAGGACGAGCTCCGATCTCTCGGTGTAACATCGGAACCTGATGAACTTATCGATATTGGCGCCGATTCCAGCGAGTTTCTTCCAGAGCTGCACGAGTTGCGGGGCATTGAGAGCACCACAGGACTAAGCGACAGCACCGAAAAGATTATAACGACAACCATAACGACTGTGACCAAGGTCATATCTGCCGATGGCAAGGAGATTGTGACCGAGCAAAAGACAGTTACCACAACAGACAGTTCTGAGCCGGATAGCGAGAAGGTAGTGGTCACCACAACGCGCACAACCAGCGAGAGCGAGAGAAGCGAACGCGAGCGCGACCAAATGCTGCCCAAAGAAGTGGCCATGCTGCGTGGCATTTACCGCTCCGGCACGCCGGCCAGCGATGATGAACGACTTGCTGGGGGCATCAGCGATGATGAGTTGCCCGGCTCACCACGCAGCGCTAGCTATGACCTGCAGCGCTCCAGCTCTGGCATTAGCAAGCGCTCAGATCTAGATGCCGATGACAGTCAGGACGATATACCGCCGCAGTATGGCAGCGAAGAGCATTCAACAGCGCGCGCCATTCTGCCGCAACGCATTGCCGATCCGATGGCAACTTCGTTCTACGGAGCGCTACCCGATAGCTTCGATGCGAAGCCCAGCACCGAACCGATACCCATTCGAGGCGCTGTACTAATGACCTATACAGACTCACCGCCAGCCAGTCAGTCATCGGAGAGCGTGGAGAGCACCAGCCAAACCTGGGCCGGACACAAGTTCCTCGATGAGGCAGACAAGGACTTCCAGAAGGCACTTGAGGAGCATGTGCAGGCGCGTGGTGCCGAAGTGATGTCTTCCGTAACAGCCAAGTATTCCTACTCGCCATCCAAGGCCGAGGAGGTCGAACAGATTGTCAGCAGCACTGCGGAGCGACAGCGCTTCCCCCTCAGCGATGTGCAGAAGGTACGCAGCGGCGAAAATCTATTGGCTAGCTTTGGCAGCTCAAGCGCAGCTAGCAGCACTGTCCCCGCGACTCTCACAGCAACAACAACCGCATCAGCTGCAGTATCAACAGTAATTGCAACAGCAACAGATACAACAGTAACAACAACAACAACAACAACTAGTAGCAGCAGCAGCAGCACTAGTGGCACTCTGCCCAAGGATCGCTTAGAGGAGTGGGGCAAACCGCTCGGCCTGCCATCACCAGCACCATTGCCGGTCGAGGGTGCCGATATACGCACGACACCTAAGAAGGAGCGTCGCCTGGTGGCCACCAAGACGCGTCTTAATAATGAGAAGAATTTGCGCAAACGTAGCGAGTCACCCAACAAAGCAAAGAAACCAGCACCGGTCTACGTGGATCTGACCTATGTGCCGCACAATGGCAACTCCTACTATGCTCATGTTGACTTCTTCAAGCGCATCCGTGCCCGCTATTATGTCTTCTCCGGCACCGAGCCCAGCCGTCAGGTCTACGATGCTCTGCTGGAAGCCAAGCAAACCTGGGAGGACAAGGAGCTGGGTAAGTGCTTTATTCGTTATAAGTACTATACCCTTGGGTGACACAGAAATCTCTTCAATCGAAATTCCAAAACAATTCAAAATCTTAGTTAGCACGAAAATCACTTCATTATGAATAGAGATTCGCTTCGTTTGTATTATGAATAGAGATTTGAGTTAATACACTTGTAATTTCGTTGATATCGAATATTCTTTTTCCAATTTTGAACACTTTTCATTTTATTAGGTTTCATTCTATATTTTACATAACAGTTAGTCAAATTAAAGATTTTCCAAAAGTCTTATTTATAACTTTTTTGGGTGACACAAATATATAGCCATAAATATTTCATAATTGAATCATTTCACTTCAATTTAGTAACAAATATTAATTATTGAGCTTACACATCAAAAATACAAATAAAACTTAATAAATAATAAGCAACAAAATAGCTAGAGTCGCCAGGGCTTAATTTAGTATACTAACTTTATCAAGAACAACATTTCAATATTTCAACATTTCACAGAGGTGACCATCATACCGACCTATGATACCGATGTGCTGGGCTATTGGGTGGCCGAGAATGAGGAGCTGCTTGCCAAGCACCGCATCGATCTGTCGCCTTCGGCTTCGCGCTGCACAATTAACTTGCAGGATCATGAGACTTCGTGCTCCGCATATCGCTTGGAGTTCTAGGCCACGGGCTTGTTTATTGCATTTGACGATGACGACTAAAAGCTACTGCAACCACTACTTTTCAAATCTCTTCCACCACACAGACAGCGGTTTGAGGTCGCCCCTATGTGAACCTTAAGGGGCAACAACTATAACAGCAACAACAGCAACCAACACACACAAAAACGACGACTATCACTTTTGGAGCTTAACGATGATGACTTTCACAAATTTCAACAAATAAACAAACATCTAAAAACACAACGAAAACGACACCAACAACTAAAAAGTGAAAACAAAGCTTGACACTAAAACGACAACAACAAAATGCAATATGCAAAATACCGTGCGGCACTGAAACGCTAAACACAGAAAAAAAATGAACAAAAAGCTAAATATGGCGGAGTAACGGGTCACATGAGTGACGCCATTTTGTTTGCCAATGCCGTCTATTTGCGCTTTTTGCGAATTCATTTCAATATGCAACAAGCAAGGTAATTAATCAATATATGTTTTCAACAAATTAATTACTAAACAATGCAAAAGGAAAATTAGAAAAAAAACTACCAAAGAAGCGCTACGTGCCACAACACAATTACCAAAAAAAAAAATTATCGTATAAATATATAGTATATACGTATTTGTTGCTTTAATCAAATGTCAAGCTACCTTGCATAGTTATCCAAAGATCAAAATTGTTTTCAAACCCGCATAGCTAAAATATACAATACGAAAACAAGAAAAAACAAAAACAAAAAAAATGGAAATGGAAATGAAATTGAAAATGCTAAGTATATTACAAATATTATTCATGTTTATTGTATTAGTGAAACTTTTATGAAAAACTATTGAAGAATCCCATATATTTGAATTTAATATATATATATATATATATATATATATATATATATTTATTTATGTATTTATGTACATATATATAAATACATTTGTCAAGAAATGGCAACATCATATAGTACCACTTCTAGTATTTATTTAGCTATACAAAAGCTATACACGCCTCACTCATAAAGACACGCTGAATGTACCATGCAATCAATAAATAAAAATGTTTGCCTTTATATTTTTGTTTCAAATAGAACAAAATAAAAACAAATGCACTTAAATTGTTGAAGCATTAATACATACTTTTAAATAAATGTTTAGCTAACAATGTGAATTTAACATGGGTCACTGTGAACTCGTAATATAAAATCTAATTTTATCCAAAGTCTAATGGATCATCTACCACTAAATATGGAACAAAGCAGAATAATACTAACCTTAAATATATGTGCCTCCCCAAAATGCATGCAATGAACAAAAGTCTATAAAATGAATAATTAAAAATGAAATACTAAATATTAAATAATAAACACAATTAAATGAATAATTTAATTTGAAATTTTCTATTTTGAGTTGATCTTTTGTTTAACATATTCACATTCACACAGACAGTACTAAAATACCAATGGGAAAAGTAATAAACAATGCAAACAAGATTTAACTATAGCTCTTAAACGATGAAAATAATATACGTACACTTATATAGAACAAGAAGAAATAATACCAAAGTCTGGCAGAAATCGAATGAAGTGAAAGCGTCGCGTTCTTGGGCAAGATATGGGTCTGTGTCTTAATGTTGGGAGTCATGGGGGTTGATATATGCTATATACTCAACTGATTGTAGGTATGTAGGTATGTTAAGTGAGGTTAACTCTGAACTTAACTCTGATAAATGATGATTGCTGTTGTTGGTGATAAAGTTGATAATGCGATTATGTTAATGCTGATATTAATATGTAAGGTTTACGAGGGTCTGATTGGGATAGCATGGGCTTGGGGTAGGGTGTCATTAAACCAGATATTGTGACACAAAACTAAATGATGAACACAAAGTGAATGAAGGTTATTTTTCTATATTTTTTTTTTACTTTTTCATAGTCATAGAATAACAAATTTCCCAAAGAAAACAATTTTCAAATGAGAAACCAATTAAAAATGATAACAAAAACTTATAACAAAAATGGCACACGCAACGTTTACAAAATAATAATATATACATTATTATATGTTTATATGAAATCAATATTAACAAACAAAAAAAAGAAACAGAAAATTTTGAAGCCACTGAGAAAAATAGTCAGACAGTCCAAAAAAAAAAAAGGAAAAATAAAATGAAATTAAGCATATTTAAATACTCATTTTTGATTGAATTACAAATTAATATTTGACATACAGACTTTTTAGGATATACATACATATATAAAACCGATCTAATTAAGCGCAAGAATAAATAATAAATTCAATAAATATATATTATTCTTTGCATTTTTAACAACTAAAATATATGCAGATACATATATATTTAACTATATATGTATATATTTTTCTGTTGCTTTTTATACAACAACAAGAATAACCAGGCGCAACAGTCGACAAACAACTGGCTACCGTCCAGTCTACAAAAGTTTGATAAGCAACAAGCAAAAATTTCAAATGAACAAAATTGAATATAAAAACATTATATACATTTACAAACGATTTAAGCAATTAATAAATATCGATTATATACTTTTCAAAAGATCCAACCGCGCGTGTGATAGTTGCTTTTTTTTTACAAATTATATTTTTAATATATTATATTTGATTGGTTTGCTTTATTTGTGCTTGAATGAATTAAACATGAACAGTCTATAATTGAAGCAGGTGCAAAGTAAATACTTTACATATTTATGTATGTATGTATATGATATAAAGTGATAAAAAAGAAAATTATTTTATGACTACTAGCAAACAGCTTTAGACAGGGATTTACAAATTATAAACAAAATTTTAAATATGAAACATATAATTGAATGACATTGAAAGTTCTAAACAAAGTAAATGGTACAAGCACCGTAAACATTTTTTTTTTAAATAAATAATTAAATCACAAAAAAAAAATGCATTTTAGTTAATAAAATGCTTATACTAATCAATTCATCAATTTTTTATGAACTAAATTTAAACAATTTATGTACCTAAATATTTTATTTCAATTTCGAACTCTCAATATAAGAACTATAATCGATTGTAATTTGTGGCTAAGTTGATTAAATTGGAGTTTGAGAATCTTATGTAATTTTTGAAAAGTAAACTGATACCAAGTAATAATGCAATAGTGAGGAGATCTAGAGATGAACACACAATATTATGATCAAATATTTGGTATGCGATGTTTTGTGTGAATTCATGGATATATCCTCAGGAAAAAAAATGGTAGACTTTTTGCATATGAGTGTTTTATTGGTATATTAAACAATTTCAAATCCAACTACAAAATCTTTTGCGCAAAAATGAAGAAAAACAAAACGAAAATAAATGCTAGAATAAACTTATAGACATACTTATACACACAAATATATATCCAAATGCATAAGCGACCTATATACACCATAAACTTGAATGTTTGAATGTTTGCTTGTAAGCTCTAAGTAAATATTTTCAAACCAAATCAATTATTTGCTTTACATAAGTTGAGTCGAAAACATGGAAACTGTTTTACAGTTTATGAAATAAACCGAAAATCAAAAAGAGAACCAAAAAAAAAAGAACATTTAAATGTGTTAAGTTTCTTGCAAATGTTTTTAATGTTTATTGTTCATTTGTCAACTGTGTAATGTATTTATTATGTATCCATTGCCTTATCCAAAGCGTAACAAAACGTATTAACGTATTAACTATATATGAGAGTACCCCTAAACTAAAAAAAAAGAAACGAAAAAAAAGCAGAATAAAATGATAAGAAGTAAACGTCGAATATGTTTGTTGAATTTGCTTCATGAATTTGCTTTTACTTATTAGCAGCTTCGATTTAAATCAAATATACCTAAATTGATATGCATGCATACAGATATATACGTGTATTTAAATATGACTACTATATAATCTTTATTAAAAGCGTGCAGAAAATTGTTACAAGAAACGTAAAAAAAAGGCATAAAGCTACACATAAACAAAAGCAAACATAAACACACACAAACTAGAAGCTAAATATATAATATCGCTAACAGAGCTAATGCAGTGGGACATATTCGATAACCGTGAGGACAGATATGGACAGATAGATATGAAATCAAATTAATTGCAAGATACGAATGCGTGCACAAAGCTTCACAAATAGTGCTGCTAACTAAGAAGAAAGGCAGAAAGGCAGAAAGGATCGAAACGAAGGCAAGCACAAACAAAATTAACACACACCCACACAGATAGGAAAAGGAAATGATTTAAAACCCAAAGGATGCAATATTTGAATATTTAAAAAATTAAACAAAAAGAAGAAGAAAAATCAAAAAAAAAAAAATTACATATATGTATTACATTTTATGAAAAAGTCAAATCAAGCTTATCTCAAAAACTATTTCCAAAAACAAAAAAGTCTAAAAATTATAATAAAGGTATTTATGTGAAATTTAAACGTGTTTTATTTCTATTTTGATTAAGGATTCAATTCAAGTTTCTTTCAGTTTAGCATATACACTTGTACATTTCGAGAACAAAGTCGAAATGGACATTTAATTGGGAATATGAAATATAATTCAAATGCATTAAGTGCTTTACGCCCCACACAAAACCCGTTGCAATGAGTATGCGTAAATAGGTAATTGTTCTTGGCACCAGGAATAACCTGGTTCGCCTTTTTATCTGTCAAATTTGATATATGTGCGACCAGCATTTTAGCAAGTTGACAATAAAGTGCGTTAATGCATATCAAATATGATTGATAAGGGCCTGGACAGCTCAGCGCAAGTTGACTGCAAGTTGGCTGCAAGTTGGCTGCTAAGTTCAGTCGTCAAGCAAACCTCCGCATTTCCAGTGCTTAATTTATTCAAACAAAGGTATTGCATTTGAAGTACAGCTGCTGCCAGGGTATCCAGGAATCGGTTGCTAATTCCGCCAAGTTTTGATTATGATTCCAGATAAATATAATAAAATCGATTACCATTCAGTTGCATTGCAATTAAATGATAACGCATTATCTTTCAAATAAAAGCGATACACTTCATTGAAACCATCCTCAATCATACGGCATGGACATTTTGGACGCACTGCTGCCGCTGCATCGTATCTGTCAAGTGTGCAGCCTGTGGCACTGGCGTGCAGATACTTCACTTACTTGGCAGCTGCAACGTTCACGCTGGCTGCAACTCTACGGCTGTGTGGTATTGACGCTGTCCACCGGATACTTGTTGTACGACCTGTTTAACGATAGTCACACATCGAATGCGGATGTAAATTTTAACGAGAACAGCAATGTTGGCTACACGGTTGACATCATACAGCTGGTGGGCATACGTGTGGCACATGCAACGGCGCTGCTGGAGGCACTGTGGCAGAGTCAAGCGCAAAGCCGCTTCCTTGCCGAGGTGCGTGACATCGATCGCAAATTTGCCAGTGCCCTGCATCTGGACGTGGACAATGGCCAACTGCGCCGTCGAATGACACGACATGCTGTGTGGATCCTCTCCGGTTATGTGATCAGTCAGGGCTTCATACTGTTGACCAAATTGCTTTCGTCTGAACGCCAGTTTTTAATATATTGGCTGTGCTATTTGCTGCCGCTGCTGGTTTGTGGTCTGCGCTATTTTCAGATCTACACGGCCGTCCTCATTGTCCAGCAGCGTCTGGAGATGCTGCTGCGCATGCTAGAGTCACTGCAGCTGACAGAGTCGGAGCCGCAAAAGCCATATGTCTGCATGAGCATTAAGGAGCAACTGGAAATGGAGGCGGACTCAGCCGGCTGCATGCAGCGTCTTTTGTCCGCCAGGATGCTGTATCAACGGCTTTGGATGCTGGTCTCTCACTTGAATACCTGCTACGGCCTATCCATGCTAATCAATTTGGGCAATGATTTTCTGGCGATTACCTCCAACTGCTATTGGATATTCTTGAATTTTCGCCAGTTTACCGCCTCACCCTCTGATTTTCTGCAAATTTTGGGAAGCACCCTGTGGTCGGCACCGCATCTGGTCAACGTCCTTGTGCTGGCTCTAATGTGCGAGCGTGCTGCCTATTTTGTGAGTGACAATATGTGTGGCAGCTGGATGTTATCTGTAATTCAAATCGTTGTCGATTTTCCATTTCTGCTTCCAGACGACGCGTTTGGCTTTGAGTCTCCATCACATCCGCGTGGATCTGCAGAATGAACTCCATAATGCACTGGTAAGTCGATCATCCTTCGATTATCCTTCGCACAGAGTCCACAGATTTATATTGCATTACAGATCACACAGTTCTCACTGCAACTACTGCATCAGCGACTCCAATTCAGCGCCGCCGGTTTCTTCAACGTCGACTGCACGCTCCTCTACACAGTAAGTGGGCCTAGCCCAAGAGCGGTCACATGTTCTAACTATTTATATTACCCATTACCCATTACCTTTTCCAGATTGTTGGAGCCACAACAACCTATTTGATCATCCTGATACAGTTCCACATGAGCGAGAGCAGCCCCAACAGTGGTGCGACCAGCGGATAAGATTCATTATTCGTTGCACAAAATAAAACAAAAAACCTCCTACTGAAAATGTGGTCAAGCCTCAAATATTGAAAAATCATGAATGCACCTAGATCTAAAACAGTAGGATACGTAGATGAGTTGGGATTTGTGGGGGGCAAGCAAGTGGGCTTAGCATATAAATTTTTTCCTTCTTTTTAAATCATTGTAAGTTATTATTATTTACCTCAACCATATTGGTAACTCTAACTCTAAAATTGTGGCACATACATATGTATGAAATATGTAAATGGATTTTTTTTTAACCTCGAACCCATTAATAATGGGTAAAAGGGTATAATGAAGTTGTGCAATATGTAGAAGGAAGCATTCTCGTGTACCACGCACAACCAAGATTATTATATTTGACGATAGAAATTAATTTTCAATAGCAATAAAATTCACAATTTAATATTTATAACTTTCCAAATAATAAAAGCCGGATACGAAGAACTCAACTCAGAGCCCAATACGAATTCTCATTTTGCGTCTCTTACAATCAGCAAGCGAAAGAGTTTCCTGGACACATACATATACATATGCATATACATGTACGACTGCATTCAAAATCAGAGTGTAATATAATCATAGTAAACGGCGTACTCCAATATACATATGTCAATCTTAACTATGTAGTTGTCATTAACTAAACACTTTCATACTTAGAAGACGAAGTAAGTAGCATATATAAAAGCAAATAAGCAATCCATTGTTTTCCAAGATATATGATCACATCGCAATCAAGTTTACATTCATCATCGAGCCACAGTCTTAAGTATCCAAGTATATAAGTATCCGTGCTAGTGCCAGTGGACAAACCTTTACCATTAGCGAATGCGAGAAGCAAACCAATAGCCATTTGTCTGTGGCCCAGCGCACCGAGTTTGCCAAATTGCTGATGCGCCTGGGCGAGTAAAGCGACGGCGATGCAAGCCAGATCGTAATGGAGCTCATCAACTCCAAGAAGCGAACGGAGAGACCCACATCGGTGGTCGAGCGTATCGGAGAAACTGGTCCTTGTGCTACGGATCGAACACAATTTTAGATGCTTTGGAATTGGTTGCATTTAACATACTTCATTTTAGGGATAGTTGCCTCAGAAAATAGCGGGAAATTATTGGTAGACATTGATCGTCAGCAATTTTTAGCTTTTTAGTTTTCAGTTTTTTTAGTTTTAGGTTTATACAATGTAAATAAATCGAAATAATCATAAATGAACTCCCGATTTTCTTGTGTTAGTGAGTGTTTCATAGTGTCTATCCAGTTATATACGAACATATGTATAGGATAGAGGTGCAAAATTAGATAAAGACGTAGGGATGAGTTTTCTAACCGTACAACGATATATTTTTATTAAATGACTCCAAAAATAATTATTTCATTTACTGTAGGTCACCCAAACTATTTGTCTATGGTTGCAGATGAGGATGCACCGTTCTGCTCTGAAGTTGTCTCCGTGGAGCCTATTGGCTCGATGGAGTCCACCTCCAGCTCATCGGCTATGGCCTGCTTGATGTGTGCGAAATCGGCAGGACTCTCGAAATGTATGACATCGCGATTCTTGAAGCGTTTCAGAGCGTTGTTGCAGCGCTGCATGATATGCTTAAACTCATTGGACTCGAGTTTCGCAACCAAGTCGCCTACGAACGAGTCCAGCGAGTTCAAAGAGCGTGTGACCGTCTCCAACTCGATCTCCTGCAGGAGTATTATATCGCGCTGGTACTGCGCACGGTGGAGCATGTCCGCATTGAGCCTCTTTGCCTGTAATTTGATTTGATCGACCAGATGGGCGGTATCCATGTAATCATTCCTTAGATCGGAGAGATTGTCTCGATCACGTGGCGACGATGGCGGTGGCGGTGCCACCATATCTCCATCCGGTCGGCGTAGCTTCCGATTGGCGGTGGCCTGTTGTCGGCGGCTGTGTTCCGGGCCACGTTTCTCTTTGTTCGTTGTCAGTTCGATGTACTGACCGTATCCGGACTCCTTTGGGAGGCGCTCGGTCGTCGCCTCTTTGGTTAGCACACTGCTCAATTGTAACCGCTTGGCGCGCTCCACCAGTTTGACAACCGCATCCTCGGTGAACATCTTCATCTGCTCTTGGCGATCACTCATGGTTTTGTTAATGTTCGGAATTTAGATGATCAAGCTAAATCGAATAATGTTTCCCAATTTTGCAGACTTCGCGGACTTATTTGGTTATACTTACTAGTTTTGTGTTTGGTGATGTGTGTATTTATTTGAGATTTGAGACGATTCGACTGTTGAGCATTCGATAGAGAAATATGAATTCTCTCGGTAAGGTTAACTGAGTGTCAAATGTGCTGTGACTAAATGCCCACTGACTGAACAAACAAATCTAACTCGCTTTCTTTAAAACTTCTAATACTAATACTAATACTAATATTTCGTATTTTTTTGTGGAAATCTAAAAGGGGTTATAAGGTAAATTCAAGGTACATTTTTCTGGTAGGTTTCAGTGCTTGATCCCTTTCATAAAAGTAAACAAAAGAAACTGGTTTTTTGGAGAGTATGGGAGAAAGCAATCCTAAATTAGAAGCTCTACATTTATTGTTATAATATACATATATATAAAATATATATACATTAATATTAAGCTTGAATATGAATACTTTGCCTTTACATTAACAACCTCAAATTATTGATCTACCTCTATTATTAAACAACAATGCAAATTTCAATAATCCGGCTTTTATTAAATACTTATAGTAAAAAATATATTTGCTTGCCGTATTGCAAAATGAATGCGAACATTCCATCGTTAAGTAGACTTTCGCTGCTGTCATTGCATGCACATTGCCAATGGAGAGTTTGTCCTGGCGCTCTGCTCAAGGACTCCGACTGGGAACAATCGCGCCCGCCATGCACGTGCCCCCTACCATGACAGACACTCGCAGACACAGGCAGACGATTGAGGTACGAACAGCACCTAACACGCGTGGTTTCATAATTCAATTCATCGTGAGAGGGCAGTGCTTGTGCCAACGACAGGTTACGCAAGTTGCAAATCTTATCAGACAGCTGACAGATTCATTCTTATAGCAATACAAGCGAACTGCGACTGTTCAAGTCTGAACATGTGACGCTCTAAGCAGCGAGCGGACGCATGCGGAGTTCTCAAGGATAGGTTGAGGCTGGCCTGCATGGGGTTATGCTATTTTTAGAGATCGCAGACGACTGCTATATACGGTCTACATACAAGCGGCTGCATTAGATAAGAAACATACGTATTTTAGTTCAAGAATTGTCAATAAAATAAAAGCCTGGTAGTCAGAGCAGTCAGTTCGAATCTAAACGTCGTCTCATCGTGTTGACTGCACTCTTATCGTGTTTCACAAATTTTTTGGTCCTTCAAAGTTTGATTTTAATAGTCGAATCTGAAATATTTTTTTTTTTGGCTTACAACAGACATTTAAGCAAATATGTTCTCGGAAAGCACAGTGAGCTCAAGGGACACTCTTGTGGAAAGAGTAGATAGGCATGCAGTCTATCTACGAGAGGAATTAGAAATAGCCAAGATATGTTTGGCCAATCCAGCAAAAGAGGAGCTGCAAAATAGTAGGAGTACGCTACAAATTCGAATGAAGACGATCCAAAAAATTATAACTTTTTTGGAGAGTAAATACGAATTATGGACGTTTAATTCTGAAGACATTGAGGATCTCATATTCGAAGTTGAAGTTTTATTGGATATAATCGATGTACAACTGGTGGATCTACAAAATTCAACGAAGCAGGAGTATCCCAGGCTAGAAGCTCCAAAGGTGGAGCTACCAAAATTCAATGGCGACGCCAAGAAATGGCCAAACTTTTTTGACCTATTCACTGAAGTCATTCATGAGCGAGTAGATATCAGCGACACAATAAAGCTGAACTACTTAAGATCATGCCTCAAAGGAGATGCATTCACAATGGTAAGCCATTTACTGATTGGCACAGCAGCGAACTACAAGGAAGCATGGGATCTTATTTGCAAGCGGTACGAAAATAATAGAAAAATTTTCGCTGACCGGCTGAACACCTTGTTGGAATTGGAACCGTTAAGGTGCCACTCAGAGGAAAGGATTCGCAAATTCCTAGATGTAGCCACGGAGTGTATCTACATAATAAAGGAAAAATCAAAGATTGGCGATGCAGCAGATGGAATCTTTGCCCAAATCCTTCTTCGACGGTTTTCTACGGAGGCTCTGCAGCAGTACGAGCAACACGTAAAGACGAAAAACAGAGATATCCAATCTTTAAACGACGTACGGGAGTTCATCAACCAACTATACAATGCGGTGGTTTCCGTACAAAAAAGCGTTGTTAAAGAGGCAACCCAACGCCAGCAGAGATCGTGCCGTTTCTGTTCGATAGGTGGTCACGACATTAACAGATGTCAAAAATTTAAAGCAGCTCAAATAAACAAACGAAAGGAGTTTGTAAGAGTGCAGCGCTTATGCTTCCGTTGTCTGGGCACTCATAGTATGGCGAAGTGCAGAAAGGAATGGAGATGCCAAAAGTGTAACAAGCAACACAATACTTTGTTACATGAAAATGCAAAAGAGGAGAATATGAACTGTCTTCAAAATGAAGGGCAGGAAACACTGTTGGCCACTGCAGTTATCAACGTGAAAAATGTCAGTGGAAATTTTGAGTACCTTCGAGCACTGGTGGATGGAGGATCGCAGCGCACCCTAATATCAGAAGAAGCAGCTCAGCTTTTAAAGCTGAAGAACGGTAAGGAGTTCGTGGAAATACAGGGAGTATTTTCAGAAGGCGTAGAACTGGTAAAAAATAATGTGCAACTTGAAATCAAACCTCGATTTTTAAGCAAATTCTATGCGAGGACTACTGCGCTAGTGCTTCCCAAATTACAGAGAGCACTCCCCAACGAGAGTATTGATATTGATATCAATACAGACTGGAAGAATTACACTTTAGCCGATCCAAATTTTAACATAGCCAGTAAAATTGACATTATCATTGGTGTGGACCTGTTTCCCTCAATTATGATGGGTCAAGTCAAAACAATCAATGGAGCGCTAGGGCAAAAAACGCGTCTAGGATGGATAGTGTCTGGAAATATTGCTAAAGCACCGCCAATTAACATTTTGGAGCGCTTCTGGAAACTGGAAAATGAAGACATCGATGCAACTGAATAAAATCTATAATGATATAATAATAAATATTAACAACAAACAACATCAATAGATACAGATGGGCGACTGAGAGTCTCGATTCCCTTTCATAGCATTGATGAATATCCTCAATATTTGTATTAATTTATTCATAAACATAAGCAAGATTTAAATGTTAAGCAATCAACTTCTTGCAGAGCAGTAGCAAAATTGCGAAATTCTCGTGCAAAAACATTTATCATGCGTTTTCTGAAAAGCAAAATTTGAAAGCGTCCAATCAATATCAGCTGTATTCCGTTTTTTTTATTTTATTTTAATTTTCCGCCATTTTGCTTGTCAGCAGGGTAAAATATTGACACTTTTATATAGGCAAGCACAGGATATGGGCGTTTTCGAGCACTGCTCAGGTGCATATATTATTAAACCGATATGAGTTTTGCCACACTACGTTAAATACAAAATGCGACTGCGCTACAAATTTTTAGTTTTCCTCAGCTTGCCTGCATCCTCTCGCGCTCTCTTTCGTTCTCTCTCTCTCTCTCTCTCTGGCAGAACAACAACGGTAAATCAATAAAAACATAAAATTGGTTGGCAAGAAGCATGCATGCAGTAGAAGCAGCAGCAGTAAAAACAATTGCCACAACAGAGAAAAGCACAAATTTAAATTTGAAAATTCAGAGACAGGACGAAAAAGTGTTGCTGTAAGAATACAACATAACTAGTTACCGAGAATAAAAAATTAAAAGGACAACTGAGGGAAAAAGAGTTTTTGCAAAATGTACAAAACAATTCGACATGGCGAGAACAGTTTGCAATACACGATACTACCGCAAAATGACGATTTTCGAATTGAGGGCAAATTGACAAACTCCAGCTGCCTGTCAACAGCGAATGCCAACAACTCAACTAATTCATCCTCCTCACCCGCGTCCGCCTCGGCGTCCACTTCCTCCTCCTCCGGCTCCGCCGCCACCTCTGCCTCCGCCTCCTCTTCATCCGATACGTGTGCAGCTGGCGGTGGCAAGCGGAGCAGCTCAGCGCCACGCAAACGTCGCACATCGTCCTTTGCATATCTGGGCCTGATCTTTGTGTGCACGGTGATCATTGGCGCCGTATTGATACCATTTCTGGTATCCGCCGAATGTTTGCCCAGTCCCACAGAATGGTTCCTCAAAACGAAGGCGGCCTTCACGCACAGCGGCGAGAAACAGCAGCAACAGCATCAGCAGCAACAGCAACATATTGCACCACCACCACCACCAGCACCACCAACAACAACAACAACAACTCCAGTGGATGCTGTTGGCAAAACTGTGCAGATTGTTAATCGCAATGGCGTCGAGCAGTTTATACTGAAGCTCAATAAAACTATTTCAGCTAGCAGAACAACAACTACAACATCAACCACTACGACAACAACAACTATAACAACAGCTACTCCTCCAGCAGCAGCAGCAACAACGACAGCAACTACTGAGCAGCTGCCGATAATTTCAACTGCACCACCGCTGAGCAATCGTTTGGGTGGAACGATAACCACGCGCATTATACAAGTACCGCTGCTCAAGTCCACAGCCAAGAAGCCAATAATGCCGCCCGTGCTGGCCAGAACGCAGAGCACACAACAGCAACAACAACAACAACAGCAGCAGCAGCTACAACAATTAAATAACACAAATGACGCTCAGAGCAACAATAACAACAACAACAACAATGCTTGGATGAGCACACGCTGGGCCTATATTCCATCCGCATATGGCCCGTGGTCGGTAAGTTTCGAGAGGCTCCCCTTTTATGGTTGGACCTTGGATTAGTAGGGTCGCTGTTCCATATTCCATATTCTATCTCCATTCTCTTTCTCTGGCAGGGCTACAAGGCTGAGGATAGCGTGTTGTTGCCCGCTCTACTTGGATTTGCACTTATTGGCATGATTTTAATTATAACGGTCTGCTTGGTGGCACGCAACAAGCGCACCATTGTGTCCTCCGTGCGCAAGCGAAACCGAAACGTGAGTAAACAATTGCCATTTAATTACCATCTCTCAAAAACCTTTACTTCATACAATTAGCAAATGATTTCCGCAGCTCTAAATCATGTACACAAATCGTAGATCAAATTGTTATAAATAGGTGATTTAATACGTATTATTGAGCTTACGTTTCGGAACGTTAGGTTCTTATTTATATATTTTGGATATTTCGTCCAAAAGTTACCCAATTCGATTGAAGCTTAAAATTAAAAAAACTAGCTTAAATTAAAATAGCTGAACGATTTTTCCTAAGGAAGCTTTATTATGCTTCCGAAATTAAAATAAAAATCACAGTGGAATGAAATGCTACACATAAATTTGAATGTATTACTAAAATAAGTCATGATTGACATTAGGGTGTATGTGAATACAGTTTTATTTAGATTTAATGTAAATATTTAATAACCATAGCTATAAATTTGAAGAAAAAACATTAAAAGTTAGTGCATACACGGTAATAATCTTACAGACGTGTATTTAAATGTAAAGCGGAACATTCAAGCAGTGTATAATGTGCGCGCAACAATGTGAATGGTCAAGACGTTTAAGAGCGAGGCAATTTTGCGTGCAAGTACTCGGTCAAAAGGCTTGAGGCGGGGTATTTAAATATAAAGCGCTATGTTCAAACAGTGTATAATGTGCGCGCAACAATGTGAATGTCAAGACGTTTAAGAGCGAGGCAACTCTGTGTGCAAGCATTTGGTATGCCCTTGCCTTGCGCATGACGTCAACATTAAATTGTGAATGGCTTGATCTGACAAATTTATTTTTAAAGTTATTTGCAAGCTCAACAATTATTCTTATTTTGCGGCAAAAAAAATATTTCTGCCGAAATATATGAGAAAGATAAGATGCGATGCGATAAGAAAACTTTTGTGAATACGTGACGTCAAATGTTATGTGACCTTATTTCCTTGTGGCTATTGCAAGCAAAAGCAGAGTTGTAAAACCACTGATGACGCGTACTGCAGATATCGATAACAGAGAAACAGACAACAAATTACACGTCACGGTCGGCTGGCACACGAAGCAAAACGAAAATGAAAACGGACATCGTGGCCAAACGAGTGGGCGCCCCCCCAACATAATATTGTGTGGCGCTCTGGGCTCTGTGTGAAAACGAGAGCGCTTGACTTTAGCCGGCAATACGATAACGCTTACTTGTGCGAGTGTAAGCGAGCAGGCAATAAACAAACAACGTGAACAAGTGGTAGTGAACCAGCAGCAAACACAACAACAACAACAGCAACAACGCGACGTTGGAGCCAAGAGTCGTTTGCGTGGCAGTTTTTTTTTTGTATTATTTTTTTTGTTGACTGTTGCGGCTGCTGGCAGCAACGCTGTTGTTGTTGTTGTTAGTGCTGTTGGTGTTGTTGCTTGGCTCCGTAGTTGGTTAGCAGGCCGCCTTGGCATTCGCAGAGCGCTGTTGGTGAAACGTAGCCACACACTTCATTCAGTCAGTCAGTCAGTCAGTCAGTCACTACTACTCACTCACTCACGCACGCACAGGTGAGCAGCGGCAGCTAAGTCAAAAAAAAGCCAGAGGCAGGCAGGCAGCAGAGGCGGCTGCAACACAGGCGCACTGGAAAAAATAAAGAAAAGTAATAATAATAATAAATAAATACGTAAATAATAATAATAATAAATAAAGAGGACAATCACAAAATACACACAGAAGACATAACTGGACGACGCCTACGTCAGCAAGTTGCAGCCACAAATCTCAATCCTGTAAGCAACAACAACAAAAAAAAGCGATTAAAAAGCAAAAAAAAAAAAGAAAAGAAATTGCTTGCGTGCGCTCTCTCTACGCTGTGTGTGTGTTGGTGTGTTTGTGTGCCTGTTTGTGCCAACAAGGCAAATTTGTAGTGCATGCTTCTGTGTTTGTGTGTGTGTGTGTGTGCTGCTGTTGCACTGATTCCTCAAGCCAATTGGCAGAGGCAACACAGCATGCACATGGCCATAAAACCGCCGCAGACTGTCAGCTGCTGCTGCTGCTGACGTTGCAAGCGCCACGCACACACAAAGCGTAAGAGGCAGCGAGAGCAAGGGAGCAAAACTAAAACTAAACTAAACTAAACTATTACACTTTAACAACTGCAGCAATAAACGAACAATCAACATGGCCATCAAACCGGGAATCGGACGAAAGCCAGCCAACAAGAATCCACCGATATTGAGCCATGAGTTTGTCATCCAAAATCATGCGGACATCATCTCTTGCGTGGCAATGGTCTTTGTTGTTGGCCTAATGAACGAGTCGACGGCATCGTTTGCCAGCGCATTCATTTCGCTGCATCATAATGTGAGCGGCGTGGAGGCAAGTCGCGAGCAGCCTTATGGCAAGCCGTATACGTATGTGGCCGGCATTAAGGATTATTGTGCGATATTCTTCTATACGCTCACCTGCATCATTATGCATGCGATCATTCAGGAGTTTGTGCTGGACAAGATTAGCAAGCGCCTGCATTTGTCCAAATTTAAGCTGGCCCGCTTCAATGAATCCGGCCAACTGGTCGCCTTCTATCTGCTCTCACTGATTTGGGGTGCACATGTGGCGCTGCGCGAGGGCTACGTTGGCCAGGTGGCCCAGCTCTGGGAGGGCTATCCGGAGCATCCGATGAGTTTCCTACATAAATTCTATTTCATCATTCAGCTATCATACTATCTGCATATGCTGCCGGAACTGTATTTCCAGAAGATACGCGCCAAGGAGGAGCAACAGCCGAAGATTATACATTCCATTAGCGGTTTCACGCTCATCGTATTGGCCTATACGCTCAGCTATCAGCGTCTGGCGCTTGTTCTGCTCACGTTGCACTATGCCAGCGAGCTGATCGCCCACATTTTCCAGCTGATTGGCGTCTTCGATCGCGAGGAGCGTTTGGCACGTGTTCGCATTGTGAACAGCGCCTGTTTTGTGGTGGCACGCTTTGCCACCTCGGTGATTGGTGTTCTGACGTTGTACTATGGGATTGCTGGCTCTGCCGGTGGCAGCTATAAGCTGCGTGCCCTCATCTCACTCATCGGATTGATCGCCCTGCAGGGCTATCTGGTCTTCTCGTTCATCACGGAACAGTTGCAGGCCACGCGCGAAGCGAAACGGGAGGCCAAACTGCTGGCGGCGCAGGTAAAGAAGGTGAAGGCGCCCAACAAGGACAAGGTGAAGCGCAAAAAGGAGAGCGATCTGCCCGAGGCGGATCAGGCGTCGCCCAGTCCCGTCAAGCAGAAGCTCAAGTGAAACAGATGCAACATGCACCAAGCAACAACAAAATCTTCCGCACACTTCCAGACGCTCAAGCAACTGAAACAAAACATAGACAACAACTGCAACAACAACAAAAACACAATCAAAACAACAGACTATCAGCAAACTCAAGCCACTGCATATACACTAAACAACACACAACAAACGACAAACAACACATAACACACAACACAACAAACAAAACATTTTTGTACTGTCGCGCTGCATTTACATTTACATTTTCTCTTAGAGCGAAAGTTTTCTTAAATATTCAAACTGTTTGCTTCATTTTAAGTCTATTTTTTTAAATTTTTTTTTATTATTTTTATATTATAATTATTACTTTTTTATTTGAAATAAACAAATTTTTTTATTTTTATACAAGAATGCTACAAACACCGAATTCAAAATGTGAACAAAAATTGCGTTTCCGTACCTCTATATGCGTGTGTGTGTGTGTGTGTGTGCGTGCGAGAGAGTGTGTATAGTTGAGAATAGCAAAAGCAATGTAATCTACATGCATGTGTATGTGTTAACTTGTTAATACTATATACATGTATATATGTATGTGTGTATACCGAGTACTGTTAATGTTAGTTTACCATTTTGATCGTGTGGTTTTATACGTCCTAATGAAATGTAACAAAAAACAAACAAACAAAAAAATCAAAAAACAAAAAAACAAATACAGATTGCTAAATATATAGATATATATATTTTGTATAAGAAAAGAACTAAAAACAAGCTGTAACTATTTTTGGGGCATGATTGGGCAACAGGTGGGGGAACTCTGTGATCTATAATTATAAATGTGAATTAATAATATTTTAAACTAAATGCACACTTCTCTTTTGTCTCTTATCTTTCGTGCAGGATATCGAAGAGCAGGGCGCCGAGGATAATGCCACACTTCTCACTACAACAAATCTGTCCGACGATGATTAAGATTTTACTATATAAAACAAACAAAAAACAATTTTCATCTGTTTTCTTTTTCGCTTTTAGATGTTTTTTGTTTTTGTCCTGTATTTACTATGTGTATTTACATATTTTTACGATATATACAAAACATATACAGGCATATATATATAAATAATTATATGTATATATATATATATATATATATATACACAATATGGATAAAAACCCTTTTGATCAAGAAGAAAAAACCAAAACTAAGAGAACAAAGCTTGATACCACAACAAAAATATATAAGCATATTTTAATCAAATATACCTTATGCAAATATTCAAGTATGTGCACAACATATTCTCCATGAACAGAGAATAATAATTTTAATTTCTTGAAACAAAACACATATAAACATTCAATTCTAAGTATGTATGTATTTATGTAATTCGTTCTAGTAATACTTGAACAATTCGAAAACAATTTTATTTGTTATACACAATATGTTTAAAACTATTGATTGGACAATTCTGTTTTTTGTTTTTAATCTTTTAAGGTTTGAAAATTATATTATGTATAGTGTGTAAAAAGTAGATAACAAAAAAATTTCCATTTTAAAATGTCTAATGCATCGAAAATACAATTTCAAATTTTTGCAGGCTATAATTTTCGAGTGAATACATACATACATACTTAAATAAATGAATATTAAAAAACATTGTTAAATGCGTGCACATATTTTCGTATTTGTATTTGGTTTATACTTAAGAGCATATATTAAATATTAAGAACTTAAACATTTTCAAAAATGATGTCCAAGCTAAGCTATAAAGCAACAAAAGCAGCCGCGTAATGAAATGAAAAGTTGGCAAAATTAAATACATGCAAGCAATTTTCATTGTTATGTTTCCAAAGTAAACAACAAAAAAAACAAAAACAACAAAAAAAAACCTAAAAAACATTAAACCTAGAAAAGACTGTTTCTTGAAAACATATTTAAGATTCTTTACGTAAGCTGTTACTTAACACTAATCATTTTTTTATCTGCACAAACTCTATTTTTTAATTTTCTTAGTGTGCTGTACTGTATGTATGCGTGTATGTATGTGTGTGTGTGTCTATTTCCTCATAGACATACATACACACACAATTATACAATATAAAATATATATATATATATGTACATATATATATATATATATATATATATATATATATAATTCTGAGCACAAATATTGCAGGATTCTTAAGCTTAAAATGCATTTAAAAAGACAAATATTGTGTGTGGAAAGCGCTGATGCGTAACTGAAAAACTTACCACGAAACGTTGTAACGTATACAGGCCCGTGGAGTCAGGCAACGTGTGGGGGCAGGGAGGGGTGCAGACCTCTCTAGCACACTAAAATAAGCAACACATACTTATATAATCACTAAGTCACGTCTTTAAAAAAAAACTCTTAAGCACAAATATACTGCAGCAAATGGTTTTGAAGTTTAAGTATTAAGTTTTTTTTTTTCTCTCGAATCCAAGGAAACGTTGAAGATTGAATATTGGACGGCCCAATGGGAGCTTAAGTTAAGATACAAAGATACATATTTATGTGCGCGTTGAATGGACGCAATAGAATTAGATCAAGTGTGAGCGAGCTCGGCGGCTGAAGAGATCATAGTTTGATTGGATAGGAAGGATATGAAAAAATAAAATGAAATACTATGTACACTGTATACACTATATATATATTTATGAATATGTATGTAACACTACGTATTAACTGTATGTCGATCTATATATAACTGTGTATAACTGAGAATCATTGAGAGTTGTAACTGTAATTTGAGATGATCTGTATTTTTGTAAGCGTAATATTTAACAAATATTTGTGTGTATGGATGGCAAGCTGGTGAGCTGGGCGTGGCGAAGTGCACTCAAAACAATTGATTTGCTCATCATACTATACTATTTACTATTAATGTGTACAATACATATGCATACATATATATATAATATATATATATTTATTTATATGTATATACATATATGTGTGTGTATATCCATAGCATATGCTCTAAAAATAAGCAAAAAAGACAACGGCTTGCATTTACATACAAAACGGCATGTATACATACTTACATTCAAATATTATATAAAAAGCAAATCAGATTCCGAAATGGATATATATATCCGCCATATATCACTGTAATTGTTACAATTAATTTGCGAAGCTAAACAACTATTTCCATATACCCCAGAGTACCCATTCACACACACACATGCACACGCACACATACCCACAGACACATCTACCCACACACACATACACTCACACACACACATCCACCCACACACACACACACAATCTACACCTACGTACATACTTATATACAAAATCTAAACAAAAGAAAACCAAAATGAACACAACACTATATTGAATGTTTTTGCTTGTTGAAGTGAATTAAAATAAAGAACAAACTAACTGCATTATATACAAAAGTTGTATTCATTTTACATATTTATAAGTTACTAATAATATTAGAGAATATATTTTCGCTCTGTGTTTATGTCTGATCGACAGTCTTGTCCGTTTGTCCACTAATCTCTCATTTCCTTTAAGGCTGTTTTAAAGAAGCTGCGAACACATTTTTTTTTTTTGACCAGATCTGATCACTATATTAAATAGCAGCTTTAGGCGTGTCTCCGGACCAAACTCACTAATTACACATGATATTTTTTCCCTACAATTTGTATCTATCTTAGGATATGGCTTCCTGATGCAGGTCATCACAATTTTGTATGATTTTGTACGAAACTATGAAAGTTTTGTTCCTTTTTGGCATCGCTTTCGATCTTGTGTGTGGCTGGCTGTGGATTTGCCTGATGGCATCTTCTCCAAATACCGGCTTGTAGTCGCGCTTGTATTCGCTGAGAATGTCGAGGATGTGGCTCATCAGCGTGGCAAAGCCAACTCTCGACTTGCCCGAAACATCGCATGTGATAAGATTCTCGTAGAATGTGGGCAGTGTTAGGAACATGGTGCGTGTCAGATTATGGACGTAGCTGTGTCCTCCTCAAGAGCGTTCTAAAACAGCTCTATGTCCGTCATGCTATCCTGCGCATAGCTGCAATCCTACAAATCGATCTGTGTGGAATTAGAAGCGTTAGAGCGTTTAGTGAATCATATTTTTGGGTCTGTCACACTAACCTTGTTGAGCGCCACCAGAAAGGCAAGTCGCTTTTTGTATAGAATGGAACAGGAGTACAGCAGTCTTACATGCCCTCGCTCAGTGCCAAGGCCTCCAGGTGGATGTCATCAATGTTGGGAATTCCATTGCGGCTGCGGTTTGGCGGACATTTCGGCTTCAAATTCGCTACGCACTTTTCAAGCATTCACATTCCGACGTAGCTAAGCACAAGTTGGCAGCACTGGCAACGCGCAGTGTGGTAACTTTGACATTAATTTTTTAATAGTATGGTATTAAGAATTGCAAGATTGCCAACAGATGGCGGCACAAGTTGCTTGCATTTTTTGAAGTAAAACAATGTTTAGCGTGTGCAAGTGCACAATTCAGAAATTTTTATATTAAATAACTTCTGTTGCAAATATGTTATTGAGGCTTATTATTTAGTCTTTTACAAATTGTCAACAGATTAACTAGCCGCTGTTGTCATTCACACTAATACGCACGATTTCCATCTGGGTGGCAACTACAGTTCGTAGTTTGGCGCAAAACATGGAAACACGCTTGGACATTCGTTTGCAGGAACCAAATCCGCTGTTCAAACGATGGCTGCAACGTTGGCTTCACGAGGCCGAGCAGCGTAATCGCAAATCGCAGCACAAGCTGCGACAGGCACTGCAAGCGTTACACAATTATCCGCTGCCGCTGTACAGCGGCCGCGAATGTGCCGTGCTGCGCGGATTTGGCGCTACGCTCTGCCAGCTGATCGATGATGAACTGCGTCAACACAGGCAGCTGGCTGGTCAGGCAACAGCTGTGGACAGCCTGCAATACCAGGAACAGGTGCAGCAGGTGGTCAAAGTCGTGCAAAAACAGCAACGGCAGCAGCAACGAAAACAGCAGCCGAAGCCCAAAAAGTTAACAAAGAAGGCACAACAGGAACAGGCAGCAATCGAGGAACGAGAGCGCGTTGTGAACATGCCAGCGGGCAGTTATCGGATTGTGTTGCTCGTGGATACGCAGGAGACGAGTGGCAAGAATAAACGCATCTTGGATCAGACGCGTAACTATCTGCAATCTTTGGCCGTGGAGCACCAAGTGCGACGGCTGACAGTCGGTGACTTTGTGTGGATAGCGTGCGATGCAGCTGGTAATGAGCTGGTCCTGCCCTACATTGTGGAGCGCAAGCGTATGGATGATTTGGCCAGCAGCATTCGCGATGGCCGCTTCCATGAACAGAAGCATCGGTTGCGCCAGTGTGGACTGCCGCACATTATCTATCTTATCGAGGATTATGGCGACAACGAGCAGCTGGGCCTGCCGTTCGACTCGTTGCAGCAGGCGCTCACCAATGCACGCATCCAGTCAGTTGGCATACAGGTAGTGCGCAGTGATAATCACTATCGCTCCATGGCCTATCTGGGCGGAGTAAGTGGCGCACTGCAGCAGCTCTATGTGCACGCCAATGTGCCGCTGCACAGTGTCAGCGACAAGAGCCAGTTGGAGGCGCAGGTACAGAGAGAGGCCAGCAGCTGCCGATCTGTTGGTCTGCTCAAGTTTCGTGCTCTGTACGAGGACTCGGCACGCAATGCCCAGCTGACGGTGCGCGAGATATTTGTCCAGCAGCTGTTGCAGCTGCACTCGCTATCCCTCGATCGGGCGCTGGCCATTGTGGAGCGATATGGAACGCCTCGACTGCTGCTCGATGCTTATGCCGATTGCAAGGATGTGTCAGAGGCGCGTCTGCTACTGGCCACATTGAGCTGTGGGCCACTGCAGCGACCATTGGGCGATAAGCTGAGCCAGTGCATCTATCAGTTTTATACCAGTGAATTCAGTAGTTAGTTAGTCTCACGCATTAGGTTTAATAATTGTATTAGTAGGTATTAGTTAATTGGACATATCTAAAGTATATACACATATTTATACATTTATATCAATTATGATTTGGACTAGTTTCATTCATTGAGGGAGCAAAAAAGAACAAACAAATTTGTAATACATATATATATATATATATATATACACATATATATTAAATATTGCGAAAATGGCGTATAGCCAAATCCACGGGTAGATCGAAGTCAAATTTGGACAGTGTGTCAATGGATCGCAAGGAGTCTCGGAAGCCGGTGCATGCAACATAGCTGTTGGACGAGTAGTAGGTGTCAATAAGCTCATTGCAGCTGAGTATTAGATTGAGCCACTCCACCAGAAGATGTGCACTGCAAATATACGAATTAAGTTGTAATTTTCTAATTATGCTCTACTTAATTATATTCGACTCAATGAAGTTTACAAATAGTTCAACAGACAAATATTTAATAATATAAGATTAATTATAAGAATATGAGATAAAATGGTCTAACATTTGTGGATAGTTTTGGGTAAACACAGAAAACCCCCAATTTAAAATGTGGATAGACATAAGTGTGTATGTATATGATATAGAAAACAGTTATAGACCTTGCAACCATATTGCAAATGTAGAAAGTAAATGAACTCTATGTTCTTGCGTTTTGCCAAAATGTTTTGTACAACATAATTGCTGCCAACACAAGAACTCCATCTAAGACAAGCTCAACTAAGAGTTAATTATAATTAAGTTTGATCAGACAATAACTCAATTGTAATAAAGATCGAAACAAGAAATCAATTCTATGTGCAGATATGTATATATATATATACATATATGTGTGTATATGCACAGTGTGTGCGCTTACTTGAGTCCTGCACAGATTAATGCCTTGAAGTGGGCATTGTAGCTGCGCTTGTAGGGTAGATGCATTGCCAAGATCATGCCGATGGCGCTGAGGAGGCTCTGTTTGGCTGTTACCGCATGCGCATCCACAATGTCCAACTGGAAGCTTTGCGACAGTTTCCTAGCCGGCGTATTGTTGTATTCCTCGCCGTTCTTCAGATTATAGTATTCCAGTATCAGCTCCCATGCGTGCATGGCACGACCAATGCCAAGGAATTGCAGTTCTGGTGCCGCACCAGCACCCGCCGCCGTCATCCGCTGTGCGCCCGGATGCAGGCAACGCATGAATGGCACCATCAAACTGGAGGCAGCCGACTCGGTTGGGATGCGCAGTCCGTGCTGCATCAGCTGTTGCAGAGTGCGAGCAAAATTCTTACGCACCACACTGGTCAGCTCGCGTCCAATGGTGGCAATGGAATCACCCCGCATGTGAACAATGCGACGACCCAGCGACTTGTCCTTCTTGTCTTTGTCATTGTCCCAGTCATAACGCTCGTACATCTCCTCATCCGAGTCGGATGAGCCAGATGCTGCCCCAGCGGCATATGGCGTCAGCTCGTGTCCGACAACAGCGGCAACTGCACGCCTGCAACGTGGCGGCAATGTGGTTAATGCTCCGTTATTTGCATTAACTGAGCCACTGGGCAGCCACTGGCTACTGGCTGCATTCGCCTGCTGCTGCTGTTGCAGCTTTTGTTGACGCAGGGCACGCTTTATGTTCGCCAGCTTTTCACGATCGCAGCTTAATGTGGCCGCCAACGCAGCCACCTCTTGGATGTCCACTTCCAGCTGTGCGCGCAGATCCCTGTCAAATAAAGAAAATTCGATGTCAACAGGTCTTAAACTGCAAGGCGTGCATTATTCTTACCCCCAGTGGTTGCCCTTGTGCGTCTTCTTCAGCGAGTTTTGTTGGAAGTCCGCTTGTCGCTTGGCAAAGTGCGTCGTGGCAAACATTTGCATTAGGAGCGATGCCTTGTCGAGCAATCCGTGCGCCTTGCTGTGCAGGCTTTCGCGTTGTGGTGTACGCTCCGTCGATGTACAGATTCCCGCAGCTATGCTGTTGTTGCATGCTGCTGTTGCTGTTGCCGTTGTTGTTGCTGTTGCCGTTGCAGTTGTTGTTGTGGTTGTGGTTGCCATCATAAGTGGCATCTGGGCGGGCATTTGCCGAGCTGTTTGCTTGGCCGCATAGCTGTTGTAGGCACCGCTGAGTAGCTTTAGCTTCTCGCTGGCGCTGGTGGTGGCACCGCTGCCACCGTTGCTGGTGCCACTGCCAGCGGTGTCGCACTGTAGAAATGCAATGAAGCGCTCCAGATCGGTGATTTGTGTTTTCAGTTGGGCCACCAGCTGCTCCTTCATTTTGAGCGGACCGACAAACTCACCAATTGCATTGTCCACCTGATGGCGCAGCTGATCGGTGCTCAGTGTTGGCAATTGATGCTGTTCCACCTGCAGATTGAGCTTAGTGCGCAGCTCGTCCAGTATGAACTTTTGCTTCTCGAGCAGCACATGCTGTGGCAATATGCCTGGCGCACCTGAATCGTATGCCAGCTGCTCCAGTTCCGTTAGTTGTGATTTAAGCTGCTCGATTAGCTGTCCATCGGGTGGTGCCTGCAATTGTCTCTCGCCATCAGTGTCGTTGTCAGGTATGCCCTGAAAGGCAAAATCCTCGAGATCACGCAACAATTGATCCCGCTCATCCGTGGGCGCCTCGACAATCTGCCGGACACGCAGCTGGACGTGCGCAAACTGTGAGGTCAAGGCCAGCAGTGAGCTGGTCAGCAGTTCCTGCTCTTCCTCAATTGTGCGTAGACGCGCCAATTCATTGGCGTTATCCATGCCAGCTGCCTGCTGCGACTGCTTCTCCAGCTGCAGGCTGCTATGCATTGTTGTCTCCAGCTCACCGTCTCCGGATGTTGTCAGTAGCTCCGAGCTGACGCTATTCGCATCATCATAATTGGCGCCCAAAGGCGACCAGCGTTGGCTCAATGCCTGCACTTCATCCTCGACATCCACATCTCCATCTCCGTCTCCATCTGCATCCGGGTCTGCATCTGAATATGCTTGACTCGTCCGCCGTTCATCTTCTTTAGAATCGACAGCTGCTTCTGGTGTTGATGTTGATGTTGTTGTTGTTTGTTGCACATTGTCACAGCTGGCTGACTTGGGCTGACCTTCGGCCAGCGTGGCATTCATGTCCATATGGGTGCCTGGCCAGTGCAGTTGTCGCTTTCACTTGAGCACACTTGCCTCTGCCTTTTACAATTGCAATTGTAATTGGGTCCAACGTGCTTTTGCTCCAGTTTCAATTGCGAAAAATCAATCAGTTTCTCAGTTCTGCCAACAGCTGGGCAATTTCCTTGCATTTATGTGTAAGTGTGTGTGTGTGTTTGTGTGTGTGGGCGGTTTTGAGGAGTGGGTGAACAAGTCGCGAGTGTTGGTGCGCCACAAAAAAAAATAATAAAATACAAAGGCAAAGAGGCAAATAGGCTAATATTGGATTGCAGTCACGACGACTGCTTCGCAAGTACTGACAGTTCCACCGTCCATTTGCCATTAGAGTTGAGCCTTGTCGATGGGGTTGTTTCGAGCTTTAAGCGTCTGTCTCACTTTTAAGGGTTGCAACTGCCACGAAAGTTTAGCGCTTTCCCATAATATGCGGCTGCAAGATATGATCCAAAGTTCACCACATGCAACACCCTCTACTTACTGCAGCTTTAATGGTTAACAACTTTTCGATAAGCGCAGCGTATTCCATAAAGTAGCCCAATTGGCTTTGCGGCTTTTTCTGGACTATGCTTTCGAAGCTTCAAATCGAAACTTGGAAAGTTGACTGAGCTTAGTTGTAAAGAAGTCATTGCTGCTGAAACAGCGACTACTTATACTGTTCAGCTTATTGTATTGAATTTAGTCTAGAGGACAAGATTTGACCAAAATGACCTCGAGCTTAAAGCTGGCCTAAGTTATGGAAGCTGTGATTCCAGCGAATTGGATAAATTTTATGTCATTCTTAACAGAAAATCCGGGCAAATTTTACATCGAAATCAAGAAAGATTTAATTAGTTTAAGTGTAATGGATAACAAATTGGACTTGCATTTCTAAAGAAATATTATATTGATTATTTGGAGATGTGCTGTTTTCGCAGTG
The DNA here is from genome assembly GCA_035041375.1 of Drosophila conformis. NCBI lineage: Eukaryota > Metazoa > Arthropoda > Insecta > Diptera > Drosophilidae > Drosophila > Drosophila conformis. The sequence continues at coordinate 5,001,609 of JAWNLE010001092.1, read as the reverse complement.
TATACGATAAAAGCTTTGCAGAAGCTTAAAGCACTACAAATTGATTTTGAGTCTGTGCTAGAAAAGCTTTTCGCAAGCCTGCAACACTCTTAAAGCTCTTGCATCTGTCCCAAAGTTGTTCCAAAGTCAAATTCCCGATATAATATGTTCCCCTCTCGTAAGGGGAACGCCTAGCGCGTTTCTCCTTCCAAAAAGAAATACAAATATTTTGGCGTTTGTGATAAGATTAGCATGATTGGCAGCATTCATCAGACGGCGATGTCTCTTGTTGTAGTATTGCCTGCTTATCTTATCTGGTCTGTGGCTCAACCTGTTGCAGCTCGTCATACGCTGATTAGCTTGTCGTCGCGAAAGGAATAAACAGCGATTTGATTTTAAATGACCTCAATTTCACATTCATCAATGATTAACAGAGGAGCAATAATAATAATAATAATAATAATAACAAAAATAATAATAAAAATGTAAAAATAAATCAAATATCTAACTAAGAATATTTGGTTTGATTTAACGTGGCGTATAATTGGTTTTGCCCCCATCGACCGTCAGCAGGGCGCCGGTGGTAAAACTGGCCTTGGAGCTGGCAAGAAACGCAACGGCCTCGGCAACCTCAAAGACATCGCCCACACGGCCCATGGGATGCGCGTTGACGGCTCTCTCGAGAATCTCCTTATAGGCCTCGTCCACAATGCCAATGCGACTGTGTATGTTGGTGACCACAAAACCGGGATTCACGGAATTCACACGCACACCCTGCGGCGCCAACTCCATTGAGACGATTTTGGTGAACTGGTCCAGTGCTGCCTTCGATACACCATAGCTGAGTGCGCCGGGAAAGTGGCAGATTCCAGCACAACTGCTTACATTTACCACAGCGCCCTTGGTCTTGAGCAGATGCGGCAGCGTTGCCTTTGTTAGCACAACGGCGGCGCGCAGATTTGTGTTGAGCACCGCGTCGAATTCCTCCATATCCAGATCGATGAGTGGGCCGCTGCCCAGAATGCCGGCATTATTGACCAGCACATCAATGCGTCCATATTTGCCGATTGTCTGCTGAATTATCGCATCCGCATCCGTTGTAATATCCGCCGTCACATTAAGCACTTGGACGCCCTTCTGCTGTTGTTGCAGTGTCGCCCGTGTCGCCTCCAAATTGGCAACATTGCGCCCAACCAGCGACAACAGTGCCCCCTCGCGGGCCAACACCTGTGCAATGGCAGCGCCTATGCCGCTGCTAGCACCTGTCACAATCGCCACCTTGTTGCTGAGGCTCATTTTGTCCGACTGTGCTCGCCATATGCCACCCTCCATCTATTTATGCATTTACATTTGCCGGCGGGCAGCAAAACACTGATAAGATTGTAAATCAAGTGACTGCTGTTGCCGTTTTTTTCCACTTAGACAAAAAACACCATATATATTTGGAATTGGCAAGCGCTTCCAAAATTAACCATTTTTCTTTTTGTCTATATTTAGATATTGTTTCTAGAAAAAAGAAAATTTGCTTCGAGTTCCATGCGATTTTGCAGATTTCAGACAGCTTTTGTTCATAGGAATTTACACATAAATCTAAAGTTTTATTCACCTGTGGGCTGCAGTTCGTCCACTCTCACTATCCTCCCCTCTCTCCCTCTCTCTCTCTATCTCTCTCTCTCTCTCTCTCTCTCTGTCTTCCTCTCTCTCTTTCTCTATTAGCAGAGATTTGCATAAGGCTGTGTGACCATGCCCCCATTTGCCAAAGTCAAGCGACAAGTTTTTAATTAAAAGTTTTTGCGGCTTCTCTAATTTCAAACATTTGCGAAATCATGTTCCAAGCTGACGCCGCTGACACCGCCGCTGCCACTGACACTGCCATTGCCATCATTCTCTACATAAGATGAAAGCGTTCCCATTCAATCTCAGATACGGTGTATATAGGCTGCTGCCTACTGCCGCCTGTTCACATTAACTTTAAGCGTTTTCGTTGTCAGATAATTAACATTTCCATTTAGCTAGAGATAGGCTGGCTGGTTGCCGGACTGGATGGACTCAAACAATATATCAAGAAGAGTGTGTTCAAGATATACGAGTGAGGCCGACAAAAAAAGAGTGCAATATAAGTACGGATAGAGAAAGATAGAGAGAGTGAGAGAGCGAGAGCGACAGAAAGAGACTGATTGCGATAAGAACAGTTGCAAGTTATAGCAACACTTAGTATTTAGTAGTTGCTAAATGTGGGGCATGTGAAAATATAATCTGACGCCCTTAAGTGCACAACATTTATTCGTTATCTATAATATATACTATAACTCTATCACTCATATATATATATATACTTCTTGACTTCCTTAACCTTCGCACTTCGTAGAAAAAATTGTCAATTTTGCAGTATTTGCTTTGTCATAATTATCAATTTAACCAGTGTAATTGGGGCTAAGACCTATTAATATATAATAATATCAAATAATATATATTTTCATCACTTATCTAACTAATCGATACGATATAAGCTGTTCAGATTATTGGAAGAGTCTTTAATTATTTATTTTAATCTATCATGAAGATGCAGCAGCAATGGCCTTAAGCTCAGTTCAAGGTCCATTTAAGTTACATTTCAGTCTCTGTGCAGCAAGCACGTATTTTCACAATCAGTTGCCCTATCGGATACAAAATGCGGTTTGAAGTGTTGCCACAAAATTGATTAAAATGTTTTGCGATTCGCAGTTATCTACTCAATTACACGGCTATCGTTGTTAATTGCGTTTTCCATTTTTTATAACAATGTTGGAAAAGTTTTTCATTTCTCGCCCAGTTTTCTTATACATATATATATGTATGTATGTCAATGCAAAACTTATATATACGTATATATATAAGTTTCTTGGCCAGCTTCTGTGCGGCATTAATGTATTCGCGACGAGCAGGAATAATAAGTGACTGCAATTAGCAAGTGTCGGGCACAAGGCTTATGCAGATTGACAGGCTGCTGGAATTGCATACAAACCGTGTTGTTGTGGAAAGGTCCATTTTGTAATAAATTACATTTTAATAACTGCAAAAAGTAACAAAAATACACAAAAAAAAAAGAAGAAAACTTAGTAACTAACTTAACAAATCATCGACTAAATGAAGCAATCCGTGAGAAATGTTGATGAATATGGAAATTGAGTTACTTCAGTACCGCCTTGTTCTTCACTGGCAAAAATGCGCCCATCAAGCAAGCAGCTAAAAACGGAGCGTGAATTATAAAATGAGAAAACTTTCAGATTAGAAACTGCAACACTGCCACTTACAGAACATACAAAAGCTGACCATCAGAAAGGGTGGAAGACAGCCCAAAGTCATAAGTGCCGGGAAAGCGATATTACCCGTCAAAGAGCCCATGCGACCCACCATCATGCTCAGCGAGATGATCATTGTGCTGCAAGGATGAAGCGGGTTAGAAGGAGAGGTATATGCAACTCATTATCTTTAGCTGTACCGCAACGCAGTGGGAAACATGGTGAGCGAGGCGGTGATCTGTGAGGTGGCCGAAATGCTGCCCATTGTAACAAATCCAGAGGCCAGCACCACAGTCATAGCAGATGAACTTGACCAGTACATGCCCAAGGAGCACGATCCGGCAATGAAGAGGCACAAGCCTACAAATCAATTGGCATATTATTAATGAATTGATTTTTTCTTCGATTTCTATACTTACACATGATTCGCTTGACGCCGACCAGATTGACCAGGAAACCGGCGAGCATATAAGTGACTAATCCAGCAGAGGCCACAATTAAATTGTTTGTGTAACTGGCGGCGCTAATGTTGACTGTACATGCCAGTGGATCATCGAGAGCAGCTGCTTCCATTTGCATCGTTGTGCGATTCACACTGTACTCGACGATACTGCAAATGCTCGTGCCTCCATCGTTGCCCTCCAGCAGCTGGCTGCTCATCTGCTGATCGTAATCGGTGATGGAGGCAAACAGCTGTGGCATCCAAAGACGAATCGTGTTTTGCCTGCCAGTAGACGCATATAGGTTAAATGAATTGAGTTTGTTAGAAAGTTAGCTTCCTCTCTCTGTCTCTCTCTCTCTCTCTCTCTCTTACCCCAATAGAATGCAAAAGTTGTGCAAGTAAACGAAGATGGACAGGCTCAGATAGGGTTTGACGAAGAGCGGACGCAACTGTAGTAGTCCCGAATGCAGTGAGCTCTTTGCCACCTTCAGTTGGCCTTTACTTGGTTCAGACTCTGGATCGGAGGTTGGCTTCTGGGGATTGGGTTTCGGTGGCACTTCATTGGCCAACTGTTTGATCTGCAGAATTTGGAGAAACCTTCTGATTTAAGGCTTGCGAGAAGTGCATTCACTCACTGGAAATGTATCCCGGGGCTGACCTGTGTTCAGCGCATACATGAATTTAAAAGCCTCCAGTGCCTCCTCGTTGCGTCCCTGAGACATTAAGAATTTGGGGCTCTCCGGAAAGAAGGGTAAGAACGCAAAGGTTATGATGCTCGGCACAGCAGAGACTGCCACAAATACCTGCCAGGAATGCACTGTGAATGAATGAACGGTATGAGAATTGGTCAATATGTCGATAAACACACTTATGCACATGTATGTATGTTTCCATTCATAAAAAACAATAAATCTATTTTATACAGAAATTAATTACAGAGCCAATAGAAAAACAAACAAAAGGAAAGAATATTAATTAATAAACTTGCTTTATAAATTAATAAACAAATAAAATAAATTTATGTACTTTTAGAAAAAAATAGAGTAATACTAATTTTCGTAAAACAAGGAAGTCGGACTTCCTTTCAAAACGGATTCGTTAAGATAGCAGTTTTGTTATATTAAGTCTTTTCGTCTTTTTCGATAGTAAAATCATTTTTATTTAAGGCTTACGGATCGGACCATCATATCATACAGCTGCCATTGGAACAAGAAAGATGATTATGAACTAAACAAGTATTGACAATTAATTTCACAACAGATTGACTCCGGTCTACAATACGGATTGCTAGAGATAGTTATACTAATTTGTTAGAATACTAGTTGAGAATATAAAAGCAATAAAATTTGTAGTTGTTGCCAACTTGCAACGAATTTCAGATATTAAATCCACGAATTAACTTTATGTCTGACACCTAAATTGAAATTTGAACATTCGTAAATCTGCCAGCGAAGTGTTGCGAATTTAAGCGATTTAGATAACAGACTGACAGTAAATAGAACATTCAACTAACATAAATATTGGCCACGAAGTAAGAAGCTGGAAAGATTTTGTGACCTTAGTGTATGCAATAAAATAATAAGTTACTCGTATAATAAAAAAAACAGTCGACAGATCTAGAACGAATATAATATAATTAGAGAAAGAGAGAGAAAGAAATACAGCTGTAGCTATCTGGTGATGTGATAATGCACGCCTTATTATCTTAGATAAGTGCTAAACATTTATATATCTAATACTGCATTTATTTTGGCAACTACTAACTAGCAACAAGAATGACAAGCAAGGGGATTCAGAGGACTAGCAACAGGTAACTCACATGATAGACCCCAAATGTTAATATCCCAGTTGAGCGGCAATATGCCCATGGCCAATCCGGGCAAACTGAGTGTGCCAATGCAAAACATAATGCCAACAATCATCATGATGCGCTGACGATATTGTCGTCCATGCAACTCCGTCAAATATGTCACCAGCATGGCAAAGGGTCCGCTCATACTAGAGATGTACATCGAAGTACATCGTCGAGTTGGTATTTGTTAAGTGAAACTTACATGAAACCGCCCAGATACTTGAAGATCAGGAGCTGCACCACGTTCTGGCTAAGGGCACAGCCCACCACACAAACCGAATCGGCAACATAACCGAATATTAACAGCTTCTTTCGTCCCATCGTAACGGCCACATAGCCCCAGAAGATGGCCGATGATATCATGCCAGCATATGTGATGGCATTCAATGTACCCTTGTCGACCAGGCTCAACTTCAGATCACATTCAGCACTGGGCAATATAAACGACATGATAGACGTTTCATACACGGTGGCCACCGCAGCGAATACACCCACTAGCAGCAGTAATATATTAAACATGCCGAAACCGGCAGCATCGATGGCCGTCTCAAAGTCAGCTGGCTGTTCTCCGCATTTTGCGACAGCGCTCTCCGGCTGTTGCTGCTCTTCCTCGATCTTGACCATTTTATTGTTGGCTGTTGTTGGTATGCCACCAATTTGATTGGACAAATTCTCCTCCAACTGGCTCATTCTGTGTGCTGTTGTGGCCGTTGACGTACTAAAGCTAATGTCGCGCCAACATCGTAACTTAAGCTTAATTCTTGATTTCGTTTGGATAGCGCCTACTTTAGTTTATCTGGTGTGCTAAGCAAATCTCAAATCACTCCAACAGCGAATGTTCACTGTACAGCAGCAATTGTAAATTGTACAAATAAAAAAAATGGAATGACGACATGGTTGGCTTAGAGCCATTTTTTATAACGGGGGAGTGTCCACATTTGACGCACCTGGCAACTCTCCGTGAAGGCTAGCGCGGACTTTAAATAAATAATCAGTGAGCGCTCTAATTGCAATGATTGCTTGGTTCCCAGGGCACTAAAGCTATTAAGGATTAC